>JAFEMH010002715.1:0-318268 GCA_022495995.1 Adenophora triphylla var. japonica
GGAAATTCCATCCTCAGGAGTCCTCTTGGAAAGCGGGATCAAATGAAGTCGAATGGCTCACGGGCGATCACGACGAACTTGCTTTCTACACTCGACGGCGCGGATTGAAAGCCGTAGAACGTCCTCGAGGCCTACCGAGGGCGGAATGGCACGAGCATTCGACAAAGAAAGTCAAGATCAGAGACATCGAGAATGACTTGGTGCTTAAGGAAAAGCCTCCTCTCGCGGACCGATCCCCTCGGAAGGTGGGAGCCCTACTGGATGGGACCGTTCGTGGTACTGAAAGAATCTTCTCCGGAGGAATCATGAAGCTAGCGAGACTTGGACGGAAACCCTTTCGTTAATCCTAGTGAACGGAAGCAAGCTCCATCGAATACTTCATTTGAGGAAGAGCACGAATTGACTCACCTTCCCAGTGCAGCGAGTCCCCCTCGGTAAATTAAAGTGCTAAAGAGTAATACCCTATTTGGATACATTCCAGCTAATGATCAGTAAAAACGAGAATTAAGCACTTCTTTTGTCTTTGTTTTTCTCAAATTCACCTAAAGTGTCGAACTGCGGTGACTGAGCCCACTTAGTCAATTTGTAAAAAGGGAACGTGAGGCGGCCCCGTTATTGGTTCGGTCTAAAAAACAAAAAAATACAATAAGCGTAAATTGCTTGTGTTTCGAAAAACTCTTTTCATTTAACCTACAAATTCATAAGCGCGGTTAAAACATTAACGATGAGTTAAACCGCGGTCGACTCTTGACTGCGCTGGCTATGGCTTCTGATAAAACATTAATCAGTTAATGTGTATGATAATGACAATGGGTGGATACTCTGGGCCAATGGTCAACCTGGTTTCAGGTACTAGGTCATACCGTCCTTCTTTCCACTCCCTTTTCCCGGTGAGTGTTCTTCACCTTCGCGGGGAAATATTCCAGTGAGCCTTCTACCCTGGCTCGGGGACTCTTCTGTGACGCCTCAGTGGCTTTGTGGTGTCCATGCGGCCCTTTCTCTAGCTTCTTTGTCTCCCGAGCCGCCCTCGCTTCGAGCCGTCGTTCTGCGGTGCTTTGATTGGCCTCCCGTCGACACTTGCCACATGTCGGCCGTGGCATCGCCGATACGATTCCCGAGGGTTATGCCCTTGCTTGTCCTCACCGAGGTCGAGGTGTCCCGGGTGATCGGCGCCCGAGCATGCAAAATAGTCTCCACTTAGAATAACCATACGTAATGTCTCCTACTATACGCTCTTCGTACCGGTTCGGATCTTGCGTCGGCCAGAACGGTGCCCTCTACTCCGGTGAAAGAGAACCACAGCGGGGAAAGGACGTGTATTGCCCGCCTTGAGTGATCGAGCGGTAGCGTCGAAGGATCTTCAAGCTCACATGAGAGATCCCGCCTGAGGTAGCGCGCATAACTCGAGATCGGTCGGTGGCATGCTCTTCCGGCCCGTCTTGCTTATGAGAACCAATGATGGAATATAGAAAGGCGTCACGAGGCGGCGACCGGCACTTTTTCACGACAATCGAAGCAGACCACCTCCTGAGCGGTCTCTGAGATCTGTAACTTCCAGGTATGGGGAACCCACCATGCGCAAGTGATGCGTGCGAAAGTACGGCCGTCACAGAGCTCCGGCTCGGCGGATCGCCACTATCACCGGAAGGGGACGTCGCGAGAAAAGACAGCGTCCTGGGACATTGGCACCTCGGGCATCATCTGCGGCCTCTCCCTCGACCGCGTAGTCGGCATAGCGGGACTTCCTCCCCACATGTATCGGCTACCGGTCGCCATCCGGCTATGCCCGGGAACGTCTCGCCCAAGACCCGATGGCACGATGTCTCCCCCACTCCGGCCTTTGCCTCACGAGGTCCGGACACTTTGTGATGGCACGCACCCGAGGCGTGAATGTGAACAGTAGCAATCGCGCCTGTGCAAACGCGTCCCACGAAAAGACGCTCCCCTCGGCTCCGGCAAATCTTTGGGCGGTCCCAGAAATGTCAACGTAATCGAATCTGTATCGGCATCCCTTGTATGCTTCTCGGTAGAGATACCAACAAAGACACTAGCTTCTCAACGGTGGCCATGCCACCGGCTATACGGAAGAACTATTTGTTCCGTCTCGGGTCCTCCCGAGATGGCCGGAAATCTTCAAACGTAGGATTGACTTGGTTGTACGAAAATTTTACACATTCCTCTAGTAGTCCCGAGAACCGAGACAGCGGCTCTCAAAAGATCCCAATCCAGCATGAGGCCTTCAAAGCCCAAACAGATTTAATCCCATAACTTGACCTTCGAAAAACCTTTTGTTACGCCTCGTGTGGTTCCGTACCCACGACTGAAAGTTGTCCAAATATCGCTCTTGCATCCGAGACGATAACTTGGGAAAGGGAGCCATGTCAGAAAATGAAAGGAACCTTGGAAGCTTGAGAGAATTCAGCCAGATGAACAAAAAAAACTATGCGCAGTTTCTTAAACAATTGCAAAGCTGAAACTGCAATTTAAAGAATCTGGAAATTCATTCCAAGTCCGGCCGGACTCCCTCTGCAGTTGACTTGGTTAACTCTGCAGCCAATTGCCCCTAAATTGGAAACATTTCGAAGCCATCTGTTCACCTTTGAGAAATCTGCGTCTTTGCCCATGGTTTCATGCAACAAATATCGTATCCCTTCCGCCCGGGCTCGTGCAGCGGTGCAAATAATTAATAATTAGTGCATACATGCTTAATTTTTGACCCGTTCAATTTTTTAATGCATTTCTCATTTTATTTATTTTTGATTAACCTGCTTCCTTATTTGCCAAAAATAACGAAGGTGATCACGAGAATAAATATGCGAAGTACGAGTTCCGCCCCACAGGCGCCTTTTTGCAAATACGGTTCAAATCAAAATTTGTTCCTGACAAATACATGCATTTTGTCTAAACAAAGCGGTAAAGAAAGAAAGCGATAAAAAGGGGACTACTGCGAGTCTGCTCGTCATCCAGGTACACTCGGACGTCTTGCTCAGCTGCGGATCCGTCGCAAACGGGAACTCGCCGAACTCCTCCGGCTAGGGAATAGAGCGAAGGGCCTCCCTCGGGTACGCGAACTCGAGGACTCCCCTCTCGCGCCCAGGAGTGCGCGGAAGAAGGAGCTCCCAAATCCGGCCAGTTCCGCCGCGGCGGCCGAACCCCTGTGTAAAGTCCTCCCGGGCAGGTGTGGGAGCGGGCGAATCTCTCGGCCTAGACGGCCCCCGATCACGGACGTCCACGCTCCTCAGGGAGCTGCACCGCATGAACTCCACGAGCCTCCTAGCGTAGGCGGACCACCGTCCACCGGCCTCGCTGGCGTCATTGTACGTACGGCCGAGATACTGCGAACCGGGGAAAGTCATCGGAAAGCAATCGGAAAGTACGAGATGCAACATGTGCGAGAATGCTACTTATCAAATGCGAGAAAATCAAAAGGTGCTCACCGAAGCATTGGGGTCCGCCACGTATCGTGGTCTCGGCTCGGCGGAAGCGGGATCACAAGTCGCTACGCGAACCGTCCGGCCCCTCGTACGCTAGCCTAGCTCGCCGGAGACCGGAAAATCTCGAGGACCTCCAGGGACCTCGCCCTCTCTATCTTTGTACCTGCGGGCTCCTCGGCCTCGTCCTCAAGAAAACATCATAGGCGGCCCCCGTATGATCTGTACTCGGTGTAATACACGCCTGTATGTACCACTCCGGCTAGATCCATCGGCATCTCCCGGGGATCTTTGCATGTACGGAGGATCCACCGGCACCAAGGGAAGGGACCCTGCCTATCTTGACGAGTCACCCTCTCCCCGGATACGTGGCGTCACGGTGAAGTCCCGCGGGAGCTTCCGCCTCCGTGTAGTCTCGGCGGCAATCTGCACCGCGACATGATCGAACCTACTCCACCGGGTCGGTTGGATCCTCTCGAGAGAACTCCTGGTTCGGGTGCCGAGGAGATATCTCCTCGTATGACGCTCGAGTGCCGACTCTCGAAGAGACCGCCCTCTTCGCTTTCTTCTGCGAACCCGACATGGCGAGGGAGCAGGGACAGTACGGCTCCTTGATGTCCCAAGCACAACGGACTGAACACCTCATAGCACCCGGACTGCCAAGAGAATGGAAAGTTATGTCGGCTACAAAGCGGATACATCACGAGTACATAAAAGAGGCAAGGAAGAGAAAAAGTACGTGAACTTACATCCCGAGACGGGCGTGAAGCGGCTAAAGGAGTGCTCCTCTCCCCGCGAGAACTGTCCGAGGAATGGTAGAGCTCGGCCGGTCCGGCCTCCCCCACGCAAACCCCCTCACGGCATCCCAAGTCTACCGGCGGACCCGAGCAAAGGGAAGTGACAAGACGTGTCGGAAGTCGGGAATAAAGTCGCGAGGCAATGCAAGAAGGAACCCTCGAGCCGGACGCTCTGCGGTCATCCTCCGAGGATCCGGCCCGGATAAGCGGCGACACCCGCCTCCGAGATGCCTCTCCATCGGCACATGTACCGAATGCCTAAGCCCCTGGCATCGGTAATATCAAAACCCAGCCAGACCCGGACAAGCGCTGCAGGGTGTAACCATCAACCCAGCACAGGCGTGTTGCCATAGAGTCGGCAACCCGGTGATAGCGGCAAAATCCGTGGGAGTCACCGTCGCCTCCCCATCGAAATGGAAAGTGTGGGTCGTATCCCACCCGGTACTCGCTCGGCGCAACATACATGGACACGCCCCTCGGCGTATCGGTGGTACACTGCGGCTACGGCTGATAAACCCGGCCAGGAGATCGAGCACTACGGTGCTGGCGGACTCACTCTCTCCCTCTCGAGCCACGTCGGGATAATGTCCCACAATGCTTGCACCGCCTCAAAGGCACCCCGAGCTCTTACGGTTATGAGTATTAACCGTCCACTGTCCTAGGACAAAGCGGCACGAAGCAACGTCAACGAAATGCACCAGCGCGTGTCGAAAGGATGCAATGCAGATACGGTTCTCATTCATTTCCTACGTATATTCAAGTCGAATCCGGAACTTTCAAAACATTTCGAAAACTTCGTCGAATCTGGAACTTTCAGAACATTTCGAAAACTCCGTCGAATCCGGAACTTTCAAATCATTTCGAAAACTCCGTCGAATCCGGAACTTTCAAAATCATTTCGAAAACTCCGTCGAATCCGGAACTTTCAAATCATTTCGAAAACTCCGTCGAATCCGGAACTTTCAAATTCTTTCGAACATTTCAAAAATTTACTCCGTCCCGAATTAAAGCTACTTTAATTTTGGAAAATGCATCTAGACATGGAATTTTGCAACCAAAATTTTTATGTCATCCACCCATGATGTCAATTGAACTACATCCTAGTCAATTTCGACAACCAATTCATGGCAAAGTCAAAAGCCCCAATTCGGGCACCAAAATCCCTAAGTTCATTCCTAACAAATTTCTAACATTTAAAGAATGCACATTCTTAAAATTAATGGAATTTGTAGGAAGCTTACTTGTCTTTCGATCCCATCCTTGGAGTTGTGTCTATCCCTCGCCGGATAAAACTCCGCCGGATTCAATGGGTGAACAATGGTTCGAATGGTCTGAACCAACCGTGTTCTTTCGTCATCGGTCCTTAGTGGCGAGCCATTGGTCCTCCTTCACCCTCCATAGCAAATTTCCTTCACAAATTCGAGCAAACCTTGCAATTTGGGTTGGATTTTTTCTCTCTTTTCTCTCCTCTCTCGTCGGAATTAATGGAAGAAAATGGCCAACTCTTCTTACGCACTCAGGCTGATAACAACTGGTCAAATTCGGTAAAAGTCGTGGGACTCTTGCGCACCAGGAAAAAGATTCCTTCCATTTTGGTCCCTCGACTTTTAGCAATTCCAATTTTACCTCTTTTGGGCCTCCCAAAGTATAAAATTCCCGAGTTAGACATTTCTAACGCCCCTCCCCGAGGATAAATCAAAGTTAGTTTTCACTAACGCTCGTCTCTGACGTTAAATTCAGTTCAGTTGACGTTTGACATTCAAACGTTCAATCATGTCTCCGGACATTCCAGTTACTATTCCGTCTCCTGACGTTAAAATTTAATCATGGTCTTCACCATTAAATCCTCAATCGCGACCTTTCACGGTCCGATCCCAAGTCTCAATCGCGACCTTTCACGGTCCGATTCCAATTCTCAATCGCGACCTTTCACAGTCCGATTCCAATTCTCAATCGCGACCTTTCACGGTCAGATTCCAATTCTCGTCGCGACCTTTCACGGTCCGATTCCAATTCTCAATCGCGACCTTTCACGGTCCGATTCCAATTCTCAATCGCGACCTTTCACGGTCCGATTCCAATTCTCAATCGCGACCTTTCACGGTCCGATTCCAATTCTCAATCGCTTTGACCTTTCACGGTCCGATTCCAATTCTCCATCGCGACCTTTCACGGTCAGATTCCAATTCCTCAATCGCGACCTTTCACGGTCCGATTCCAATTCTGTCAATCGCGACCTTTCACGGTCCGATTTCCAATTCTCAATCGCGACCTTTCACGGTCCGATTCCAATTCTCAATCGCGACCTTTCACGGTCCGATTTCAATTCTCAATCGTGACACTTTCACGGTCCGATTCCAATCACGATCGCGACCTTTCACGGTCCGTTTCAAGTCTCAATCGCGACCTTTCACGGTCCGATTTCAATCTCAATCGCGACCTTTCACGGTCCGATTTAAATCCTCAATCACGACCTTTCACGGTCAGATTTAAATTCTCAATCGCGACCTTTCACGGTCCGATTTCAATTCCTCAATCGCGACCTTTCACGGTCATCCGATTTCAATCCTCAATCGCGACCTTTCACGGTCCGATTTCAAGTCTCAATCGCGACCTTTCACGGTCCGATTCCAATTCATCCGCGACCTTTCACGGTCCGATTCCAATCCTCAATCGCGACCTTTCACGGTCCGATTTCAGAATCTGTCAATCGCGACCTTTCACGGTCCGATTTCAATCCTCAAATCGCGACCTTTCACGGTCCGATTTCCAATCCTCCAATCGCGACCTTTCACGGTCCAGTCAATTATTGCGACCTTTCACGGTCCGATTCCCAACGATCAATCCCAGGCCTTCGCGGTCAGGCCACTCTATCGAGACCTCGCTAGTTCGCCTCATGGGAAAGCAGCAATAAGCCCCGAGCCAGGCACGACACGCCTTGCAACAATCCCCTCTTCGGCCGTCCTCGTGGCAGGAACACCTTTTCACCCGGTGAAAGTAAACATTCGTCTCCCGGCCGCCCGGTCGTCAGCCGTCCCGTTCCACCTCGGCGGCGAGCTGATAAGCCAACCCACGATCCCTCTTCGGCCATCCGGGTAAGCCCGAGCGCTCGTCCCAGCGGGATAAAGCGCGCGGCAATAAGCCCGGCCTTAGGCACGACGCCCTCGTCGACATCGCCCGACTCCGGTTTGAGGCGCCCATGCGCGCCCTCGAAGGTTTCGAAGTCCCGAGGTTCGGAACGCCTCTAGCGGTCTCCATTCGGGTACAGGTGCGCGCGAATGGTCTCGTCCGGGGTTTAGACGCCTCCCTAACGGTCTCGCTCGGTCGAGGTCCCCGTGCGCGGCCACTTGCCCCCTTTCGAACTACGATCGGCTTGATTCCCGCTCGGGATACGTAGGAATCCTTTTCGCTAAGGGTCCGGCCCGGTGGCCCGAGTCTCTTTCAAAGTAAGGCATCCCGATTTGGATCCTTATCTTTTCAACGACCACGCCTCCTTCGGAGGAGGCGTCGGCGAGGGCTAGCGTAAGTACCCGAATCCGGATCGTCCAAATCCGTCGAGAAAGTTAGCAGAAATCCGTTAAGCGGCGCTCCGGGTTAACCGGAACTCGTTAAACTCCCCCGATTCTTTGTGCCATGACAAAGATCGTCCGGGGACTGCCGTGCATCCAGAGCGTCGAGCCGTACTTAACACGTGTCATCACACGTAAAAGCACGGCTTTCCACTACGCATTTTCGGCACTTTCCGGGGCGTTTCGGACATTTCCGGTTTGTTATTTTAAAAAACGAACAAAAGCTAGGGATCGGGGACAAAATCCCATAATTTGGTGACTCGGAGGGCACGTGGCGGCCATGCCACCTCCCTCTTGTCACCCTTCAATCAAATTGAAAGGGAAAAGACCAAAATACCCACGGTTGCAAGCCTAGTCCCGTAGGACTCCTGTGCACTTTTCACGAAATTGCCCGTGAAGTCCCAGTTTCCAAAATACCCAAAAACCCCCTGGATTCGGTCGAGTCCGTCAGGACTCCTACGCAATTTTCACTATAAATAGAAGTTCTTTGTCAAGCTTTCAAAAACAACAAATTACTCCCAAATTTTCACTACCCCACGGCTGAAGCCGGTTTTTCACCCTTCGAGGCTCCCGTTTGTCTCGATTCGCGTGAAACTTTAGTATTTCGATCAAATACGCACCCTACTACTTCGAAACAACCTTTCGAATCACTTTTCGTGTCCGTACACACCTCTAGAGCCAAAAGTCGACCACTAGCCATAGGTATAACTCCCTACTCTC
This sequence comes from Adenophora triphylla var. japonica, assembly GCA_022495995.1. NCBI lineage: Eukaryota > Viridiplantae > Streptophyta > Magnoliopsida > Asterales > Campanulaceae > Adenophora > Adenophora triphylla. The sequence goes on from JAFEMH010002715.1 coordinate 8,518, forward strand.
TAAATCTCTCGTTCGAGTCTCGGTTTTACGCGCCGGTCGCTATAGCAGTTTCGAACGTCGTTATCGAAATGTAGACGCCTCGGGTCTAGCGAGTCCGATACGTTTTAGCCCCTCGATCCTCTTCTCTTTCCTAGTAAGAGAAGTAATCACGGGTTAAAACGGCGTTCCGACCCCGTTCAGTTTACTTTATTGTCATTTACCAATTCCGGATCGATGGATCCGTCGATCGCCATTTTTAATTTACTGTCATTTACAAATCCGAGCCGTTTGGCCTCGTTGATCGTCATTTACAAATCCAAGCCGTTTGGCCTCGTTGATCGTCATTTACGAATCCGGATCGTTTGATTCCGTTGATACCGCACTTTAAATCTTGTCATTTACAAAGTCCGACCCGTTTGGATCGTGATAGTATTTACTTTCAAAGTCCGAGTCGCAACCCGATTCGTTGATCGCATATCATTTAAAACGCATTTTTCAGTAAAAATCGTTAACAATGTAATGCCAGGTTCAAAACCGGAGTTCGTCCGTCGAACTCTCTTTCAAAACTTAGCGAAATGACGTTCGGCCTCCGAATGCTCATCTTGAACTCAAAGCCGCCATTTGACACTTAAAATCATTTTAATACGCATTTTTCCCGTAAAAATCGTTAACAATAACGCGCCGGTTTAAAAAATCGGAGTTCGACCTTCGAACTCCTTTTCAACTCAAAGTCGACGTTTGCAGCATGACGCTCATTTCGAACTCAAAACAGAAGCGTTTGTCATTCAAACGCTCGTCTTTTCAAACAAAGTCACTTAATCAAACGTTTGTCATTCAAACCAAGATTAAGCTTGTCATTCAAGCCCCCATTTCAAAAGACACACACACACGATTTTGAGAAAGGTAGAAAGACTCGTCATGCGAGGCGTTTCGGGCGATCTCGTAATACTCTACCCGAAACGTAACTTGACCTCCGAACCTAACAATCTCTGGTACTAAAAGCTTTTTACTCGTTTTTGCTTCCAATAAAAATGATCCCCTTTTTCAAAGCCTTTTCCTAAGTTTTTGCTACCAATAAAAACGACACCTTTTCACATGATAAGTCGTTTCTCAACGTTTGGGCTCAAAATACAAAAACCGCGTGGCGACTCCTCATTTTTGTTCCTTCCCATGAAGCGAGGTCTCAGACACCAACCCCCCGCGAAAGACAACCGCGTTTCGCGCCCCGCGCGATATCCCGGGTAATTTCAGCATCATGCAGTTAAAATGGCATCTTATATACTTAATATTCTTCCAAATACGTACTTCACTAAATTTTATCTCTCCGCTTCAAGTACTTTACAATAAAATTCCAGATTTTTCTAATATCCGGGTGTTTGGTTGCTTGTGTTACCCGTTGATTCCCTCTCCTGCTATCAACAAATTACAAGCTCGTTGTTCTCCGTGTGTCTTCTTGGGGTTTCCGAACAATCATAGGGGGTATAAGTGTTATGACATTCTTTCTCATTAAATCATCATTTGTCGGCATGTTATTTTTTATGTAACTCGTTTTCAATTCAGCTATACACATACCACTCCGGCTAATTCATATGATTTTTTAGACGAAGGGTTGTCTCCTTTTCCCATGGATCGAGATGACTTCATTTCCATCCTTCCGAGTCATTCCAAAATACTCCCAAAATCCTTCGGACCCAGTGCAGTCTGCAAGCCCCACTTCGAGCTTCTCTTTTTTCTTGCCCGACCTTCTCGTGGCTCCTCTTGGGCTGCTTCTCCACCTCATCCACGCTCACCGGTCCGGCCGCTACATTGATACATAGACTGTCACCCCGAAGTCGAATGGGTATATTTAAGCCTAAAGTGCCTTTTAGCTTACATACTTCCACTCAAAAGTCTCCCATACCAAAATCACTCATTCTTGCTCTTAGTGATCCTAATTGGAAAATGGCAATGCACGATGAATATAGTGCTCTTATTGAAAATAGGACGTGGGAGTTGGTACCTCGTCCCCCTCATGCTAATATCATTCGTTCTATGTGGATTTTTACTTACAAGGTTAAAGCAGATGGGTAATTTAAGAGGTATAAGGTCCGGCTAGTTGGTGATGGTAAAACTCAACGTGTTGGCATAGATTGTGGTGAGACATTTCGTCTGGTGGTGAAATCGGCTACCATTCGTGCCGTCCTTAGTCTCTCGATTTCCAACAAATGGCTTATACATCAACTTGATGTTAAGAACGCCTTTTTACATGGGGAATTAAAGGAGACGATATATATGCATCAACCATTGGGTTTTCGTAGCAAGGAGTTTCCCGATCATGTTTGCTTGGTAAAGAAGTCTTTGTACGGGCTTAAGCAAGCTCCTCGGGCATGGTACAAAAGCTTTGCTGATTTTCTTCTTACTTTGGGATTCTTTCAAAGTTGTTCGGATAACTCCTTATTTATTATCGGGTTGATGGAGCTATAGCATATCTTTTGGTGTACGTCGATGACATTATATTAACAGCTTCTTTCGAAAGTTTGTGTACTTCTATTATTACTTCTCTAAGTTCATAATTTGCAATGAAAGATTTGGGGCATCTTAGTTCTTTTCTGGGTATTGGGTGACTCGTCATCAAGGTTGTTTATTTTGTCTCAACAAAAATATGCCTTGAAAAATTGTCGAACGGGCGGGTATGGCTTCTTGCAAACCTTCACCAACTCCCGTTGACACCAAAGCAAAGTTGGGTGCCAACAACAATACACCATTTTCGGATCCCTCTTTATATAGAAGTTTGGACGGGGCTCTTCAATATCTTACTTTTACATGTCCGGATATTACGTATGCGGTACAACAAGTTTGCTTGTTCATGCATGATCCTCGAGAGGAACACATGCACGCATTAAAAAGAATTGTTCGGTATGTGAAGGGAACTTCTGGGTTCGGTCTCTCTTTGGGACCCTCGGCTACTTCTTCTCTCGTATCCTTCGCGAGATGCGATTGGGGTGGTTGTCCCGATACTAGACTTGATCAACTTCGGGTTATTGTGTCTTTCTCGGAGATAATCTTATTTCGTGGTTTGCGAAACGGCAAGCTACTATCTCTCGCTCGAGTGCTTAGAGGCCGAGTAATGAGGCGTAGCTAATGTGGTTTACGAATCATGTTGGCTTCGAAATTTATTATTGGAGTTACATGTCCCTGTTGCCGAGCTATACTTGTGTTTTTGTGACAATGTTAGTGTCATTTACTTGTCGGGTAATTTGGTACAACATCAATGTACCAAACATGTTAAAATGGACATTCACTTTGTCCGTGAGAAAGTGGCTCGGGGTGAAGTTCGGGTTCGTCATGTTCCATCTCAGCTCGTCATCAATTAGCGGACATCTTTACGAAGGGGCTTCCACTAGTGTTATTTGAAGATTTTCGTGTTAGTCTCGGTAATGTCCGAGTCTTCCTCCGAGTTTCGACTATGGGGAAGTGTTAGAATAAGTGAATATTTGTTTTGATATTCTTGTTATTCTTTATCCATATTCTCGGTATATACATAAAGATAGGTTTAGTTAACTTTAGCAAGTATATGTATTTATCTTAGCATAATTATGTTACCAGAGATAGAGCCTAGAATCAAGGAATTGATTAGCAACAATCCTATTCTAATGTATCTTGTATATATAATAGTTCATATGAATGAAAAGGTCAAGGAAAATAATATCCTTATATAGAGAGAAAAAGAGGAGAGAGATTGAGAGAAGTGACTGTGACGAAAAATGCATAAGCTATTATTTATACTACTTTTCTTCCTAATCCGAAAATATTTCGATCAAAATTGGGTTTATCGGAAGAACCAACGGCTAGTTTCCTTTTCTCCTGGCAGTTTCCGCAAATTCTAGCCGTTTCGATTTACTACTGGCAAAAGCCACAAATTCTAGCCGTTTTCAGCCTCTCAATTTGACTTGGATACCAAATTTTATGGGCTTGTTTTAAAACTAAAACTAAAACTAAAAGAGGTTATTCCCCTAAGGCGCCTCACTATATTTTTATTATTAGAAATGTAAAACATTTCATCATACAATCCCAAAACACACTCTTCTGCCATTTTTAGCATTTTATCTTCTTCGATGGCCACTTCTCATTCTGCCGCCACCATATTCAACTTATTTCTACAATAGAATCACTGACATCGCTTAGTATTCTTATTTCGCATTCTTTCATTCGATCATTAACGTCGATTAGGATTCTTGGTTTGCATTATTTAATTCGATTGCTCGAACAAACTAATATGTCAACTCGCAGACATATTTAACAAACATTATCGGCGAAAAAGCAAAAACTTACAACCAAATCTACAAAAAAAAATTGCTTCTCTGAACAAAAAATTTGACTTGAAAACGCAACCAGAACAAGGTGCATAAATGACACAATAAAGATTGGGGATGCTTCTTTGGTGAGGGGGAGGTTGCAAGATCTACTTGCTTAAGGAATTATGGAGATGATTGTTGAATGTTGGTGGTACATATATACTTTTCCTTCTCATTTTTTGAGGAAGGTAAATTTGATTTAACCTAGATAACCTTTTTGTTGATAAAATTTTCTCTCCATTGTGCGGTCTATTAGAAGTTCAACTTTTGATTTGCAAATTTTGTAAGAACACTATTTATTTGAAAATGAAATATTGCTATTTTCTTAATTTAATTTGTTATTCAAAAATACAATGTTATTTTAAAATTTATTGCACAACATTTAAGGATAAGAGTGTCTTGCCCGTCCCAAGCGAAAATTTATAAAGTTGATTTTACACGTGAATTAATGAGAGTAGGGGTGTAAACGAATCGAGATCGAATCGAATATCATCATATTCGATTCGTATTCGATCGTATTAATATTAAAATCGATTCGTATTCGTATTCGATTCGTAATCGAATATTAAAATCGATTCGTATTCGATTCGAAATTAATATTCGAATTATTCGATTCGATTCGAGTATTCGATTTGAGGCCCAATACTCAGCCCAGCCCAATACCAAGCCCAACCCATTATTCGGCCCACCGAACCTCGGCCCTTGTGTGCAATGATTTAGTTTTTGGGAGGATTAAACAACGCATTAAAAAAAAAAAAAAAAAACTTTTTAAAGTAAAAAAAAAAAAAAAAACTTTTAAAATCGAGGCATACTCAAAGTAGTAATTATATATATATATATATAATTATTAATTAATATTAAATATATATATATATATTTATATATATATATATATATATATATTTATATATATATTATTCGAATAATATTCGCGAATACTCGAATCGAATATCGTGATTTATTATTCGTATTCGTTTACTAATCGAATCAATATAAAGATTCGGGTCGGGTCATTCGAATTTTACCGAATACAGTGCAGAATCTTTGAATCGAATAAAAAGTTCGGCTTAAGTTTACGACGCTTAAATGAGAGTATATAGTGTAGTAAGTATTCTAAATATGAAAATGAGATAAGAGAGAGAAATTGATATAGAGAATAGTAAGTGAATAATTATTGAGAATATAATTATTAAATTTCATGAATTAAAAAATATTAAAATATTTTCATTTTGAATATGTGTATTAAAAATGAGATATTCAAAAATAAAATTTTATAATTTTTCGGATGGGACCGAGTAACTAAGGCGAGGCGAGTGGGAGTATCTTTTTCGCTTCCCCACTATCATACGACCGCCTCATCATATTTGTCCACCCCCTTTTTCGGCTTTTCCATCTTTTGGCATTTTCAATTTTGTCACGTGCGTTATCTTTGTTAATCCTTGTCATTTGTCAAGATAAAGCTGCCGTTAGGACATCTCCCATTTTAGGAGTTAAACACTGTATTTATTAAAATCAAATTTTAATTTTGATACATACTCCATGCAAACACTTTTTATATAATATCAAATTATCATCTTAATTGGATATCAAAATTTACTATTTAGAGATTATCTAATTATCATCTGCAATGATAATTAGATACCCATATAAAAAGTACTACAATCTTGATGCTACCATAGGAAATCTTTGGTTGCACGAGGCTGAGATATCTTGGCCACTCCATTTTGCTTCCTTGCTTGATTGATCGCCTACACACAAGGAACAAGGTAAACTAGGCCGGGGGTGACTCCGGCGTGCACTCCAGCGTGAGAGTAAGGTTAGATGAGCAAGGAAGGTGATAAACAATGGATGAACTTAGAGAGAGAATGCGAGAGAGAGAGAGAACATACCCATACGATGAACACTATTCACCTTTTATATCCCTAAGCCCATGTGCCTTGCACATGGGGCCTTTGCCAATCATCCGATGGAATTGATCTCAACCAACCTCAACTTAGTGGGATTTCACTATTCACCTTGTCACATCGATCACACATCCAAGTACTTAGGAGTAAGGGACATGGCGACAATCGATGTGCCATCGGGGGAATACCCGAGTTCCTAGTCGTTTATGCGACAACGACTATGGCGACATCAGCGTCGTGTCGCCCCGACTCGGGGGCTGCGAGCGGCGTAATCCTCTTACTCGTGAAGCGGGCGTGCTAGGCCGTGTCTTTCGCATACCCCCATTGTACCTAAATCGATATCCCCACGTTCCTTCTCGTAGGGGTCTAAAACAACTCGAGGAGCCTTATTCATCTATGTCGCGAACACGGTAAATTCCTTGGTCGGCTAAGCCCGATGGGCTGGCCCTTAATTCGCTATTGGGCCTAGTTTCTTATTATCTGGGCCCAATATAATTTATGGGGTCGTATCAGAAGCCCCCAAGTTCAAGCCTTGGATTATTCATGGTCCAGGCGAGAACTTCATCTAAAGTCACATAATTCTCGCAATTTCATCCTCCGCATTGGCGAGGAAATAGTCCTTATTCGCCACGCTCGTGCCACGTGTCGTGACGGGGGTGAGCCAGACGGTTGGGGGGCCGTACACTTACGTTGGAAGCGAGCCGTCCGTCCACTTAAATATTCGCGATAATGGGGGAATTTCAAAAATCATACTCCATTAACTCCCTCTCGTAACTCCCCCTAACCTTTCCATTCCCGTACTTTTGGAGTTTAAAAACCCTCTTCGGCATTTTACACTCCAGCACTTCCCCCATCCTTGAGACACTTTTTATAATCAACTAATCCGCAAATTTCGGAGCATCATCTAAGGATTTCCGGGGAGAAGAAGGTGGCGTATAGAGCCCTCGGACTTCCGTTTCAACTTCTTCTTGAAGCCTTCGTTCCAATGCAGCACCGAGTAATTTCTCTAACTTTGCCTTCTCGCATGAATTCTCGCTTGAGTTCTTGCTTGAATTCTCGCAAGGATTCTCGCATTTTGTAATTTTAGATTTTCTTGTAAACGATTGTTCTTTTTCAGAAACTTGTTAAGTCGGTTGGAGCGCTTGATATGTGTGAGAGGGTTTTCAAAAGAGATGATGGGGGCGGGGGCTTTTCCTTAATCACGATTCTTACTCCTTGATTAGGCGACATGAATATGCATGCCGCCCTTTCCTCTCCCTATAATTCACGACCCCATGCACACTTTCTTCACGAAATTATACCCCCTTCATTGCCTTTGACATCTATCTCCTTAAAGCGATTTTTCTAGCTCTATCGTAGCCCCCAAATTTACTTGGTCCTCCCTTACATTCTCGGGTCATGTCTTCCTCAAACTCGACATCGACCACGATGTTTCGGACACTCTAGCGAGTGAGACCCAGAGCGACAAGCACATATCGCGGGGTTCGTCGACCACAGGTCGCCGGCTCAGCGGCTCCTCTCACTCTCATTTACAATCTCATTATTACGTTAAGTACGGGATTAACTTGGGACATCTACCACGTTGAACCATATGTCGGAGATTTATCCCTTGCCGCTATGCGAGATAGAAAGATGGGGTTATAGTATTCCCGTCTCGGTTAGATGCGGCCTTAGGGTACCAATAGACCCCTTCCTAGTCGATGTCTTAATCCAGCTCCCAAGCGGCCATAGTAGACCTTCATCCCAATGCTATTAGGGTCCTCATGAGCTACATAGTGATTTGCGGGGCCTTGAAACAAGAACCCACACTTCCCCTTTTTGTAAACTTGTTTGATGGTTATATACGTGTCTCGGAGGCGGGCGTAGTTGAGAACCGCCTCTCATCGAAAATCTGAAGTCTTAAGCTTTTGACCCCCTTACCTAGAAAGGTCCATGGCGCAATCGATCCACTTGATCATATCCCGCGTGGGTGGACCCGTCCATGTGATCTTGGCGACATATATGCAAAAATTATAACCCGAAATGCCTTAGTTTACGCGACTCCCGGTTGAGAAAAATTTTTTAAGGTTTTGGAAGATGCCTCGGACACGGGGTTAGCGTTATTTTCTGGCGAGATATTCTATCTCGCCCTTCTGCTTAGGAAAGTTGGTTTTCCCGATTATCTATCCACGACAATGAACCTCGCTTGATCATCAAACCACTAGACCCGTACCACTGGTTGGGAACGCCATTACAGGGATGTTCTCGCCTCCAGTGTGGGCCTTGCAAAAGAAAGATCATTCTTTGCAATGCTATGTTTGAAGTTTTAAGTACGTATTTCACTTCCCTTTATCCTTTACTTTTTCCTTTTGTTTCCCTTTATCTAACGCCTTTTCTTGATCCGGGTTTTCGACACATGGACATCTCGATAGGCGTGCCAATGCGCGGCGAGATCGATGGTCGCCGTAAACGCCCTTACACATGCCCGCCAAGCCGTCTAGCGAGGCCCGGGAGATAGAGCTCCCCATTTCTCGCGACGGTGATGATTACGAAGCGATTGCTCGCGAGAAGGCGGCGATTGCCGAGAAGGCGGCGGGGCAATCACGGAAATCAAGCGGGCGAAAACTCCTTTGAGGACATGCGTCGTTCGGCGGGAAGAGAGAATGGAAGTAGAAGCCGGGCGAAGATGATGTTGAAATCGCGGTAATAGAGCCTCCTCCATGACCCGAGTCCCCCGGCCCTCTGGTTCTCGCGGCTCACAAAGGGTGCGAACGAGAGGAGGAGAAGCGAGCCAATAGAGGAATCAGCTGAAGGGGAGGCTGAATTGGTGGTGGCTCGAGGAAGGGTTCGAGATGCCCTTGAGAGAGAAGATTTGTACAATCTCGGTGTGGAAGTTGCCTCTGTTCCCCTTGGAAGGTTTCAACCTTCACTCTCGCGATCCTCACAATAGTACGATTGGCGCCGGCATACTTGAACGGACTTGCGACGGGGCGGCCATAAGGGAAGTGGTTGAGCGGGATATTGATTTATCTTTGAATTTCGCTGGCCTTAATTTGCGGCGTAAGTGCACTCATGTAACACTTTTCGCTTGGTAATCTACTTTTACTTGGCCAACATCCTTCACACTTAACTTTTCCCGAATTTTCATAGGTGGCGAGTACTTTGCGTGGATTCAGGGACAAGTATAAAATGGCAATGCGTGAAGCCGAGAAAGCGGATAAGGTTCGCAAGCGCGCGGTGGCGGAGAAAGAAAAATCTGAGGCGAGATGTGGCGAGATGGAGAAGGATTTGGCAAAGGCTGCGGGGTGAGCAAGCGAAGGCCTCGGAGGTGCTTGAAGGCAAGCGAGAACAAGGCCTCGCATGTTTGAAGATAAATTGAAGGAGGTAGCCGCGAGAAAAGGTGGCTGAAGAGAAGATCCAAGCCACTTGAAGCCGACAACTGGCCACGACTTCCAAGAATGAAGACACAGTCGGCGAGATTGCCGCCAACAAAGAGAGCGGAAGCGCGCCATGGACATGTACGACAGAGGCCTTACTTCACGCCGTGCGGGCGGCGGCGAAGCTCGAGGGCGTCCCGAGCCCGATAACTCCTGGGCGATTGCGAAATGGGGCTCGGAGCGGATCTACGGCGACTTTTGTCGCCGCGGTCCTCTATTGTCCCTTACGAAGAGGGAGAGTTGAAGGCTTTGGCTGCGGAAGATGAGCTTACGGGCAAGCCGACAGGAGCCTCCTGAACTCATCGGCAACGACGCTCTGTCCGTGTGGGTGGAATTGATTGGCGCGAAAGGTCGAAGCTCTCCTTGCCGCCAAAAGCCGCTCGCGAAGCCAGCCGTACTACCCGGCTCTCCATTGGTGAAACACAACCTTCTGCCTCCTGATTTACTGTGGTTCTTTTCATTAAACAATGTTTCGTGGTTGTCTCTCAAACAATTTATTTTCTAGCCTTTTAAACAATAGTGCTCTTGGGAATGTCGCGGTTTGCGACTTAAACATTTCGTTTTTGGATTGGTGTCGCGGTTTGCGACTTGAACAATTTGATGCTTGGTCTTTTGCAGTTTTTTGTCGCGGTTTGCGACTTAGACAGTTTGTGTTTCCATATGTGATTCTTGAACTTTTACTTAGTTATAACTCCGATGTCGCTCTTATCGACTTGATTATGCCTTTGATTACTATGCATTCTCGCCTTGATATTTACTCTACAATGGTTAAGATGCCGCCATTGACATCTCGCCTAATCCTTTGCTTTCGTAAACTTTCTTTAATGCTTCATTATGTCGCCCTGCGACACCGACTCTGTATTTTGTTATTACTCTGCTTATTGCAATTTGCGTTGAAATTCTACCTTTTTCGCTTCGATAGTTTATCGAAGACTCCTTTCTCATAACTTACCTATATACATACTACTCCCTCCAAAAGAGTGAGGCTTGTCTTTAGGCAGCCTTACTCTACTCTTAAGATCATTTGTCTAACGCACTTTGCGAAAGTGATTTAAATCATTACTTGATAGATTTATTGTTAGATTCATCCTTTGTCGAGATAAGGCGAGAGATGAATATAACAAATTTCCTCTTTTGATATAAACCATTTGTTCTGTATATGTGTTCCTTTACCAAAACCAACTAACTAAGATGTTAATCAAAGTTAGGTTTAACAACTTTTCCCCTTTTTGGTAAAGTTACGCTTGATCTCGCATTTCGCTCTTCCAGGTCGCAATACAATTACGGGACTTTCTAGGTGCACAGGTTATCTCCGAGGCACCGCGACTTGAAACCGATTATCTCCAAGCCGCGAGTTTGGTGACTTAAGCCGTTATCTCCGAAGCCGCCTCCCTTTCTCGCCCGTTAAAAAGCGGGACTTTTCTAGGTGCACGAAACCGTTATCTCCAGCACCGCGACTTGAAGCCGATTATCTCGAGCGCGAGGTTTGGTGACTTAAACCGTTATCTCAAGCCACCTCCCCTTTCTCGCCCGTTAAAAAGCGGGACTTTTCTAGGTGCACTGAAGCCGTTATCTCCGAGGCACCGCGACTTGAAACCGTTATCTCAGCCGCATGAGTTTGGTGACTTGAAACCGTTATCTCGAAGCCACCTCCACTTTCTCGCCGTTAAAAAGCGGGACTTTTCTAGGTGCACAGAAACCGTTATCTCCAGGACACGCGACTTGAAACCGTTATCTCCAAGCCGCAAGGTTTGGTGACTTAAGCAGATTATCTCGAGCCACCTCCCCTTTCTCGCCGTTAAAAAGCGGGACTTTTCTAGGTGCACAGATTATCTCCAGGCACGCGACTTGAAAGCAGATTATCTCCCAGCCGCGAGGTTTGGTGACTTGAAACCGTTATCTCCAAGCCACCTCCTTTCTCGCCCGTTAAAAAGCGGGACTTTTCTAGGTGCACGAAACCGTTATCTCCGGGGACACCGCGACTTGAAACCGTTATCTCAAGCCGCGAGGTTTGGTGACTTAACCGATTATCTCGAAGCCACCTCCACTTTCTGCCCGGATTAAAAGCGGGACTTTTCTAGGTGCTGAAACCGTTATCTCCAGGACACGCGACTTGAAACCGTTATCTCCAAGCCGCAAGGTTTGGTGACTTGAAACCGTTATCTCCAAGCCACCTCCCACTTTCTCGCCGTTAAAAAGCAGGGACTTTTCTAGGTGCACAGCAGATTATCTCCGAGGCACCGCGACTTGAAAGCCGATTATCTCCAAGCCGCAAGGTTTGGTGACTTGAAAACCGTTATCTCGAAGCCACCTCCACTTTCTCGCCCGTTAAAAAGCGGGACTTTTCTAGGTGCTGGCTTAGTTATCTCCAGGCCATAGCGACTTGAAACCAGTTATCTCCAAGCCGCAAGGTTTGGTGACTTAAGCAGATTATCTCAAGCCACCTCCCCTTTCTCGCCGTTAAAAAGCGGGACTTTTCTAGGTGCTGAAACCGTTATCTCCAGGCACCGCGACTTGAAACCGTTATCTCAGCCGCAAGGTTTGGTGACTTGAAAGCCGTTATCTCAAGCCACCTCCCCTTTCGCCCGTTAAAAGCGGGACTTTTCTAGGTGCACAGGCAGTTATCTCCAGGCACGCGACTTGAAACCGTTATCTCCAAGCCGCATGAGTTTGGTGACTTAAAGATTATCTCGAAGCCACCTCCACTTTCTAGCTTTTAACGGCGACACAGCTTGTCCGCCATCTTCCGAGCTTTGGCGACAGCCTCTTTGTCCGCCATCTTCAAGCTTTAGCGGCAACCTCTTTGTCCGCCATCTTCAAGCTTTAGCGGCAACCTCTTTGTCCGCCATCTTCAAGCTTTAGCGGCAACCTCTTTGTCCGCCATCTTCAAGCTTTAGCGGCAACCTCTTTGTCCGCCATCTTCAAGCTTTAGCGGCAACCTCTTTGTCCGCCATCTTCAAGCTTTAGCGGCAACCTCTTTGTCCGCCATCTTCAAGCAGCTTTTAATCAAAACCATATCGTTAGAGCATCTTATAAATATAAAAACACATCATAGCATGTCGAGAGAAAAACTTCGCTTTCATCTTTATCATATAGACATTACATGATTCCTAGAACACCAAATTTTACATAACTTTCTCCTTTGACAATCAAAAGAACCATTTACAAGAAAAAGTTATGTAACTTTTTTCTTGTCTGAGGCAAAAGGCAAAAATCGAAATGACCAAGATGTCGCCGTGGCTTGGGATAGAGCTTGCTTGAGATGATCGACATTCCAAGCATTCTTCAATTCTTCACCATCTGGTTTCCTCAATCTATAGGTTCCTTCCCGCACCACACTCGAAATGCGGAAAGGTCCTTCCCATTTCTCGTTTAACTTGGTAAATCCGGGCTTGGCCTGTTGCTTCAACACTCCTCAAAACCCAATCTCCAACATTGAAGGACCTCCTGTTAACTCGCTTATCATGCTTGGGCTTTCATCTTCTGCTTATAATTAATCATCTTCATTCTTGCATACATTCTCTTCTCATCAATCAGGTCCAGATCATTACACCGCCTCTGCCCGTTTCTCGCCTCGTCGTAGTAAGCAACCACAGTATGTCGGCAAAGCCATCTCTGCGGGTGCCATAGCCTCGAATCCATAGGTAAGGGCAAAAGCGGTTTCCCAGTTGAGCCTTTAACGGTAGTACACACATACCCACAAAGCAATAGGCAATTCCTCTAGCCATGCTCCACTTCTTCCTTCCAGTTTTGCGTAAGGCGACAATGACTTGCTTGTTTGCCGCCTCACTTTGTCTGGGATTACCTTGCTGCGGCCTATATACGGCCGACATCCAATGTTTGACATTGACTCTGGAGCATTCCGCTGAAAACTTTTTCCCGGGCGAGTGCCGTGATCTGAAATAATAACCCTTGGAACCCCATATCTACACCAAATGTTTTCTTGCACAAACTTTATAACTTGGTCTTCGGCGATTGTCGCCAACGCCTTCGCCTCGATCCATTTTGTGAAATAATCCACGGCGACAACCACATGCGACAACCACCCTTGGCCTTTGGGAATGGCCCTATCAAATCGATCCCCACATGTCAAACGGCCATGTCGGCACAATAGGAGTTTGCTCTGTGGCGGGAATTCGAGGAATGTTGCCGAATCTTTGACATTTCTCGCACTTCTTCACATACGTCTCCGCATCTTTCCTCGAGGCTTGGCCGATAATATCCATGGAACAACACTTTGTCGGCTAACTTTCTCGCACGGGATGGCCGCCACATACCCCTTCATGGATCTCGAACAAAACCTTCGAAACCAGCCGGGCTCAACGCACCTCATTAGTGGTTTTGAAAAAGACCTCCTATCTGATACTCCATCTTGCACAGTGAATCTTGGGGATGTCGCCTTTATCAATTTCGCCTTACCCTCATCTGGCGGCAACTCCCCTTTGTCTAGAAATTCCTTCATTTCCACAACCCAATCCTTCTCACCATCGACAATCTCAGCGACAACCGGTCTATCGATCACCGGCATATCCACATATTCAATCATTGGCTCATCGGCAGTGCTCGTGCCCGGATCCGCCGTCCTACTCAATTCATCAGCTCGCGAATTATCAGCTCTATCAACTCGAACCAACTCCCAGAATTCAAAACTTTTTAATAAACTTCTCGCCAAGTCACAATATTTTGTTAGCACCACATTCAAAACTCCATACTCGCCCTTTACCTGATTGACAATTAACTGGGAATCCGAATGAATCACTATCTTCGTCAACCCAATATCTCGCGCCAATTCTACCCCGGCAATCAAAGCCTCGTACTCTGCTTGATTATTCGAGACATTGAACTTAAATCTCAGGGCTTTCTCATACTTTACTTCTCCATCCGGCGAAGTCAGAGTGATTCCCGCACCGCCTTTATCCTTCGAAGACGACCCATCAACATACAGAGCCCAGCAATCAAATGGCCTTTCCTCCTTTTCCCGCAAACTGGGCCCTACCTTCTTTTCCGCTTTCTTCTTTACTAAATCTTCCATCAACTCCTCCTGCGACTTAGTAAAAGATGTCTCAACGATGAAATCCGCCAGCGCCTGCGCCTTAATTGCCCGGCGAGCTTCATACTTTAAATCAAACTCAGTTAACTCAATTGACCATTTCAGCAATCTTCCCGCGGCATCAGGTCGCTGCAAAATCTTTCTCAAGGGAGCATCACTCAATACAACAATGGTGTGTGCGACAAAATAAGCTCTCAATTTTCTCGCGGCCACTACCAAAGCATAGGCCAACTTCTCGGCATTAAAGTACCTTGACTCTACCTCGCTCAATGCCTTAGACACATAGTAAATCGGTCTCTGAATCCCCTTCTCTTCTCGCACAAGAACTGCTGCCACTGCCAAATCTGAAGCCGCCAAATAAACAAATAACTCTTCTCCCTCAACAGGGCTACACAATAACGGCGACTTACCCAGATACACCTTCATCTGTTCAAATGCGGCATCACACTCTTCGTCCCAGGCAAAACTCTTCACCCCCTTCAAAACCTTAAAAAACGGCAGACACTTTTCGGCCAGCTTAGAAATGAATCTCCCCAAGGCTATAATCCTCCCATTCAACCTCTGTATCTCGCGTATCGACCGGGGCGGCGACATCTCCAATAAAGCCTGAATTTTTTCGGGATTAGCTTCTATCCCGCGCCTATTCACCAGAAAGCCCAAAAATTTTCCCGCAGTCACCCCAAACGTGCACTTGCTGGGATTCAATTTCATTGAATTTCTCCTCAAATTTTCGAATGTCTCCGCGAGATCCAACACATGATCATATTCCTTTGTTTTTATCACCATGTCATCTATATATGCTTCCAGGTTTCGCCCAATCTGGGACTTGAAAACCTCATTCACCATTCGGCGATAAGTCGCCCGGCATTCTTCAAGCCGAATGGCATCATCTTGTAACGAAATTTCCTTTAGGAGTTCGGAAAGCCGTTTAGCCTTATCATTTTCGCACATCTTGATTTGATGATACCCCGATGTACGCATCAATGAAGCCGAAGACCCTATGGCCGGCAATCGAATCCACCAATTTATCAATTCTAGGTAGCGGGTAGCAATCTTTGGGACAAGCGATATTCAAATCGCAAAGTCAATGCACATTCTCCACTTCTTATTTGACTTTAAAACCATTACGGGACAAGCTAACCACTCGGGATACTGAATCTGCTCAATGATTCCCGCCTTCAACAATTTATCCACCTCTTTCAAAACCGCGCCTTCCTTTTCTGGCGACAAATGTCTGACCCTCTGCTTGAACGGCTCTACATTAGGATCTGCATTTAAGCAATGTAAAGCAACATTTTCATCTATTCCTTTCATATCCTCAGGCCGCCATGCAAACACATCCAAATTATCTTTAAGAAATTCGATCAATTGTTCTCGCTCATCCCTGAACAATTGCTTCCCGATCTTAACTCGCTGCTCTGGGAAGTAACGGTTAATCTCCACCTCTTCTAGCTCCTCTCCCGCCTGGAGCTCGGGCTCATCTCGCGTCTGCAAAGTTTCAACTTCTATCCTTTTTCGTTTCTTACTATCCCGGACCTTGGCGGGAATCATCTCTCCCGAATCGGCAAGAACGTCTTTCCCGTAGGGCCACCCATCGGGGTCTCCACCTCTATCATCTCGCAATCTTCCTCGGATTCACTATCAAAAATCTCCTCAATCACGATCTCCTCAACCCCGGGTTCCCCATGTTGACAAAGCATGTACCACCCTAGCATAGCTTAAGCTTGGCGTCCCATTCACAACTTCAATCCCCAAGACCATCTCGCCTTTAGCATTCTGGCCGGCGCTCCACTGGCCGGAATCTCGCCCACTGAAAACTTTGATTACCTCTTCCACAGTCTCCGGTACCCTTTGCGCCTCAGCGACAATCACAGCTTTGCCATTCTCCAAACTCTCCGTTATCACTGAATCATTTTCGCCTTCACCAAGCTCAACCATATTAATCCTTAGTTGGCGAGAATCGGACTTTGTCACCAATGAACCCAGTGGCTTTCCCTTTTGCTTTTACCATCTCCTTCTTTTTCTCGCAACCGAGATAGCCTCACTCTTCAAACGGCCCAATGCCACGGGTCGTGGGGTACTTTACCCTCTCGATGCGGGATGGACAAAGACCATTTCAAAACTTAACAAAAGGGAATTCCAACTATCGCATTGTAAGCGGAAACCAAATCAATCACAAAAAACTCCACCATCTCGCTTCTTACCAATTCGCCCTCGCCAATCTCTACTTCCAACGGGATTGTCCCTTTCACCTTAACGGAGTGGCTTTGTAAATCCTTCAAGGCATCCCTGGTAGGGCACAGATTAGCGTCGAGTAGTTCATCCTTTTGAAGGCTTCATAATACAACACATTCCTGCTAGCTCCCGAATCAACCATCACGCGCTGTACTACATTATTTCCCGGGCATATGGTGATAATAACGGGTTGGCTCCCATGACCCTTTGTTGCGGCAAGCTCACTTCTCGAAAAACTAATCACCTTGTCTTCGCTGGCGGCAAACGGGGGAATATCAAAACTGTGCGCCAACATCATAATTTGATTGTCCAACTGCGCGACACTAGGTAATGGGTCCTGAATCACATCGACCACGTTTCGACCCTGGGCTCTATCTTGTCGCCCTCCTTCTTCTCGCCTCGCAGTGCCCTCGAGATATTGTTTGAAATCGCCTTTATCAATCCTGACTTGAATCAACTTTCTCAAATTATAACAGTCTTCTATTGTATGTCCCTTGTCTTTATGAAAATCGCAATATTTGCTTGGATCCCGGGCCCCATAAGTATCTTCTCGAATGGGATAAGGCTCTGGAAATTCCTCCTTCCTCCAGATCTCGCTCAAAGTAGTGTTCAACTTACTAAACTTGATGATCCTTCCCTGCTCCTGACCTCTACCTCGACCCCCTTTGTTTCCGCCAGTGCGAGATCCGCTGCGACCTCCTCGATCAACCTTGCTTTCATCTTTTACAACTTCAATCCGCTCTTTGGCACTTTTCTTGCCGGAGCCTGCGGCGGGCGGCCTTAACGGCTTCCTTCTCAAAACCACTACGATAAGCTCTAACCCTTTCGTACAACTCACCGGTTGTCTTCGGCAAGCGCATACAGAACTCCGCCTTGAACAGGCCTGGCAACAACCCTGAGTTAAATAGCATAATAATCTCGCTCGGCGCGTGCAATCCGATTTACGACCTCCATAAATCTATCTGTGAAAGCCGAAATGCTTTCTCCTTCATACTGCTTCAAACTACACAATTCGGTCTTTTGAGCGGGCTGCGCTCCTGATCCACTGAATCTCGCCAAAAACTTATTTTTGAGATCCTGATACCCCATCACTGATTCCGCCGGCTGAGCCAAGAACCATTCCAATGCGTGATCAGCAAGGGTGCTCGCAAACGCCTTGCAGATTATAGCTTCATTATCGGTCAGCAGCGACAACGTTACCTCAAACCCTCCAATATGAGTGTTAGCTCTAGTGCTCCCCGATTAACTCGGTAGATTTTGCATGCGGAAAGCAGGGTCAGGGGCGGCAATCTGAATGCTCTTTACAAACGGGGCCAAATAAGAACCTTTCACTTCCTGGGGCTTGGTTCCCGCTTCCAACTCTTTAATTTTCTTAGCCATCTCCACCATTTTGGATTTCCATTTATCATCTTCACTTTTCTTCGCCTTCTCCAATTCTGCGGTTTTGGCTAATTCTACGGCTTTCAAAGCTTCGGCCACTCTAATAGCCTCCGTAATCTTGTCGGCTTCGGCGGCTTTCTGCGCCCCTTCTCTATCACTCCTTTCTCTATCAATCCTTTCTCGCCGCCTACGATCTCTATCTCGTAGCGACACTTCTTCTCGACGAGCTCTGTCGGAGTGCCTTGATCTGTGGGACCTTTCCCTTACATATGTATCATCATCGGAATACCTCGAGCGACTTGGCACATAATCTCTGTCGGCTGTGGATCCCTCATCGCTTTCATATCCAAAATAGTAAGAGTCATCTCGCGAATTTCCCGACTTATGATAAATCCTTCCCTCTTCAATACGATCTGCACGTCTCCTTTTGACCCTTTCAGATCTCGCTCTTTCATCCTCTTGATGCTTGCGAACCCTTTCCTCATTCTCGGCGGCGACATGTCCCTCGTCCGCCCTTCATTCCTCCTGGATGCATTTCGACTGGCGCTTTGTCTTCCTCTATCTCGTCCTTCCACTTCGACTGACAGCTCAGGCGGGATCACCGTAGGTGCCTGGCCTATCTTTTTTAACCGCTCATTGTTCGCGAGAACCTTCATCATATAAGCATTCTCATTTCTTAGCCGTTCAGCTTCGGCCCTGGCACTCTGGGTTTTAGATGGAATGGGGTCTCGCTGTCCTTCCTTTCCTTTGTTTCTCGCTTCTCGCTCTCTATCTTCTCGCCTACGGGCGCTCCTAATGGCCGAATCTGTCTCAGAAGTGTGGACATCGCCTTCGCGAGCAGTTCCTGATCTCGCCCCGCGGGCATCCTTGCGAGTATCCTTGGCATTTGGAGTTTCCGTCATAGGATTCTGGGCTCCCTTGGCCTGAGTATCCTTTTCTTGTACCATTTTGACTATATTCTGGGCTTATAAACGACCCAAACTGATCACAATCAACTTCAACACCAAATAACCACCTTCAGAACACCTCTCAGCAAGAACACGAAGCTGAAGAACACCAAACCAAACTCACCGTAACCTTCTCAATAAACCTTCTAACCTTCCCCAATGATCTTCCAACCAAAACAAGGAAAAAATCAGGTCCCGCAGCGGAACCAACCGATGCTACCATGAAAAATCTTTGGTTGCACAGAGGCGAGATTATTTGGACACTCACATTTGCTTCCTTGCTTGGTTGGCCGCCTGCACACAAAGAACAAGGTAAACTAGGCCGGGGTGACTCCGGCGTACCCCCTCCGGCGTGAGTAAGGTTAGATGAACAAGGAAGGTGGTGTAACAATGGATGATCTAGAGAGAGAAAGCAGAGAGAGATATACATACCCATGCAATGAACACTATTCACCCTTTATATATCCCTAAGCCCCCATGTGCCTTGCACATGGGACACTGTCAATCATCCAAAGGAGGTGATCTCAACCAACCTCAACTTAGTGGGATTTCACTGTTCACCTTGTCACATCAGTCATCCATCACAAGTATTTAGGGTTAGGGACGTAGGCGACAATCAATGTACCATCCTGGTAATGCCCTGAGTTCCTTGTCGCTCAGGCGACAACCTGATTATGGGCGACATCAACTGTCATGTCGCCCTGACCTAGGTAGCCTGCGAGCAACGTACTCCTCTTACTCATGAGGCGAGCATTAGCTCGGCCATGTCTTTCGCATAGCCCCATTGCACCTAAAATCTGTATCCCCACGTCCCATCTCGCAGGGGTCTAAAACAGCTCCAAGGAGCCTATTCATTTTATGTCGCTGCCACGACAAATTCTCTTGGGCGGCCTAAGCCCAATGGGCCTGGACCTTAATTAGCTATTGGGCCTGATTTCTTATTATTAGGGCCCAATGTAATTTATGGGATCGTATCACGTCCAATGTTCAATGTTTGTTATTGATAATACATATAATGGTGTATCATTCCTAATAAATTTTATATTTTCATTAGTATATTTAAATTAAACTAACTTATCGCTCAAATTAGCTTAGCGCTAACATAAAAAAATGTTGAATTTAATACATTCGAAAATTGGTACGCCTAATATTAGAAGATTAAAGTATCAAGTAGTGTTAATTCCCGACAAGCAATAGGACAAGGAAGGATCAAGGCAACTTGAAGTAGCTCGGCCAAGTACTAAGGAGTTTTGGCGAAGGCCACTAGCTAGTGCCTTGTGGTTTCGGCCGAACAAACAAGGGCCAGCAATCGTGGCGTGCTCTAGCAGCTGGCGCCAGGAGTGGCCAAGGTTTGCTTAGGCCTGGTACTGGCCGGTTATGTGATGTCCTTATTCAACATGGAATTGAAACTCGTTCCACTAGAGTTAGACTAGGTTATTTAAGAAGCAGTATAAATACTCTATCTTTCTTCTAATTTTCTCTCTTTCTTCTAATATCTTTAGCAGTTCACAATTAATTTTAGGGCCAAAATACGTTTTGTCCATCAAATTATCCGTTGATTCCCACTTTGCACCCAAACGGGAGTTAGAAAATTAACAAATTTGGTCATGTGCTTGTCACATAATGGGTATTTATGTCATTTCAATGTGTTCAATATATTTTCGTACCTCCCAAAGTATTCACTTAGGCTCCGTTTGTTTGGGGGAAAATGTTTTCCGGAAAACATTTTTCCCATTTTCCGGTGTTTGTTTCGCACCGGAAAATGGAGAAAATGTTTTACGCTAAACATGTTTATCTCATTTTCCGGAAAACATTTTCATTTTTTGAAAAACATTTTGCAGGAAATCATTTTCCGGAAAATGTTTTACGCTAAACAAACGGAGCCTTAGTTCCACTTCACACCCTTGCTCATTATAGTTTTCAATAATATTTTCTTTTTTTCATTTTGACTTTTAATAGTAAACTAGTCTAACACCCGTGCGTTAAACGCACAATCAAAAAACTTTGACAAATAGTAGAAATTAAATTAAAAGAGTTACAATAAATGTAAAAGTTATTTTAGAATATAATTTTTTAGGATATAATGACAAAAATGTATAATTTATTTTTGACTATCCACTATTCATTTATTTTGATACAAACTATCCACTAATTATTTATTTTGATACAAACTATCAACTTTTAAACATCTAGTTTTTCAAGTATATAATGATTAGATGTCTTTTTTTTTTAATTAAAATAGCATCTAGGGACAGTTTTATTTACAAAATGTCAATTTATGTAAAAAAAAAAAAACACAAAATTATGTTAATTGTAAGTGAAGTAAAAGGCCTTCCCAAACTATTTCACAAACATAGATGATGAGCATTAAGCAGAAAACTGACAATAAGTCTTACCACAACTTTTTCAGAATTTGCATTTAACTGATTATCAACAAACCACTTTGAAAGCCTTGTTTATCCAATTTAGTTGCCTATAAGCAACTTCTTTACATCATCATTAAATATAAATTAAACAGAAAGTAAGAAAAAAATTGAAGTTAAGATTGAAAGAACGAATATCAGAAATTACGATTCGTTCTGACCACAGATTTCTACACTCACAAAATTATTTGCAGAACAAATAAAACTCTTTCCCACATAAATAAAACATATGTGAACAATATGTGAAATGCGCAACAGATGACAAAAGAATAAAAATAAAAATCAATAATCCATTACAAATGTTTCATATTCTGCTATTACATTGTATTGTATTGTGGATGTGTTAATTTACTTTACTATATCTTATATTTTGCGGTGGGTGTTAGTGGAGGAAGATTTTATACATATAATATAATAGGACTTTTGTCGGTAAAACTAAAGCATTGTGCATCCTGCGTATTAAATGCAACAACATAGCAGATTATAAATAATCTTTTAAATCTGTCCAAAAAAGAAAAGAAATTGAAATCAAATATAATAAAGTACTAACTGATATAGCAGAAATCACTTGCAGACAATACCTAGGAAGCTAGGCACTATAATAAAATCTTTTTTGTTAAGATACAGAGAGGCGTCGTACTGCCAAAACATTGATGGGTGAAAAGTTCAATCCATCAATCAAATAGTTCCAATAAAATGTACTAATTTCCAGTATTGTTAAATTGAGGCTCATTGAACATACTGCTTGATAAGTAAAATCTAATTTATGATGAGCAAATTTTGTACACTATCTCAATAAACGGACAAAAACAAAATTAAACAAAGCAAAGAGACTATAACTATGAAAATGAATTTAAGAAACTAAATTTAAAAGTAATTGATTGAAGAAAAATATAATTTCATTATTACAATAATAGTATTTGAGATTTTGGAATATTTTATTAGTACACAAAATTAAGTCAACTATTACTTTAAAACTTTTATGGGTTCTAGCTCCTAGAAGGTAAAGAAAAAAGACACAAAACATAAAAAAATAAAAATTGATAAACATCTCTTAAAAATAAACATTTCAGCAAAGAGATCATTTCTATCTTTAACATATCACAACAAACTATGAGTTTCTGAATTTATTTGTGCCCAATACCAAAGCTTAGTAAAGATTTAAGAGCTTCCCCTTCCTCTATAAATACATCGACCCTTCCTCTACAAATACAATGTGGACAACCTCGTAAATATTCCTAAATCAAACAATAGCAAGCACGCCTAATAAGATATTATTTGATGAAAAAACATGGTCAATGATTACTTCATGTTCCTGGCCGAGCAACTAAGTACATAAGCGTTACCCTTTATATGTACAAAATTGTCTTGAATATATTTCTCTTCTATATTAGAGAAGAAGTCTTCCATTAAGGCCATTCACCCATAAGGTTGAAGCATAGAGTCTCAAGGATAGACATACTAACAACATCCATTCTCGATCATCAATACCTCAAGCACTGAGGTAAGAAAATACCCTTCCTATTAATTTTACATGAGACCTAATTCAAAGACATATAAAGTATGTGAATTAAGTTGATTAAACTATTAAAGCAGAGTCCTCATAAACTTTAGGGAAATTGAAAAGAGAATATTTATATTTTTCTCTTGCCCATGCAATAATGCAATAAACTGATTATCTAAGAAGAAAGCCAACTATTGAGCTCCAACCCCCGAAAGGTAAGTCAGTAGGCATAAAAATTCCACTTTGGTGGTAAATACTCCATCCGTCCGTCTAAAATGATCTTTCTAAATTTTTTATTATTAATACGAATGAACTTTAAGCAATTATTTTAGGTTATTTAATTATTCTAATGAAATGTAAAGCTCGTTATTCATAGTATTGTTCATGATATATCAATTAAAAGTTTTGGATTTATATTAGTATAGTTAAAGTAATCTATAATTATTGCTCAAAGTTCATTGATAGTAACGGCAAAAAAAAATAATAGAAAGCTCAATTTGGGCCGCAGAAGTACATCACTTAATTCAAGTTTTGCTCGCATACAGTTTGGCAAAAGCACTCAAACAAAAATCATGAATACAAAGAAATGAGGAATTGTAAACAAAATTTGCATATTCGCAATTTTTACCTGCAATAAACAAGTAGGAATTTGAATGAACCCTTGTAGTAAGATATCAACATTTTCTAAAACATTTTGCGGAACAGGGGTTATTAGATAGAGAACCCTTTTAAAAGTGTCAATGCCCCTCACCGGTGTTCTAAAAGACCCCGTCTAAGGGCGCCTAGGCCCCGCCTAGGCGCTAGGCCCCTCTCTAACGTCTAGTTCTAAATCCCGCCTAGGTCCCGACTAATCTCGATTAATCCCGACTAGTCCCCGCCTAGGCGCTAGGCCCGGCTCCACCGCCTAGCACCCGCCTGGCGCTTTTTAGAACCTTGCCCCTCACAATTCCTGGTTCATAAAGAATCAAGTTAAGGAAGAAAAAAATAGAAATAAGTCAAGTAAATGATTACTGCTACTATTTCCCTATTTGACCTAACTCCTAAGCAAAGATACAGAAGTACTGCATCAAATAAATAAAAATAACCATTTTGTTTGTGTGTGCTGGCCTGGGTTGGCAACTGCAGAAGTAGGAATACTCATTTCTTATAGGAATCTTTTGATACGGAGTATTACTTAACGCCAAAATGTACATGAAAGGTCCAACTGGGAATCATTGTGTGACATAATAAATCGTATAAGTATGCTCACTCATTTAAAAAAATAAGCTATGCAATGAACAAATAATTGAAAAAATATAAGAGACTGAACCAAGAAAAGTAACTAATACAAAACCAAGATCCCAGCTAATATTTTGAATAGGGAGAGGATGAATAAAATCAGAAAGTAATGAATCCACACATGCAAGTGCGTCCATGACGAAAAAGTAACCTACCCAAGCCAACACAACGAGAAATGTTCAGAACCTTCAGATTCAATCCCCAATCCCACTATAGTCGCATTTAAGCTGTAAAATATTTCAGTGCTTGGCTCCTGCATAAGAGATATTTCACTACATGAAGCTCCAAATCGTTAACAAAAGTAAATACTAAATACAGATTCTATGAAGAAAATTTGAAAAGCTTATATTAATAGGAAATCGATATTATCAAATATCAAAGAAACATTGGTCCACAGTGGTAAGTTCAATGACTCCTCGAGGCTAAGGAAAAGGGCCACTTATCAAGTTTTGCCAAATTTGAGAGCTACCTTCCCAGATATAGGTCTGGACTTTCCCAGTCCATGGCTCATTTGGAATATTTCCCTTACCAAGGGAAATATGAAAGGCTTGCATAACTGCCAAGATAAACATAAAGTTTCAGATAGCTGAACTAACCTCACAGTGAACGTGCTTAATCTTCACAGATGATTTGGAAAGTTCGTAAGGAGGGTGAGCAGCCAATGCACGAGCAAGTTCCTTGATTGCAGTGATGTTCATGTCACTTAGAAAGCACTGTCTGAAATAAGCCATTATGCGCAAATCTCGTAGAAGACGTGCATCCTTTTGTACCCTGGAAAAGCAAAGGCATCTTCAAAAATTTGAGATTCTAAATTCATATGTATTTTGAATTATAATGATGATGCACTAAAATCCATTTATTTTTTTATTATATTTTTTTATAAGAGATAGAGCACTAAACTCTTGATCTGTAACGAATCAACTCTTTGAGGCTCATAATTCAAGTACTGATATAATTAATCTATAGATGACAAACCAAATAACTATTAATTAGTTCACTTTGCCTACATTTACTAACCTAATGCAGAATGCATCAACAATTAGTCAGGACTAACGCATTATGAAATCTAATTCCTAATGGTTATCTCAGCTAGAAAGCACTAGAAAAACTACAATTTACTCCCAATAATAACTACTACCTCTGTCATCAGCCCCAAAATGAATGACCAAAAAAAATAATTCAAATTTGCTCTTGATCACGAACAAATTTCAAAAAATTTAAACATTCATTTTGGGACGGAGGGAGTATAACGCATGTAACACTACAAAACAAGGCGGCAACTGAACTGATGTAGATGAAAATATAATAACCCATTCCACCAAACAAGAAGAAAAAATATGAATAGCATTTATAATGTTGAAGTTTGATAATGAAAATTGATGCATAGAAAACTTACGATCTATTGAAGGAGTCCTGACGAGCTGAGTTAATTTCTATAAGGGTTGACACGTTATGATCCTCCTCCTCTAACATGAATGCCCCAGATGGTAAATTCTTTCTCTCAGCAGATATCTGAAAACTTATGATCCTTCTACTCTAACCTACTGTTTGGATTGTTTTCTTCTTTTTTCGTTGTTTGACTCTTCACCATTTCACTTCACCTTCTAATCTCATTCTCGTCTTAGTTTACTGCAAGCTTGGCTTGAGATAAGTGTATAGTATTGTAAGTACCCAAATCTGGCTCATGCCTTCCGGTTAAGTTTCCTGGCGATTCCTCCGAACTTTCATAAAGTTCAGGGGCGATTCGGGAACTTTTCCAAGCTTTCCAAGGAAGGAAGGAAGGACCTGCTAGGAATTAAAATTCCAGGCAGGACCTCGCTAGAAAGGACATTCTAGAATCTGCCACCTTGCAAGTTTCTAGAAGGAAAATGGTTGAGGCCCGTCATGTCGTGCGACATACCGTGCCTTGACAAATTCCAGTTCGCCACCTTGCATGTTTCTAGAAGGAAAACGGTTATGGCTCGTAATGTCGTGCGACATACCAAGCCACTCCCATGCAGCCTATAAATAGAGGCCTCAACCTCTCATTTTGTGACCACTTTTTCACTCCTTAAAGTTACTCTGCTCAAATTACGTCGAATATACACAAACAATCACTAATCCCCTATTAACCCACTCTCATATACACACAAAAAATCAATCTTTATTTGATTCTCCTCCTCTCTTGGTCCTATACCACATACATATAGAAACAACCATACCTAGGTTAACTTGGGTTTGATATCAGCTCCAGAAGCTGATGTTTGAAGGCTCCTATATCTAACTTGATATAGGAGTCATGGTCTTCAAGGGTAACGCTCTCTTTCCCTCTTTCTCTCCTTCATTCTTACTCATGCAAACACATATGGTTTAATCAACCAAATAGCCTTAAATATGATATAATGGATGAGATCTAATCATGATATATCTATTCCAGCCTCAAATCATTTAGATCAGTAGTTTTTTCCATGGTATTGCATGTAATCTAGTTATCTTAATATAGTTTTGCATAAATACTAAAGATGTTTGTGGATCCCTCATATCCACACCCTCTCGACGTGTTCATCATTGATATATATGATCTCTGAGATCCATTTATGATGTAACTTAGCTATGTTGTTGCTTTGTTGTGTCTATAAATGTTGTCTGTAAGAAGTCTCTGCAAATGGCTAAAGGTGTCACGCGACACAACTTGCCATACAAGTCCTGTGTCACGCGACAACATAGGCCAGTTTGCAGAAACTTTCCCCTTTCAGTTGTAATCTGATTTTAATCTTTTCCAGTTGTAATCTGATGTCCATCTGTACTTTAAATATCATTCCCCCACACAAAGGATTCATCGGGGATCCTTTCCCAAGGATGAACAAGGATCCACACGTGGCTTGTTCTAGGGATGATCCACCGCGTGATGATGTGATGTCCCTTTACTTTTTACATAATAAATGCAATCGTTACTTTAAATGTCATTCCACATTGTCCTTTTTGGTTGGATCACTCTTCGAGGATTGTCTAGTGACCTTCTTAAGGCATGAAAGACATAGGATGAGTATAAAGATCCAATCTTTATACCCCTCCCCCTAGTCCTTTTGGTACTTGAAGCATCCCGTTGGGTGGATCGGTGTAAAGGTCTCATCTTTACATCGTTTCCTCCACTAAAGATGCCATAGTCGAAGTCCCTTTAGAAGCAGACGAACCTTGGCCCCCTACATCTCCGATCATCACTTGAGGCGAGCATAAATGTCCCTACTAAGCTCAAATCTTCTCAAGATGTAGGATTGATGGGCAAAGGCTCTTCCTTTCTAAAGAGTCTCATTCTTGGACTATAAAAAGGTGTCCCTATCTCGATCACATAAAGACCTTGTTCAGAAGAATGTTGGTTTAAAATACAACAAGGCTTTCAAAGCCTAATATGGTTGATTATCCCAACGGGGGTGAAAAAAAGGTCACTTAATGATGATCATAAGTCCAAGATGAGCACGGGACCAAAATCCCAAACACATCAAATCCAAGGAATCCCGAGCGATAACCAACTTAAATGGTTTATACGTCCGGAAGATAACTTGGCACATTCCATCTCCTTTTCAAATCACACACACACACACACGAGAGCACAAACGTAAGCACAAAAATTGGATCTAGGAAGACTTGCCTTTAGCAAGGCTCCTTGGGTGAACACCAAACACTCTTCCCAAGGAGTAACTTAACCTCCGGACCCTATTCCTTTTTTTCAAAGTTTTGAGGAAATCAAAATGGCGTGGCGACTCCGTTTTTTAATAAACCGGATGTCTTCAAACTGAGGTGAAGCGGTGACCCTATAATCAAAACAAGGTTCACAAATCCGCGATTTTGGGCCCACATTCACAATTTGGCGACTCCGCTGGGGACAAGTAAATGTTTCCAAACTTCTTTTTTTCATAAGAAGCGTTGGAAATGTTTACGAGGGTTAGCCTTCCGCCGCGGACCCGTTTTTTGTGCTTACGCATTTTTTCCTTCTTTTTCATGCATCCTTTGCATTCTTATTGAGGTTGTGCATACTCTGAAGTGATGAACAGGGAGCATTCTGAAGCTAAAAAGGTGCCAAAATGTCGGGGGAAACAAACTGGAAATGAAAAAAAAATTGGAACCTGGAAAACTGCTTGATCCAGCCGCATGGCTTGATCTGCCTGGATCATAGCCGGGTGACTTCTTTTGGGCAGTTCCACCAGGACACTTTCTGAGGTTAATCTGGCAGCTTTGGCATCTTGGGGCTATTCAGTTCCAAGGCTGACCGGGCTCCAGAAAATTTACGTGCTTACTTGCTGCATTTCCCCCGTCCCGAAAAACATTTCTTTAAAAGACATTTCTGAAACTCTCTGTTTTAACTCAAAAAGGAACATTTTTTAGGAGACCGCACACTACGCGCACCATATATATCCTGTACACTTTGTATGCATGTCCTTTTAACCCGGGATGGTTGTTCAGCTGCAGTCACGGACAGCATTACGATGCTCCCGGGCGCGCACGGAATCAACCCAAACTCCCCATGGCAGCCAGTGTCGACCAATGCACTAGCCCATGCCAAAAGTCAAGATCTTTCGCGCAAGCGAAACTCTGACAAAATTTCGCCAAGGAAAAATTGGCCGAACCTTGACTCCGGCATTGACTTCGAATTTGACCCGCACGGGATATGTAAGAGTCAAGCCCGAGTCCGTGCCAAAATCAAAAGATCTTTCGCGCAAGCGAAGCTCTGCCGAAATTCCGCCAAGGAAGAATTGGCAAGATCTTGAACCGGCATTGACTTTGACTCGCGCAAAGTATGCAATGACGCTCAATGTGACGCCGTGTCATTCGGCTTTTATCGTCCAACCCATGCCTATTATTTTCTTGGACAAAGCCAAAGTCAAAACGTCTATCGCGTAAGGGAAACTCTGCCGAAATTCCGTTAAGGCTAAAAGATGAGACTTTCCCGGCATTGCCTTGACTATAATCCACATCGCTCGTGCGTTAAAAGTTCCTATAATCCACTAGACCCTAGGAGCGTTCTTCTCTCTCGGTCGGTGGGATCCGTGTGCCTTATAGGACCCTCGCCCGGGGCTGTCCAGCCTGGGAGGTCGAAATACAGTTGGAAAACGAGGGGCTTATAAACGTAGTGACGGAACCCACTGATCCAGGATCTAGAGTAGTTACGAAAAAGAAGGGCAACCCCTTTTCCAACCAAATAGAAATAAATAAAAGACACTGTTTTAAGTAAACTTGAACAATTAATGGAATCACAATTGCATGGTCCCATTTCTGGAAGCTCTAATTGCGACCTCTCACGGTCAAATCTCCGATCGGGTCCTTCACGGTCCAATCTCCAAATCTTCAATCGCGACCTTGTCCGATCTCCGATCTCCAATCTCGGCCTTTCACGGTCAAATCTCCAATCGCGACCTTCACGGTCCGACCTCCGATCTCCGATCTCGGCCTTTCACGGTCAAATCTCCAATCACGACCTTGTCCGATCTCCAATCTTTAATCCTGACCTTTCACGGTCAAATCTCTGATCGAGACCCTCATGGTCTGGTCTCCGATCTTCGATCTCGATCTTTCACGGTCCAACCTCTGATATCAATCTTTCGTGGTCAAATAGGCAATCCCGACCTTTCACGGTCAAGTCTCCAATCAAGACCTCACGGTCCAATTTTCAAATCTCGACCTTTCACGATCAAATCCTTTTCGATCAATTAGGATTAGAGGAAAATGTGTTTTAAGTAAAATTTAAGCAATAAGTGCATGTTACTTGAGCCTTCAGCCTAAACACTTACCTCCGAGCTAAAACCTCGCCCACCCCAGTCTAAACCTTGCCTATCTCTTTTCCGCAGCGAGAAAAAAAAAGTGGGTGAGAATACCGAGTCAACGGCTTTTCAGTACGGAAACCTTAGGCTCAGACAGTTCAGCAGAATCATTAGTTTTGTCTGCTCAGGGGTTTAGAATGGCAGACATGACAGAAGACAGTGATGGTACGGGAAATCTGATGATTAGGAAGGAAGAGTTAGTCCTAGCTTTGGAATATGCCCATAGGGTTCATGAAGAGCAGCTGGCCATGCTCATCGGTGCTCTCCGCCGTCATGGAGTTCATGTAACAGTTGAGGCAAATAGTTCTTTGGTCATGATTGAAGATGAAACTCCGGAAACAGTGATCTCAGTCCCTCCATCCTATAACCAATACCCTCCATCATATAACCAATACCCTCCATCCTACAGCCAATACCCTCCTCCATCCACATATGATCCCTTACCAAGGACTACTGCCCTCCAGTTCCTCCCAGTGTCCCAGGCCATCAGGACTCCATCGCCCTCAGCTCCTCAGAACGGATTGGGTTTCATCACACATGTTCCTCAGTTTCAGCAGTACCTGCCAGTTTATGCTCCAACTTCACATAATCAGTTTGAGCCATGTGGCTATGTTCTGAGACCCTATACCCGCCTGAATACGATCATGAGTGGCTAAAAGAAAATTCGGAGGCCTCAAATTTTTAGTTAACATCCACCGAACTTAGTGAATTCACCCGTTAGTTTCACCAGTCTACTTTTGTGGTTCCCTCTACTGATAAAAGTCTTGTTGCGAGTTCCAGTAACTCGAGAGTTCCCATTGACCCCCATGTGGCAATATTGACGGAACAAGTGAAATGAATGCAAGAAAGGCTTGATCTCATGATAAGTACCAGCACTCCCTTGACCCAAGGTGTCGAACCAGGCAAATAAGTGATTCATCCGTGCAAAATCCAAGTGCCCGAAGTGAGAGAAGTTGACAGGACAACTTGTTCTAAGCTTAAGAAAGGCCCGAAGACACAACCAGCCGGTACTACCCCTTTCACTCAATACAACCAGCACGGCGCTGAATCCTCCCAAACAGATCCCAATATCCCTCAAAGTCCTCCCAGGTTCACTTCCTTCCATCAGTATGCTCAGTCACCAAGTTTCGTCCCCGTGACTTTCCAACCCATTTATTTGGACAAATTGTACTTGCTCCAGCTGCTCCATGGCCTCAAATCCCTCCACTTCCACCAGTATCATGGGCACGTAACTGATCACTGCCTCGGTCTGCGGTATGGAATCCAAAAGTTAACAGAAAATGAAAAGCTCAAGCGTCCTGGCAGTCCCACCAGTGAAGAGTAGCTAGGCTAGGGGTTACCTATCCTTGAGCAAGGTTAAGAAATAAAATAGTCTCTCAGTCAACTTTCGTAGGTTCTAGTACTTTCCTCTTTCAATCAAGTCCTCCTCGGACATTGTAATTAATCTTAAATATTCTATAAAAGAGTCTTTTTCTTTTCTTGCTAAACTTAAGACATTATTTGCACACCTACATTACATTTAATGAAATGGTTTTATTTTAAATGATCACTTGCATTGCTCAACAAATAATCTCTCGAAATAATTAATGCTCTGATTAATCGGTGTGAGAAAGTCAACTAATGCCTTCCTCATACACTTTCCTTACCCCACAAAAGGCCTCCATCAAGCCATACACTTTCCTTCTCTCACAAAAGCCTTCATCAAACCATACGCCTCTCAAATCATGTACTGGCCTTCACCTTGACCAAAGTCAATGACGGCGGCAACATCAAGGAACAACAAAAGGCCACTCAGCTTCGAAAGATTGACCCCATGTCGACAAACAACCTAGGAGCTTGCCTTTGCCCTCAGGTGCTAAAAAAAAGAGCAAGAGTGCATAAAGAGTAATACCCTGCTAGGCTAAAAACCTTGAAAAAGGACGGCCTAAGGAAAAAACAGGGTTGCACATAAAAAAAAAAAAAAAGAAGAAAAGAAAAAAAAATAGTGCAAAAAAAAAAGAGTAATACCCAGCTAGGCTAAAAACTCTGAAAAGGATGGTCTAGGCAAAAAACAAGGTTGCACATAAAAGAAAAAAAAAAGGGATCAAAGAGCAAAGAATGAAACAATGGAGCGGTCTAGGCAAAGACAGAAACATTTCATAAGCTCTTAGGTATATGCAAATTCTTTTTGTCCCAATGAAAGATAAAAATCAAGAAGCAATTGAAGCAGCCGTCCAAAAATGACTTGATCAAGGAATCATCCCGAGGCCCATGCCTCATCATCCAACCTTCTCATCCGAGCCTTTCCACTAAAGGAACCACAAATCCCATTTCCCAAAACCAAACACAGTTCAGTCGAAGCCGAACTACGGCGACCTGAGCTCCTCACAATGAGGGGAACGTAGGCAACCATAAATGGTCCGGTCATAAACACATTCAAATTCTCGAAAATTCAGTCTCATCAGTGGTCTCTCCCATAAACATATTCAAATTCCAGAAAACCCGGTCTCATCAATGACCTCCCTATACACAAACTCTTCTTTCACACCCAACCAACCTTGATCCGTGACACTGGTTGACTTTTCCCTCGTGATTAATCAAAATGTTTGTTCATATCGAGATTAGTGGTTGAATAACAAGAACATTAATAAAGGGTTTTACGTAATCTTGTGATCATTGTAAATGAAACAAGTTTTCAGATGTCTTGACAAGTCTTCTCTTTTCACATCTTAGGAAAAATAGTGCTAAACACTAATTTTCTGTCAGCAGGGGCTTTCATACACTTTTACAAACCTTTCTACGCTTATACTCTCTCAAAAGAGTCAAACCCAAAGCGAGTTCTCGTGCCTACGTTGAATAAGGCCATCAAAATAACACAAAATTGGGATCTATTCCCACCTTTCAAAAAATATGCCCCTGCATGTATAAATTTCTAAAATTCCCTTCTTTCACATCTTCTTACGGTTGACTGATTGACTAAAGAAAAAAAGCATAGGTTCTCCTCTTCTGCTACGATTCACATTAGGGCTGCCTTGAAACTTTTCAAGGTTGGGGCTTCGCCGAGCCATTTCTTTAGACTGGGGCTTCTTTAGTCATTGATTGAGTCCGCATCGGGTTCCTCACTATGTCACAAAATGGATTCAGTCTTGGTCATATCAACCTCAGGACCACTTTTGTAGAATCAATTAGATTGGGACTTTTGCTAGGTCATCAGTCAAAACTCTACCAAGTCACCTCTTCAAGCCGGGGCTTTGACAATAATAGGATCTTTCCTTGTTTTAATAAAACCTGGGGCCTTGCAGAATCTCTTCCTCAGACTGGGGCTTCGATAAGTCTCATCCACCCCTAGAAGAGAGGTTTGGTCACTTCGACATCTGACTTAGTCTTTGGTTCTAAAAGCCTGTCAGCATCAGCTTCAAGTGCCAGAGTTTGAGAAAGGAACATTAATCAAGACCCGGGGTTTAAACCAAGTCTCAGCCCAAGAGAGAATTCTGGTCCACATTGAAAACATCTCAGCAACAACAACAGTTCAGTCCGCACCCAAGGGATACAACCCCACCTTCTCAAAGCCTGCATAAAAGTCATCCTCCAAACTCATTTCATATATACATTCTGGCCCAATTTCGGCCACATTTCCACAAAAAAAAAAATCACCCTGAGGCTCAAGTAACGTGCCAATTACTAATGATAATATTTTCTCCCAAAATCCCTCCGTTATAACGGAATAACGCCAGGTGAAAGCCTCCGAATTGTCAAAATCCAACTTTAGCTATCTTTATCTCCTTGATAGCGAAGTACGCTTTAGTTTTTCCAACTTTAGCTGCCTCTATCTCCTTGATAGCGAAGTACGCTTTAGTTTTTCCAACTTTAGCTACCTCTATCTCCTTGATAGCGAAGTACGCTTTAGTTTTTCCAACTTTAGCTACCTCTATCTCCTTGATAGCGAAGTACGCTTTAGTTTTTCCAACTTTAGCTACCTCTATCTCCTTGATAGTGAAATACGCTTTAGTTTTTCCAATTTAGCTACCTCTATCTCCTTGATAGCGACGTAAGCTTTAGTTTCTTAAGGTGACAACCTCCATTAATTGTCAAATCAAGTAAGGCGACAACCTCCATTAATTGTCAAATCAAATAAGGTGACTCCTCCATTAATCGTAAAAATCTCAAGGATCCTAAACATGTTCCTAACTATCTAGTGATACTTGAACTACGACCAAGGCTTGATTCAACCGGGATACGTAGGTAGCCTTTCATAAAGGTCCAGCCATCCGACCACATTGGTCACCCTTTTCTTTCATCACTCCTCAGTGGTGAAGTAGCCTTTCATAAAGGTCCAATCATCTGACCGCAGTGGTCACTTGTTTCCTTTATCACCCCTCAATAATGAGATAGCCTTTCATAAAAGTCCAGTTATCTGACCATATTTGTCACCCCCTTCATTTGGCATATCCCTAGTAGGATCAGCCATTCGACCTCCTTGATCACTCAATTCCAATCCATGTCGGCAATTCTAGTCCAATTCCAAAGGTTCTGTAAGTACAGTTCAGGCAACCTCTGTCATGCGACAAAACTAGCCACATGGCGTACTAGGTCGCGCGACACCTTTAGCCAACATCAGTCATCAGTGAACTGCAACATTCTGCATTCCCCAGGGCACTCCCTGATTTGTCAATTGCTGCAACCATCATCCGTCCAATTCTCAAATGCATGGGGGAGGGTTCATTCATCCCATATACACCCATACATTCATATACACACTCCCCCGGTACATATACAAACCATGAACCCATCCATTCAATCAAACCATCAACCATAATTCCATTTCCCATTCTTAATATAGACTCGTGCAATAAAAAGAGCTAACAATGTATATACAAAATAACAAATAACTAATTCCGATCTTGTACAAAAGAGGTGCATAGCAAAATAGCATGATTTAGGGTGTATGTTTTCCCAAAAGGGTACAATGAGCAAAAAGTCAAAATTTGATCTAAGGGGGCTACTCTGAATCATCCTCCTCCTCAGTATCTCCTCCCTCATCCTCCTCCTCTGCGAGTACAAGGTCAGGATCATCAGCCGGAGCCTGATAGGCTATAGGGTCCACGCGGTAGAACTCACTGACCTCAGGAATAATAGTAGTATCAAGCTCGTGCGGATCAACAGGGAGATCATCGTTATCATCATCACTATCGTCCTCTGAGTCTTCCGAGCTGGAAGTAACGTATGAAGGGTTCTTGCTCCGGTATTTCTTTGATCCGCTCGTCTCCACGTCGACTCGAGCCCTTTTCCTTCCCGACTGGCTGGGAGAGGAATCATCATCTGAAGTTTGGGATCTACATTGCTCCTTTCAGAACTGGGCGCTTCACTGCAGCTGCTCAATCATGTCTAAAGCTCCCGTGTAAGCTCGAGAAAGATGTCTGTACGACTGAGCTGAGACTTGTTACAATTAGACAACAAAAGAGATTAGGAGACAGGTCGTGATAATGAGAAAGGATGCTAATAGGTGCACGTAATAAAGAAGGAAAGGTGACACTCACAGATCTAGAGCCCTCAGGAAGCTGGAGGTGAGGATGAATCCGGCTCATGTCGATGGGAGCTCGCCTCGCGTGATCATC
The DNA here is from genome assembly GCA_022495995.1 of Adenophora triphylla var. japonica. Lineage (NCBI taxonomy): Eukaryota > Viridiplantae > Streptophyta > Magnoliopsida > Asterales > Campanulaceae > Adenophora > Adenophora triphylla. Next base: position 44,357 of record JAFEMH010002715.1, read on the forward strand.
ACCCCGATAGTCAAAGTATGGAGGAGGCAAAAGGGGTCTCGCTACATATCCGGATGACGGTCCTGCGCTCTGAGCACCACACCCTGCTATCACCTGTGGTGACCGTAGCCTCTCTGCAACATACGCAGTGTACTCACCTCCCTCCTCAACATGATTGTAAGCGATGTCACCCTGGATCAAAGTGGCCAAATCCTCCAACTTTCGAGGGAACCACATGTCCTCTGGAAGAACAACAGGAACCTGAGCAATCCTGTCTGGCCCATGCTGTCTATGGACCCTCTCCCCCAAGTATAGAGCATTCCCAGACAAACCCACTAGCAGCTTGTGACACTCTGTCAAGTGCGTAACATAATCCAAACCCTGGTCATCATATTGGCCAGTCCAGGTAAATAAGCTCAATCTCTGAGGAGTCCCTCTCAAGCATAGCAGGGTGTCCTGATACGAAGCCGTCATCCTGCACCTCACACTATCTATCCTGGTATGTCTCCTGACATCCCTCGTCCACCGTCAGAGAGCATGAAAAGTGGTGGCAGGAAACTCATCCCGAATCTGCCATGCATAGCAGCCAAAAACCTCATAAACCCAAGCCTGAAAGGAAGAAAAGGAAGTCAAAATGGGGCAAATAATGATTGGGAATGACAGAGTGAAACGTGCAAAAGAGAAGAAGTCAAGATGAGAGAATACCTCAAAGGCCATGTGACAGCAGTTGAAGTACATCGCCTTCCCCCTACTGATGTCATCTAGAGCCAAATACATTTCGGCTAAACCTACCTCACCCCAGGACAGGTTCCCCACAACATCCCAAGCTCTCAGAAACTCTAACAGTGAAATCAAGGCAGTAGATGCGCTGTTGATGAACAGCATATCAGAAAAACCCACCCATACAAAAGCTCTCGCCAATCTCTCGGCTCTCAGGTGGCTCTCAGCAGAATCATCAAAAACAATAGGATAGTCTCTACTCTGCTCCCCAATCCGACCATGAAGCTCACCCAACTCATATCCATTCCCCTTCTTGTCCTAGGGAACGAAATTGAGTATGCCCATGAAGTCTGCATCAGCAATAGGCTGGGGCTCAACAGCGAGTATGGGCTCAATAACATAAAGGGGCTCAGCCGTAAATGGCAATCCTGTAATGGCTACAAAGTCATATGGTGTAACCGTTGCCTCGCCCCAGAAGAAATGGAACGAGTGAGTAGTCTCCCATCAAAATTCCCTGAACGCCTTCACTAGCTCCACACTCCTCTATGTATCTCCGATGACCTTCGCCATCTCAAAAAATTGCCCCAACCCAACAGCGTAGATCATGCCCTTAGGCGAATGTATCTGCTCCTGGCTACCCGACAAGCTCTCCCATAGCCTACCAATCACCTCCGGAGAGCCTTTGGTACGCAATCCCTGCAGGTAAACATAGCACAGGTATGAATATCTCGTTATGTTCTTAAAAGCATGTCATGATAGCAAAATAAAAATCATTCTTTAGGTCTGTCCAAATGTCCATCATATTTCATTATTTTTCTTCTTTATTTGTCCCAATTTTTATCAAAAGAATTGCTATTTATTTTGAATCCGTCTCATCCTTTTTCAAATAAAAATAGGTTAAATCATATAAATGTAGAATATGCATTTATCATCACATTTCCTAGTTCAATCCATGCAATTAGTTTATTATCCACATGCAAGTTCAGGTTTTTGTTAATTCATTTTTAGTCTGAAAAATCAAATTCCAATCAGTTTCATCCAAATAAAAAAATTTTAAAACCTAACAAGGGTTACAGATAGAAGCATGCCACGGATTTTTTCTCAGCAACGGAGGTGTGTTCATCAAGCTGTGGATAGAAGTCCCCCCTTTGTGCTTGCGGAATGAACGACCTTTGGTTCCTCTGAACCCCCTTCCGTCGAGCAGCCAACTCGGCGTGTTGTGGAGCCTTCTTGGTAGGACGCATTCTAGGAGGCATTTTTTTTCAACATAATCAAACTCAAATTTCTTGGGTTCTTTCGATTTCTCTCTTCCCTTTTCCTTCTCGCTTTTCGTCTCCCTCTAAGTTTTGGTGAGTTTCAAATGACGATTGTTGGAATTTAAAAGGGACTGTTCACAGGGTGCACTACGTCGTGCGACATACTTAACCCATGTGGCTTGTTTTTATAATTTTGCCCCTGTAGGCCCAATTTTATAATTTTTCCCCCTATAGGCCCAATTTTACAATTTTTGCCCCTGTAAGCCCAATTTTATAATTTTTTTCCTGTGGTCCAATTTTACAAATTTACCCCTGTGGCATGTTTTATTATTTTGTCCCTGGCATTTTCAATCCTATTTCTCAAATAATTACAATCATCGGGTCCTTCCCGTTTCTTTAAAAAAATCATCATCGTGTCCTTCCTGTTTCTTTAAAAAATCATCATCGGATCCTTCCCGTTTCTTTAAAAAATCATCATTGGGTCCTTCCCGTTTCTTTAAAAAATCATCATCGGGTCCTTCCCGTTTCATTAAAAAATCATCATCGGGTCCTTCCCGTTTCTTTAAAAAATCATCATCGGGTCCTTCCCGTTTCTGTACAAAAACCATCGGGTCCTTCCCGTTTCTTTACGAAAAATCATCGGGTCCTTCCCACTTTTTTACGAAAAACCATCGGGTCCTTCCCGTTTCTTTACAAAAAAACCCTCGAGTCCTTCCCGTTTCTTTACAAAAAACCCTCGGGTCCTTCCCGCTTCTTTACAAAAAATCATTGGGTCATTCTCGCCTCTTTACAAAAAATCATCGGGTCCTTCCCATTCTTCACCAAAAATCCTCGGGTCTGTCCCTCTTGTCACAATCACTGGGCTACTTCCCCTCGATATTCACTAGTTCGAACTGCGATCCGGCTTGATTCCCTCCTAGGGATATGTAGGAATCCTTTCTTCAAAGGTCCAGCCATTTGACCATTTCGGTCTTTATTCGGTTTGAGGCATCTTAAGTTCTTACTTATTTGAACTACGATCTGGCTTGATTCCTCCGGGATACGTAGGTCGCCTACTTTAGGTTCAGCCTCTCGACCTCCTTGGTCACCCAATCCGTCTTGGCAGTTCGCCAGATTGGATCCTTTTTATCGACAACCCCACTTGCCTTGCAAGTGCCGTTGCCGAGGGGCTTCTGTAAGTACCCAAATCTGGCTCATGCCTTCCGGTTAAGTTTCCCGGTGATTCCCCCGAACTTTCATAAAATTCAGGGGCGATTCGAGAACTTTTCCAAGCTTTCCAAGGAAGGAAGGACCTGCTAGGAATTAAAATTCCAGGCAGGACCTCGCTGGAAAGGGCATTCTAGAATCTGCCACCTTGCAGGTTTCTAGAAGGAAAATGGTTGAGGCCCGTCTTGTCGTGCGACATACCGTGCCTTGACAAATTTCAGTTCGCCACCTTGCATGTTTCTAGAAGGAAAACGGTTATAGCTCGTAATGTCGTGCGACATACCAAGCCACTCCCATGCAACCTATAAATAGAGGCCTGCACCTCTCATTTTGGGATCCCTTTTTCACTCATTAACGTTACTCTGCTCAAATTACGTCGAATATACACAAACCAGCCCTAATCCCCTATTAACCCACTCTCATATACACACAAAAAATCAATCTTTATTTGATTCTCCTCCTCTCTTGGTCCTATGACACATATGTATAGAACCAACCATACCTAGGTCAACCTGGGTTTGATATCAGCTCCAGAAGCTGATGTTTGAAGGTACCTATATATAACTTGATATAGGAGTCGTGGTCTTCAAGGGTAACGCTCTCTTTCCCTCTTTCTCTCCTTCGTTCTTACTCATGCAAACACATATGGTTTAATCAACCAAATAGCCTTAAATATGATATAATGGCTGAGATCTAATCATGATATATCTATTCCAGCCTCAAATCATTTAGATCAGTATTTTTTTCCATGGTATTGTATGTAATCTAGTTATCTTAATATAGTTTTGCATAAACACTAGAGATGAGTGTGGATCCCTCATATCCACACCCTCTCGACGTGTTCATCATTGATATATATTCTCTCTAAGATCCATTTGTGATGTAAATTGGCTATGTTGTTGCTTTGTTGTGTCTGTAAATGTTGTCTGTAAGAAGTCTCTGCAAATGGCTAAAGGTGTCACGCAACACAACTTGCCATACAAGTCCTGTGTCACGCGACAACATAGGCCAGTCTGCAGAAACTTTCCCCTTTTGTAGTCTGATTTTAATCTTTTCCAATTGTAATCTGATGTCCATCTGTACTTTAAATATCATTTCCCCCGCACAAAGGATTCATCGGGGATCCTTTCCCAAGGATGAACAAGGATCCACACGTGGCTTGTTCTAGGGAAGATCCACCACGTGATGATGTGATGTCCCTTTACTTTTTACATAATAAATGCAATCGTTACTTTAAATGTCATTCCCCATTGTCCCTTTTGGTTGGATCACTCTTCGAGGATTGTCTAGTGACCTTCTTAAGGCATGAAAGACATAGTATGAGTATAAAGATCCAATCTTTATACCCCTCCCCCTAGTCCCTTTGGTACTTGAAGCATCCCATTGGGTGGATCGGTGTAAAGGTCTCATCTTTACATCTTTCCTCCACTAAAGATGCCATAGTTGAAGTCCCTTTAGAAGCGGATGAACCTTGGCCCCCTACATCTTCGATCATCACTTTAGGTGAGCATAAATGTCCCTACTAAGCTTAAATCGTCTCAAGATGTAGGATTGATGGGCAAAGGCTCTTCCTTTCTAAAGAGTCTCATTCTTGGACTATAAAAAAGGTGTCCCTATCTCGATCACATAAAGACCTTGTTCCGAAGAATGTTGGTTTAAAATACACCAAGGCTTTTAAATCCTAATATGGTTGATTATTCCAACGGGTGGTGAAAAAAAGGTCACTTAATGATGATCATAAGTCCAAGATGAGCACGGGACCAAAATCCCGAACACATCAAATCCAAGGAATCCCGAGCGATAACCAACTTAAATGGTTTATACGTCCGAAAGATAACTTGGCACATTCCATCCCCTTTTCAAATCACACACACACGAGAGCACAAACGTAAGCACAAAAATCGAATCTAGGAAGACTTGCTTTTGGCAAGGCTCCTTGGGTGAACGTCAAACGTTCTTTCCAAAGAGTAACTTAACCTCCGGACCCTATTCCTTTTTTTCAAAGTTTTCAGGAAATCAAAATGGCGTGGCGACTCCGTTTTTCAATAAACCGGATGTCTTCAAACTGAGGTGAAGCGGTGACCCTATAATCAAAACACGGTTCACAAATCCGCAATTTTGGGCCCACATTCACAAGTATACACATTTATAAGACCCGAATAAAATTAATAAGATTTTATTGTACCAAAAATATATACCTGGAGTGGATCAAGCTCAGGAAGACCAAGTTCTCTTCTTCTTCTTCTGGCATTGTATGCCATTTACTTATGGAATTTCAACTGGGACTGAAAGCTCAAGAAAAGCCTTGCAAGAGATCTTTTTTCGGCTTCCATCTCAAGAAAGTTCTCACCCTTAAACGCAACCGTGCCTCATGTAACTTCATGAACAGATGGATCTAGACAAAAACAAACCACATAAATGTTTTTATGTTTACAAAAAGAATGTCAACCCATAAACTCCTAGCCATGGCAAAAGAGAGAAGAGAGAGCGGCTCCATAGAAGAAGAGAGAGGGGGCGGCGAGCTTGGAAGAAGAGAGAGGGGGAGGCGAAGACGGTTGTTTGTAGCAGAGGCACGGTATGTTTTGGGGAAGAGAAGCGACGCTAGAGAGGAAAGGGAGTAGAGAGAGATAGAGAAGAAAGCCTACAATGGAATATTAAAGGACTCCAACTTATTTCATAAGCTATTGTCCATTCTTAGGGGGTATTTTTGGGTTTTTTATTATTTAAAAGGGTGTACTAAGTAACCTATCTTTACAGGATTGAATCTGATTTTAATTCAGTCCAGATACTCATTTGAGCGGGAAAAAGTGGGTGTGCTGAAGTGCTTTGCACTTCAGCTTTTATTTAGTTATAGATTCAAGTCTCTTTGCATCTATCCATCTTTGCTAACAACTTCACTTGTAAAAAAATATTGTAACTAAATTACACATTAATAAGAGGGTTCACTTCCACCCCTTTAATTGTAATTGTGTCCCCTCGCCTTCTTATCATTTAATTGTGTAAGTATAAAATTTCTTAAAAATGACATTCATTTTAGTCAAATTCAATAGGTATTGATTTCAAGTTTACTAACTATGAGTATATATTTAATTCTAGAGTATAAAAAAATTGTAGAACAAAGGTTTTTTTTTTATTACGATATCTTATTCCAGAAAGCGAGGAGAGAAATTGAATCTTCGCTCTCGATATCGAGGGTGATGGCTGTCTTAAACTTAACTTTTACCAATGGGCCACTCCTCGAGAGACCCAGAACATAGGTTTTACACCATTGTTGTGTAAAAAAATTGATCACTGATTAAAGATTAATAGGCTTATTAGAATTCAATTCAAAATTGTATTGTTCTACTAAATGCAACATGACGCAATCGGTTGAATTTATTAACCTTATCATCTTAATTTGGATCTAATCACTTATTTTGGTTTGTTCTTCTTTACGATTGGATTATCAATAAGAATTTTGGCCAGATCTGAATGCACATTAATGCCAAAGCTAGCAAATATGAACGAAAATGTACCTCATCATCTAGGGATGGAGCAGGGGAATCTGAGAACAGACTCGGTCCAGGTGCTCCGGTAGGAGGTACAGGTGGTCCAAGCAAGTCAGGTGATGGTGCAGGCAAACTGTGCTTCTTTCCTTTCTTCTTGCTTGGTGCCAGAGCATGAGTCATCTCCGGAGGTGAAGAAACAGGTGCGAGGGAGATACCACGGGAGGGCTAACTGGTGCCGCTACCGGAGGCGAAGGAGCGACAAATGGGAGTGGCAGCTGGAGGAGTGGAAACCGTAGTAGGCAGCGCCGAAACCGGAGCCGCGACAAGAGCAGGTGTGGTCAGAGTGGTTGGTGCGGTAGCAACAGGAGTAGAAGGGGATGTGGCAGGAACAAGAGTAGAAGGGGATGTGGCTGGAGAGGAGAGGGAGTAGAGAGAGATCGAGAAGAAAGCCTATACAATGGAATATTAAAGGACTCCAGCTTATTTCATAAGCTATTATACAGGGGGTATTTTTGGGATTTTGATTATTTAAAAGGGTGTACTAAATAACTGATCTTTGCAGGAGGAATGAATCTGATCTTTATTCAGTCCAGATACTTATTTGAGCGGGAAAAAGTGGTTGTGCTTCAGCTTTTATTTAGTTATAGATTAAAAGTTATATAACAAAAATCTCTAGAAACTAATTAAATTAGGACAAAAATTATTTTATTAAATAACCAAATATTATAAGAAGAGAAAATTACGTCCTAGTCCCTCAATATAACCTAATATACATTCTAAGACAATGAATTATCATATTTACCTCTTAATCCTACACCATAAAATAATTAACCATGTAATCCTTTTAATAAAAATAAAAATCTCACCCCTCTCAAATTACACCCACATTCCCCTCTACCCAAATAAAACCCTCTCTTTCTCTCTCTCTATCTATCTATCTCTCTCTCTCTCTCTCTCACACACACACACACACATCACTCTCTCTCTTTCACTTTCTCTCACTACCCCCAAAATAAACACCCCTCACAGATATCTCTCGCACACACTCCCCCTCTCTCTACCCACCCTCCAGTCACTATTACTCTGGCGACCTCTCTCTTCTCGAGCTTCGGCAACCTCACTCCTCCACAAATCCGATGACCTCTCTCCTCCCTAACTCCGGCGTCCGTCTCCCTCCTCAAATCCGGCCAACCCTCTCCTCTGCGCAGATCATTTCTTCGGCATCCCTCCCTCATCCCCACCTCCGACCGACGATCTTCTCTTTCCTCGACTTTCTCTTTCTAATTTCTTCATCTCACCTCCGAATTCCCTCCCTCACCTCCGGCAACGCCTCCCCCCACCTCCGGCAATGCCTCCCCTCCGTCAGCATCCATCTCCATTCTTGTTCCTTCTTTATCTCTCTCACTTCCCGACCACCACTTTTCTCACTACCTCCGGCCACCCCCTCTTCACGGACCAAATCAGATTCAAAACTGACCAGGGAAAACAAAAACCTATACTAGTAACAAATTAGGGATTAAATAGTAACAGTGGCATGTCCACCAAAATCTTTACAACAAACAAGAGAGAAATATATGGAGGGTTTGAAATGGTTATATGAAATGAATCCGATTTTAAGTGCTTTTCTATATCTTTGTTGGAATTATATTTTCACTTTTTTTATCACTATAAATATATTTTGAGTAATAAATACTAGTTAATTTAATTTTTTTATAAAAAATTAAAATTTGTTATCGGTACACTATCATAAATACCATCAATATTTTAAGATTTTCATTATAATAATTAAATTAACATAAATTTATTGATCAAAATGCTTTTCATAAAAAAAATGAAATAGAAGATCATTTCGAGGGATTGAGAAATATAGTATTTGAAAAAAGAAAAAAAAGAAGATAATTTATGGGCACGTAAGAAAATGTTAGACACCATATTAGTCTTTGCCTGCGTTCTGGTTGAAGTAGAAGCGTCTAAGGAACTTGTCCACTCGATCACGATGAAACTGTTGAATGGAAAAAATTGCATTCAACATGTCATATGAGTTTTTACTAAAGTATTGTTTATATTGTAAGCAGTCGGGCCATTGTTTTTAGAGAGAGAGAGAGAGAGAGAGAGAGAGAGAGAGAGATATGGTGGGTTCCGTGTGTTTTCTAGTAAAGCTTAAAGCAAGATGGTCACTTTTATCTGCTAATTCAGTCACTATAATTGAAAGTCTTGGCATTTTAGAATATTTGTATGAATCTTTAGTTGGTACATGAAACATTGAATCTATTTGATTTTTTTAATTAAGATTAATGTTCTTTATTTTTGTCCGAATCATCGGGTTAACATTGAATATCGATTAATTAAAAAAATTAATTTTTTAATTAATCGTGTTTTTTGTAGTTTAGTTGATAATTGAGAATTTTTTGATAAGTTAAGTTCTCAGTTGTTCAGTCGCCGGAGAGGTCTTCGGAATTGTTGGTCGCCGGACTTGGTCGTGTTCTTAGTAGTTTAGTTGCTAATTGAGAACTTACTGATAAGTTCTCAGTTGTTTAGTCGCCATAGTTGATGATCACCGGAGTTGATCGTGTTCTTAGTGGAGACAACTGAGAACTTACTGATAAGTTAAGTTCTCAGTTGTTTGGTCGCCGGAGAGGTCGCCGGAGTTGGTGATCGTTGGAGTTGATCGTGTTCTTAGTAGTTTAGTTGACAACTGATAACTTACTGATAAATTAAGTTCTCAGTTGTTTGGTCGCCGGAGTTGGTGGTCGCCGAAGTTAATTGTATTTTTAGTAGTTCAGTTGACAACTGAAAACTTACTGATAAGTTAAGTTCTCAATTGTTTGGACGCCGAAGAGGTCGCCGGAGTTGATCGTTATTAGTAGTATTGTTGACGACTGAGAACTTACTGATATGTTAAGTTCTCAATTGTTTGGTCATCGTTGAGGTCGCCGGAGTTAATTGTGTTCTTAGTAGTTTAGTTGACAACTGAGAACATACTGATAAGTTAAGTTCTCAGTTGTTTGGTCACCAGAGAGGTCGTCGGAGATGGTGGTCGCCGGAGTTAATTGTATTCTTAGTAGTTTAGTTGACAACTGAGAACTTATTGATAAGTTAAGTTCTCAGTTGTTTGGTCGCCGGAGAGGTCGCCGGAGTTGGTGGTCGCCGGAGTTGGTAGTCGCCGGAGTTAATTGTATTCTTAGTAGTTTAGTTGACAAATGAGAACTTACTGATAAGTTAAGTTCTCAGTTGTTTGGTCGTCGGAGAGGTCGCCGGCGAAAAAAAAAAAACAAAAAGTTGCCGGAAAAAGTTCCCGAAAAAGTCGCCGGAAAAAGTCGCCGAAAAAAGTCACCGGAGTTGGTCACCGGAGTTGATGGTTGCCGGAAGTGTTGACCGGAGAAGATGGGGATGGGGTGACCTAAGGTGAGAATGGTTGGAGAGAAATTAAATTGTTAAAGAGAGTGGACTTAGTGAAAGGATAGGAGGGTGAACTTAGTAAAATGTTGGGAGGATGTAGTTATTAAGCTAGGGACTAAATAGTTATGCAAATTAAAAATTGTCCTAGAAAGTAGTATTGTTTCTTTAGAGGGATTATTTGGTAAATGCCTCTTTTATAAGAAAAAGAGGAAGACATGAAAAAAAAAAAAAAAACTTCGCCCGTACTTCTTTTTCCGTAACCCCCCACCCTCATCCACACCACTGCACCACCACCTGCCACCACCATTGAAATAAAATCATGAAGCAAGCATAGGAATATGGTGATCACGATTCCTGACAACAAAAACAATTAATTAATATTAAAGAACCATAAAATTACAATCATCTCTCCCAAGATCAAAAATCAAAATTATAACTCCATATATGGTTCTTTAAAAACTTAGATGTGAGTTTCAAACTCTTAGATCTGGTCTAAGATTGAAGCAAGCAACGAAGAATTATGGAGATGCCAATTCTGATCTAGTCTCCGGGTCGTAATTTTCCGCCCATGCTCCACCGTGGTCGCCTTCTTTTGGAGGACTCGGGTTCCCCATTACCATTAATGGAGTTCCTGCCAGGTTATTTTTTTGTCATCCTCATTAGACAGATTTCATATTTGTTAGGAAAATTACTTACAAAATCAGCAAATATAAAGAAAACAGATTACAAATAGAAACAAATATTAAATAAACTGAATTTTCAAAATTGCCCGAGTCGTGTGAGACCACACTCTCCTTAAGACAATTTACGCCCCCTCACCGAGTTGTGCTTGAGTTTGATCGGACGGTTGTCTCCCAGGATAAAACGAAGCGGACCGGAACAGTTACTGCACAATAGTACTTCCGGCGAATTGAGAATAAGCCTAGACAGTATCACCACGGATGCAGATGCAAGAGGCCAAGGAACGGATTTATCAATATGCAACGAACAGGAGATTTGTGAGGAACTGATGGATTTTTCGTGTGTTACAAACTGGTTTGTGCCTCCCTTTTTATACTGCTCAAATCCTTAGAATCGAAGAAACTCAATTAAATTGAGAAGCCCAAGTGTTTCATCTTCCAATTAAATTGAGAAGCCAAAGTGTTTCAACTTCCATGAAACTGCCAATTGAAATGAATGGAATGGACTTTTCGAATTTCTGCATGTGCTAGAAAGATTGTTCGAATTTTTGTCTGTTCAAATAAAAAAAAATGGCAAAAAGTGGGCTTGCGCGGACAGGCAATTTCGGAGCTCCATTCGTGTCCGCAGGACGCGCTCGCACATGAGTTTGGTAGCCCGAAGGCAAATCCGGACCATGATTTGCACCCCCCCTGCGCACCTGTGCGCGAGAGAGAGAGCCTCTATGCTACTTAATCTTACTCCCTACTAAAGTGTAGGAGTATATAAACTAGCGCACTTTTCCATCTTTTTCCAGTGTGGGATAACCACATTTTACCAATTCCAACCCACTCACTTTGAGCCTTTCTATCTCATTCATCCCTTAATCATTTTGGACAAATGAATATTCAATCTCTATCTCCTCATGGAGTAGAACACAAACCCACAATCAATTTGTCATTTTAACAAATAACTCATTAAGAAAATAAATCATTATTTCCTTCAAAACACACTTTTTTCCAACAATCCCCCACATGAAGGAATAATGCGGAAATGGTGATAAAGTCTGGCAGATGAAAACTTGCATACGATTGATGTGGGAATGCCCATTGAATCTTCCCTCGTACAAGCATATTTACTCTACTCGCAAGTCAATAGACGCGATGTCCTTGAATCGTTATGCTTTTTGTGTAGTCGATCATATGCTTGACACAAGTATCGTCCTAACTTATTTTCAATTCTCATAGCTATGTTCATTCATGGCCCTGAACATACGCCTGGTTCAGCGAGAGGGTCTAAGAATTGAGCCTCACACAATTCTCCTCGAAGCGGCCCCACTTCTCTCTCACATAGGTGATTTCTTAAAGGTAACCCTTATTACCCCGCTTGAATTTTCGACACGTAAGAATCATTAAAAGCTATAGGCTTATCCTTGTCCTTTCGGGATGTCATTAATAGGAATGGACTTGGGGTTGTTTTCCCCACAGTGACGCTACAAGTCTTTTAACAGTTAGGTGGTCCCATTGAATCTAGTTCTTAGGATCTCCAGTCATCTAGATTGGATTTTTCGTTGTGTTTAACTTTTCAGAGGCTTAAGTCTCATTCCCCTCGTCGAGCTTTCAACTAACTCTCTATTTAACCCTTTGGTTAATGGATCCGCTAAATTTTCCTTTGACTTAACATAGTCAATGAATATTGTGCCAGTTGAGAGTAGTTGTCTAATGGTATTATGTCTTCGACGAATGTGTCTCGACTTACCATTATACATATGATTGTGTGCCCTTCCAATCGATGATTGGCTATCACAATGTATACATATTGATGGCACGGACTTCGTCCATCTTGGAATATCTTTTATAAATTGGCGTAGCCACTTGGCTTCTTCACCACATTTATCTAACGCTATAAACTCAGATTCCATCGTGGATCTAGCTATAACCGTTTGTTTAGAAGATTTCTATGATATAGCAGCTCCTGCTAATGTAAACACAAATCTGCTTGTAGACCTTGAGTCTTTTATATCGGATATCCAATTAGCATCGCTATATCCTTCAATTACCGCCGGATGTCTAGTATAGTGTAAAGCATAATTGCGAGTATATCTTAAGTACCTTAGTACTCTCACTATACCATTCCAATGTTCCGCTCTGGGATTACTTGTATACCGACTCAGTTTGCTAACCGTGTAAGCAATATCTGGTCTAGTATAACTCATTAAGTACTTTAGACTTCCAATGATTCTCGAGTATTCAACTTGAGAAACTGTGTCACCTCTATTCTTTGATAGATGTTGACTCATGTCTATTGGGGTTCTAGCAATAGCTAAGTCATCCTTGCTGAATTTCTCAAGAATTTTATCCACATAATGTGACTGGCTTAAAGCAAGTCCATTTGACATTCTTGAAATTTTCACGCCAAGGATTACGTCGGCTAACCCCATATCTTTCATGTCAAACTTTGAGTTTAACATATCTTTTGTGGATTTAATCATTTTGTCACAGCTTCCTATGATAAGCATGTCGTCTACATAAAGACACAAAATGACGTAGCCATTTTCCGTGTTTTTAACATAGACACATTTATCACACTCATTTATTTTAAACCCACTTTCCAACACGACTTGATCAAATTTTTGATACCATTGTTTTGGTGCTTGTTTCAAGCCATACAAAGACTTTACTAACTTGCACACTTTCTTTTCTTGCCCTACCGGCGCTGAAAACCCCTCGGGTTGTTCAATGTAAATTTCCTCTTCTAAATCCCCATTTAGAAAGGCTGTTTTAACATCCATTTGATGTACTTCAAGATTCCGCAATGCTGCTATTGCAAGTACAATTCTTATGGATGTTATTCTCGTAACCGGAGAATATGTATCAAAGTAATCAAGGCCTTCCTTTTGCTTGTAACCTTTAATTACAAGTCTTGCCTTATACTTATCAATTGTTCCATCCTTCTTCATTTTCCTTTTAAAAATCCACATATATCCTAGTGGTTTGCTTCCCAGAGGAAGATCCACTAATTCCCAAGCGTGATTTTGTAAAATGGAATCAATCTCACTTTTAATGGCCTCTTTCCACAAAGGTCCTTCGGAAGAGCTCACGGTCTTTTTATAACTTTGTGGTTCACTTTCAAGCATATAGGTTCGAAAATCTGGGCCAAAAGATTTTTCTACCCTACCTCGTTTGCTCCGTCGAGGTTCTACCTCCGCTTCATCATTTTCATCATGATGATTTATTCCTTCTACTTCTTCTTCTTCTATTGAATCATGTCTCCTTTTAGATGAACTTGCCTCATCTCTTTTACACGGAAACACATTCTCAAAGAAAGAAGCATTTCTTGACTCCATTATAGTATTCTTGTGTATATCTTGAATCTTCGATTCATGCACAAGAAACCTATAAGCACTACTATTGTGATCATATGCAATCAATAGTTTTTGGTCCAATTTTCACCTTTTTAGGAGGTGGTATTGAAACTTTTGCAAGACACCCCCACACTCGCATGTATTGGTATGAAGGCACTCTTCCATGCCACAATTCATAGGGGCTCTTATTTATTTTCTTTCGGGGCATTTTATTTAACACATAGTTTGTCGACAAGACGGCCTCTCCCCACATGTTATCCGGTAACCCCGAACTTATTAACATGGCATTCATCATGTCCTTTAAAGTCCGATTTTTTCGCTCGGCAACTCCATTGGATTGTGGTGTGTATGGTGGTGTTGTTACATGTTTTATTCCATGTTGAGCACAAATACCTTCAAAAGGGAATTCATACTCACCACCACGATCACTTCTTATGACTTTTATTTTCCGATTGAGTTGATTTTCAACTTCATTTTTATAGAGAACAAATTTCTCTATAGCCTCATCTTTACTTTTGAGAAGATACACATAACAATATTTTGTGCTATCATCAACAAAAGTCATAAAGTACTTATTGCCCCCTCGTGTTTGTGTTGACTTGAAGTCACATAAATCCGTATGAACCAACTCAAGTGGTTCATTATTTCTTACAACCGAATGGAACGGAGGTTTTGTAAACTTTGCCTCTACACAAATTTCAAATTTATGTTTGTAGTATATTTTACTTTTTGGTATGCAATTCATATTAATTAATCTACGTATAGTATCATAATTAACATGTCCTAGTCTACCATGCCACAAATTGGAAGACTCAAGCAAGTAAACGGAAGAGTTCTTCATTTCATTGCTTTTAGGCTTAATAGCCATTACATTTGGTTTCACAACCATAACACTAAGCTTGAACATACCATCACTAACATATCCCTTTCCTACAAACATTCCACTCTTAGATAACGTAACCATATCGGATTCAAACACAACACGAAAACCATGCTTAATCAAAAGCGATCCGGACACCAAATTTTTCTGGATTTCGGGCACATAAAGCACATTGTTGAGAGTAAACTCTTTTCCGGAAGTCATCTTGACCACCACCTTTCCTTGACCTTTCACATCGGAAGTGGCCGAATTTCCCATGAACAATTTCTCACCATTTTCAAGGGCTTCAAAACTACTAAATATTTCCTTATTGGAACAAACATGCCTAGTAGCACCGGTGTCAATCCACCACTGATTTGGGTTTGAACCCACAAAATTCACTTCAGAAATTACCGCCGTCAAATGCATATCGGAAACTTCATTTGTCATGACATCAACAATGTTCGCTTGCTTCTTTGGCTTTCTACACTCGGAAGACTTGTGGCCCACAATACCACAATTGTAGCAAGTTCCACCGAACTTCTTCTTGGAGATTCCTCCCTTTGGTTTCAAACTAGAACCTTTTCTGGGCACAAACTTGCCTTTGGCCTTGCCATTTGCCTTGCCATTGGCCTTGGAGCTATCAACATGCTCCACCACATTGGCTTTCGCCACAATAAGATTATTCAATTTCTTTTCCGCAATTCTATTCTCTTCCTCAATTCGAAGACGAATAGCAAGCGCTTCAACATTCATTTCCTTTCGTTTATGTTTAAGGTAATTCTTGAAATCTTTCCAAGCGGGAGGCAATTTTTCAATTATAGCCGCCACATGAAAGCTTTCACTAATTACCATTCCCTCGGCATGAATTTCATGGATTATTATTTGCAATTCTTCCACTTGACTTTTAACTGTTTTAGAGTTCATCATTTTGTAATCGAGAAAGCGGCCAACAATAAATTTCTTTGCTTGCGTCATCGATTTTGTACTTATATTCCAAGGACTCCCATAGTTCCTTTGCGGTTTTCTTAACACTATAAACATTATATAGTGTATCCGATAACCCATTTAGTACATAATTTTGGCAAAGGAATTATGAATGCTTCCAAGCATCAAGAGCATTCACGGCCTGCACGTCCGTCTCATTCTCACCCAACTGTGGCGGGTCTTCCTTAAGAAACCTCGCCAAGTTCAAGGTGGTCAAGTAAAAGAGCATCTTTTGTTGCCACCGTTTAAAGTCTTGGCCAACAAATTTTTCCGGTTTCTCACCATGGTGAGTCGGAACAGTTTGGACAACCACCCTTGGAGGATTGGTTTCCCCACGAAGCACTTCCTCGGTAGTATTGTTCCCGGAACCAGTTCCAGTTACGTTCACATTGTTCGATTCAGTAGCCATTTCTGAAACGAAACACAAGTAATTAGTTACTGTTTTTTTTCCCTTTCGAAATCTGTTTCCCTTTCAAAGAGATAAATTGTCTTAAGATTGTTAGGAAAATTACTTACAAAATCAGTAAATATAAAGAAAACAGATTACAAATAGAAACAAATATTAAATAAATCGAATTTTCAAAATTGCCCGAGTCGTGTGAGACCACACTCTCCTTAAGACAATTTACGCCCCCTCACCGAGTTGTGCTTGAGTTTGATCGGACGGTTGTCTCCCAGGATAAAACGAAGCGGACCAGAACAGTTACTGCACAATAGTACTTCCGGCGAATTGAGAATAAGCTTAGACAGTATCACCACGGATGCAGATGCAAGAGGCCAAGGAACGGATTTATCAATATGCAACAAACAGGAGATTTGTGAGGAACTGATGGATTTTTCGTGTGTTACAAACTGGTTTGTGCCTCCCTTTTTATACTGCTCAAATCCTTAGAATCGAAGAGACTCAATTAAATTGAGAAGCCCAAGTGTTTCATCTTCCAATTAAATTGAGAAGCCAAAGTGTTTCAACTTCCATGAAACTGCCAATTGAAATGAATGGACTGGACTTTTCGAATTTCTGCATGTGCTAGAAAGACTGTTCGAATTTCTGTCTGTTCAAATAAAAAAAATGGCAAAAAGTGGGCTTGCGCGGACAGGCAATTTCGGAGCTCCATTCGTGTCCGCAGGACGCGCTCGCACATGAGTTCGGTAGCCCGAAGGCAAATCCGGACCATGATTTGCACCCCCCTGCGCACCTGTGCGCGAGAGAGAGCCTCTATGCTACTTAATCTTACTCCTTACTAAAGTGTAGGAGTATATAAACTAGCCCACTTTTCCAACTTTTTAAAATGTGGGATAACCACATTTTACCAATTCCAACCCACTCACTTTGAGCCTTTCTATCTCATTCATCCCTTAATCATTTTGGACAAATGAATATTCAATCTCTATCTCCTCATGGAGTAGAACACAAACCCACAATCAATTTGTCATTTTAAGAAATAACTCATTAAGAAAATATATCATTATTTCCTTCAAAACACACTTTTTTCCAACAATATTTTCATACAAAAAATTGCCAAGTGGGTTTCTTATGCAGTTGGAATTTTTCCAAAATCTAATTTAAAATTAAAGCAAGTAATAGAAGACTACGGTGTTGCAATTCCAATTGAAGGAGGACGGTAAATGGCGGAAGGAGATGGTGCGGATGAGGTAACGTGATTAGGCCAGTTTGTTTCACAGTAAAACTTTCATCGTAAAATATTTTTCGAAAAACATTTTTCGTAAAATAACTCATTTTCTGTTGTTTGGTTGTTTTTCGGAAAATCGAAAAATATTTTCCGTTGTTTGGTTGTTTTCCGAAAAATGTTTTCCGTAAAATAACTCGTTTTCCGGTGTTTGATTGTTTTTCGAAAAATGGAGAAAATGTTTTTCGAAAAACATTTTACGCCCTTCCTAAGTAAAATGACTTATTGACCTTGTCATAAGTAAAACATTTTTCGGAAAAAGGTGCCCTTCATGTACAACTCATTTTTCGGAAAATGGTGTCCTTCATGTACCAATTTCTTTAACATTGTTAATCTATTTAAGAGGCCCATATAAAACATCTCAATCTGGCTAGGCACATTTGAGACCGACGAGGTTGCCCCTCACATTTTCATATTCACTTATCCGAATACAGCCTAATAACTTACATACAAATCAGATTAAAGCCTAATTAACTACCAATTAGGTATAATGAAGAGCCACTTCCAAAACCCAGCTTGATAAACTAGTTAGAAAATGCAAACAACCTAAATCGGAGGACCAATCAAGCATCAAAAATTCAAATATTTGAAAATACACACAAATACCAATCAATAATCATGAAAATTAGAATCAAAAACAAAGTAGGGTTCTGACAAATACCAGTCAATAATTATGAAGGAAATATGAAACATGAGAGAAAAAAAACAAAGACTTACCCTCTCAACGGCACCCCTCTCAACGGCGACTTCTGAACGAAACGGGGACGGGGACTATACGACTGTGACAGACTAATGAGAGAGAGAGAGAGAGAGAGAGAGCGAGTGAGAGAGAGAGAGAAAGCGAGTGAGAGATTACTAACCTGCGACGGCGAATGGCGGCGAACGGCGAAGTCTCGGGGACGGCGTTGTACCAGGTAGGGTTCGGCAGGGATCGGCGTTGTTTGTGTATATATTGACTGAAGGCGTAAATGGCTGAAAGGGGAAAAGAATATATACATAGGGCTTGTTACCGACGGACGGGGTCCATCTGTATTACCGACGGACGACGTCCGTCGGTAATACCGACGAAATTTAATCCATTACCGACGGACTAAACGAAATTTAAAAAAAAAATTCCCGATAAAATGAAATTAATTTCTGTCGGTAAACAATTGTTTTCCGTCGGTATTACCGACGGACGGCGTCCGTCGGTAAAATTCTGTCGGTAAATACACTGTTTCTAGTAGTGTAATAATAATAATAATAATAATAATAATAATAATAATAATAATAATAATAATAATAATAATAATAATAATAATAATAATAATAATAATAATAATAATAATAATAAATAATAATAATAAAATAATAATAATTATAAAAAAATAAAAAAATAATTAAAATAATAATAATAATGAATAATAATAATAAATAAAATAATAATAATAATAATAATAAATAATAATTATAAAAATAATAAATAATAAAAATAAAAATAAATAATAATAATAATAATAATAATAATAAAAATAACAATAAAAAATAATAACAATAAAAAAATAATTATTATAATAAAAAAAATAAAATAATAATAATAATAATAAATAATAATAAAATAATAATAATAATAATAATAATAATAATAATCATCATCATCATAATAATAATCATAAGTAAAACATTTTCCTAAGTAAAATATTTTACGCCGTAAAACATTTTACGCCCTTCCTAAGTAAAACATTTTACAGGAAAACATTTTACAGGAAGATATTTTTCGAAAAACGTTTTCCGAAAAATGTTTTACGTCGAAACAAACGGAGCCTCTAGATTCGGGAAGTGAATTAGATCCGGGAAGTGGGTTGATTTTATTTTTTATTTTTAGTTTTTATTTTCTACAAATTGACTCATTGACAAAGATATTTTAGGTTAAAAAGACCAAATGACATTTAAGTCCTCCTCTTTTTGAGTTAAAAGATGTAAATACACATCATGTGACAAACACATGACCAAATTTATTAGTTTTCTAACGTCCGTTTGAGCTAGGGGGGGGGGGGTTAAAGTGGGACAAATTGATAACATAGGTACCAAACATACCGATTTTTCAAACGAGAGTGGAAAATGGTAATTAGTGTATACTTTGGGAGGGTAAACGTATTTTGACCTAATTTTAGTGAGACATTTTTCTATAATTCTAGGGTTAGATTAAATTGCTCATCTGATATTTCTAGATTTAGGATTTACACAATCAGGAATTTTGTGAAAAATTAGTACGCTAAATTAAGAGTATAAACGTGATTTTCAAGTGATAATAATATTATCTCCCTCTACCCATAAATGTAGCCAAGTTGGTGAACCACATATATGTTGTGTTCATGTTAATTGCTTGTTGATGATGCCAAAAAAGTTTGAATCGGCTCAAATCCAGTGGTAGGTTGTATCATGTATGTTTGAATAGCCTGAAAAAGAATAACAAACACGTAAACTAAGCCGGGGCTTCACCGGCGAAGGCCCTCCAGTGTGAGAGTAAGTATTTGTGTGATAGAGAGAGCAAATCAATTGATAAAAGTTTAGAGTCAAAAGATGCGTTACCAGAATGGTGTAAATTATGGCTTGTATTTATAATATAGGATATAGAGTCCATCCTTGAATAGGAAGTTGTGTGAGAGGGGGATTATAATCCTAGTTGAATTATAATTCCCCACAATCCTTGTTGGAGTAGGATTATATAAGCCTTCTGCACGTATGCCTATGAGGCTTGCTCCTCGTCATATGAGGTTGGTCGACATGCACGAATGCCGAGTAAGGAGGTGGATAAGGGTAGGGAAGCCCAATCCCCTAGCCTCCTCGGCCTTTGCTGATGCCTTCGTCGACATATGAGGATGCCTTGGTCGGCATATTCCTTTATTGTTGCCTTTGTCATAATATTCGCTCTAATATGTCTAAGTCGGCATAGTGGGAAATGATGAGGAGGCCAGACGAGCATAAGTATGGAAGCCCATTTCCTATGTCGTATTTTGGACTTGACCGACTTAGTGTTGATTCCCCAAATATCGTATTGTTTCAAGGTTGGACCGATATCCTCAACCACATAAATTTGTATTACTTGAAGTCTAACCACCTAGAGCGTCCTTTATTGGGTAAGAATCCCTCCTCGAAATTTAATGAATTGGATAGGGAGGGATACTTCCTCGTTCTCGTCTTTTGCCATGCCTTAGCCAAAATCTGATCTATCTTTGTTATTTGTTGTGCAGATATGTCTGGGAGAGAATGTAATATTGTTCGTCCTTCAACTAATCCCTCGACTTCTGGGAGGATCATAGATGCTTTTGCCGAGGGAGCTCATGTTGGGGGCCGTGCAAGAGGTCGTGGTAGGTCAAACCGTGGTAAATCTTATACCCCTATGCCTAGGTCAGCCAGGGCCAGGGAGCCTATGATAGAGGAATTGCATTCCAAGTACGAAGTGTAGAGGGAGGAATACCGACTTACATACCTCCCCGATGTACCCATAAAAGATAA
The DNA here is from genome assembly GCA_022495995.1 of Adenophora triphylla var. japonica. Taxonomy (NCBI): domain Eukaryota; kingdom Viridiplantae; phylum Streptophyta; class Magnoliopsida; order Asterales; family Campanulaceae; genus Adenophora; species Adenophora triphylla. The sequence continues at coordinate 65,458 of JAFEMH010002715.1, forward strand.
GGACGCCTTAAATGACTTCCTGTATAGCCTAAACTATGTCTATTTTTTCTATAAACAGTTCCAACTAGGCCTTCGTCTCCCCCTCGACCCCTTTATTTGTGAATTCCTTGAGGACATGCATGTCGTCCCAGCTATGATTGTTTCCAATACCGTGAGGTTCCTCACCGGTTTAATTGTCCTTTGCCGTAGTCTAGGTTTTGAGCCTTGCCAGTCGGCATTCCACCACTTTTTCACTGTGAGCTACAAAGAAGACACTAGGGTGTTAGTAGTGAGGAGTGATCCCAACCAACCAAAGCTTATATACCCAATGTCGAGCAAGGTGTCTGGTTGGAACAATCATGTCATAAGGGTAGAAAGCCTACAAGGCTGGTAGTTTGCTGCCCCTTCTAAGTTTCATGGTGTCCCCGAGCAGGTGTGGAGGCCTGAGTGGAGTAACCGTTGGATTGAGAGGTTGAAACAATATGCCTAGGTAGGGACTCTGTGTTGGTCAAGTTTGGAGACCGAACAGAGGTTTTATGTACAAACCGGTATTATGCCTGGGCCCTTGGATGATTTGGTGCCCCTCGTCCTCGTCATAAGAGGGAATAGATTTCATGACTGGAGGGTGCACCCTGGTCTTGTTTTTCACAATGAGTGTGATATCTGCAAATTGATCGAGAACAGAAGTCTTGTGGAGGACGAAGTAGTCGACTGTAATCTTTCTTCCTTCACGTCTTCTCATACTTGTATAATAAAACTGCTTGTTATCCTCATCATCTTTTACTGACTTGCCCTCTTCGTTTTTTACAGATCTAACCGAGGAGCAAATCAAGAAGATGGAAGAAGAAACTTTGGATCCCCAGGCCTTGATGAAGCTGAAGAGGAGGACTTCCAGGTCCTCGACTAAAAATAAGAGACGGGATGATGCCATTGCCCATCAGGCCGTCTTCTCAACAAAGGTTGATGGGGCACTGCCTCTAAAGCTGGTGGGGGGTGATGGTACCTCCGTTGAAGAAGAGACTGATGGGTAAGGGAGAATGATGGGTAAGGGGCCCAAGCCGAGGAGGGACAAAGATCCCATAAAATAATAACTCCTCAGACCGATGAAGCTTTAAGGCATGCCGACCTGGTCGAGACCAAGGAGGCCAGTTCATGGCAAAGGTCCCCTGCCCAAAAAAGGTCAATGGCTGAAAACATGCAAGAGGATCCCTCCTAAAAAAGGGTTGTTGCTGGTCCTTCCTCTCCCGGTGTTACTGCTCGGCATGTTAAGACATATGCCAAGGCTGAGAAAGTAGCCAATTGTATATCCAACCATCAATGGCCTTGATGTGTTAGACCGAAAGGGTCCCATGCTGAGGTTAGGCCGGCCCGTAGTCATCGGGCAATGGTAGAAGACTTGCTTGATCAGTTCATCGACACCAAGCCTAGCAGGGATCATCTCGTCAACAGGAAGGGACTCCTTCTAAGAGAGTATGCCTACTCGTCATTTTTCCTTTCAGTTTCTCATCTTCTTTACACTTGTAACCTTATACTAACAATTTTTCTTAGTTTGGTGCATCTTGCCTTGATCATGGCTTATGAGGCTATTAGGAGCAAAGCCGCAGACGACCTGGAATCGAAGCTTGATCGTCACATTGAGAAGAATAAGGCCGACCTGGCCAAGGCTGTAGAATTTCTCAAGTCCTTGAGGAAGGAGGCCGATGAGCAGAAGGCGGCCAAGGCAGAGGCCGAGAAAGCTGAGAAAGCGACCAAGGAGGCGCAGGCAAAGGCCGAGGAGGCCAGCAAGGCCGGGCAAGTTGAGATTGAAAGGCTCCAGGCTGAGCTGAGGAAAACTGCTGAGGAAGCGGATGCTTGGTACAAACATTTGGAGGCCAGCTTGCCTTCTCAGGTAGCTGATGCTATCTTTTAGTACAAGGTCAGTTTGGCATTCAAGCAAGCCTTGGCTAACAAGACGCCCACTAAGTACTCAGACGGCTATCTCCACTTAGCTAGAAGAGCCTTAGTGGACCCACCTTTGAATGCCGATGTAGGCTTGCTAGCTCGTCTTGTCTGCCAGGATGCTTATGACTACCTTGCCCGGTCGGGGCACTCCCTCATGCCTTATTTTGAAAATGCCCTGAAGGTCATCGCCTCCCAAGATTCTAGGGAAGGCCGAGCTATGTGGATCCCCTCTATAGTTGATCCTTAGAATATAAACGCCTTGATTGAAAAGATCCAAGACGAGGAAGCTTCTGATGATGAGGGGGAAGATGCCGAGGAGGAGCAGACCGAGAAAGTCACCATCCCAGAAGTTGATGCCGAAGTATGACTTTTTTAGGGATGGGGACCAGCCTTGATAGCCTTTTTAAATGATTTGCTGATGTAGTCACTTGAATAGGCCCCCCTTGTACTTCAAACTTTTTGATCAATAATGCATTTTCTTCAACACTTGTCTTTTTTATTTCCTACTTTCATTTGAACTGCCTCATTTTGAATTGCTTTACATTGAATGTTTGTACGTTGAATGGCTTGTATTTTTGCCTAAATATGCAACTTTTATATGCCGAGGAAGGGTTTCTCTACATTTGCACTTTAGGAATTAATTCCTTTAAGTCGGGGAAGATCATTCAGCCCAACACTTGGGTAAATTGTATGTTTATCCATTAAGTCGAGGAAGGTCGTTCGGCCTAAAACTTAGGTGGATTATAGGAATTTTATCTATTTAAGCCGAGGAGGGCCATTGGCCTGACATTTAGATAAGTTTTAGGATTTGATCCTTTTAGGCCGAGGAGGATCATTCGACCTAATATTTATGTAATTCCTTATACCGAGGATAGTCGTTCGACATAAGACTTATGTATTTTTTGGGATTTTATCCCCTTATGCCGAGGAAGACGTTCGGTCATAATTCTTGGTTTATTTTTGGGAATCTATCCCCTTATGCCGAGGAAGACATTCGGTCATAATTCTTGGGTTATTTTTGGGAATCTATCCCTTGGTGCCAAGGAGGGTCATTCGACACGATGTTTTGATTTTGGGAATTTGTCCCTTTATGTTGAGGATGATCATTCGACATAAGACTTAGATAATTTTTGGGACCATGTCCCTTTAGGTCGAGGAAGGTCATTCGGCATAACTTATATATTTTTTGGGAGCTTACCCCGTTAAGCCGAGTAAGGTCATTCGACTTAACACTTAGATAATTTTTGGGACTTTGTCCCTTATGCCGAGGAAGGTCGTTTAACATAATTTATGTATTATGAGGAGTAGGCTCCTCGTCTTTTTGTGCTTGTCTTGCTAGTCACTGCCTTGTTGATGAAACTGAATTTCTATTGACTGAAACTGATTAAATCAAACTGGAATCCTATTTTACTAGAAAATAAGGAAAAGACTAACAGAGACTAATCTAATTAATCGAAAAACAAGATAAAAACAAGGTAAAAACTAGTGATAGTATTTCCGTTGATGAGCAGAGTGCCACCGATGCTTCAGCTCTTGCCCATCTGGTGTCTTGATCATGTAGGTTCCTTCTCTAATGACTTGATCGAGTGATTATGTAGGCGCCTTCCCAGTTTGGAGAGAGCTTGTTCTGTTATGCTTTTCTGCCAGTAGCTTCAATCATTCTAAGTACCCAGTCTCTGACTTGGAATACTCTTTTGTTGACCCTTTTGTCATGGTAGGCTTTGGTCCTTTGCTTGTAATTCACCATTTTCATTTGCGCAGCTAGTCTTTTCTCATCTACTAGATCTAGGTCTAGCAGCCTATTGAAATTGTTGATTTGTTCATCGTAGTTTGAATTTTTTGTTGTAGGGATAGCAATCTCAGCTGGTGCCATAGCCTCAGATCTAAAGTTCAGTGCGAATGGGGTTTCCCCGGGTGGTTGTACGAATTGCCCATAAAGCTAAGGGAAGTTCGTTCAACCATCTACCATCACTTCCTTCTAGGTTCTTGGTTAGGGCTGTTAGCACCAACTTGTTGGATGCTTTTGCTAGTCCATTATATTGAGGTCTGTTTACTGATGACTTGATGTGTCTGACTCCTAGTCTGTTCAGTTCTGCTGTAAATTCTTTGGAAAATTGAATACCATGATCTGAGATGATGGTGTGTGGAACCTTGAAGCGATACCAGATGAAGTCATGGAAAAAGTTGATTGTGTTATCCTCTGTGATTTTGGCTAAGGCTTTTGCTTCTATCCACTTGGAAAAGCAGTCGACTGCCACGATCACATACTTGCAATTACCTCGGGCAGGGGGGGAGGGTCCGATGATGACGATTCCCCACATGTCAAATGGCCAAGTAGGGATTATGAGTGTCTGTTCTACTGATGGTAGCCTGGGAATGTCAGTGTATCTATGGCATTTGTCACACTTTCTTACGTAGGCTTGTACGTCATCTCTCAGGTTTGGCCAATAATAGCCTAGCATTATAATTTTGTCTGCTAAGGTTCTGGCCCCCTGGTGACTTCCACAGATGCCTTCGTGCACTTCTTCCAAGAGATTTTATGTTTCTTTGGGGTGGACGCACCTCAGCAGGGGCTTTGAGAATGATCGTCTGTACAGGATCTCGTTCCACACAGTAAACCTTACTGATTTCTTCTTGATGAGCCTAGCACGAACTTTGTCATCTGGTAGTTGGTCCTTTTTGAAAAGGTCCATGTATTCATCTATTCAGCACTTCTCCTCCCCGTCTAGGAGCATTACTCGTAGTCTTTCGTAGGCAGGTTTTTCGGCGTACACTGTGAGTGGGTTAGAATCAGGATCTGCCACATCAATAGTTGCCAATTCAGATAGAACGTCTGCCACTTGGTTATCCTTCTGACCTATTTGACTTATTTCGAAAAAATTCTAGCTTTTTCGTTATGTCTAGGACGAGGTCTTTATATTTTGTAAGTACGGGGTGCTGAGTTTCAAGAAATCATCCGTTCACGCCAGGAATCTCTCTTGTCAATCGTCTTGCTATTCCCATTTTATCTATTTGACTACAAGATGGGATTCACAAAAGGCAGCGATTTTTTGTTGCTCCATAGAAAGATGCCAACTCTATGCTAAATATCAAAGCCTCCTACTCAGCTTAATTGTTGGAAGCGGGGAACTTTAATCTGATTATGTACTGGATGGTGTTCTCCCCATCGGGACTAGCTAGTACAACTCCCGCTCTACTTCTTTCCTTAGTAGCTGACCCATCTGTGTATACGACTACCCAGCAGTCAGGTAGAAGCTCGATGGTCGGTTCTTTTCCCACGGATTTTTTGCGCTTACGGGAGGTGGGGTTGTGTTCACAAGTGAAGGTGGTTTCAACCATAAAATCGACCAGAGGCTGTGCTAGGAGTGTCTTCCTAGGCTGGTATCTGATATCAAACTCAGTGAGTTCGATAGACTAGTTAAGGAGACATCCTGAGCAGTCCAGCTTATGCAAGATTTTGTAGAGGTATACACATTTATGGGATGCGCAGAAAAGTATGCACGTAGCTTCCTTGCCGCTTTGACTAAGGCATAAGACATTTTTTTGGTGTTGAAATATCTGATTTCCACATCTGATAATGCCTTGCTAACATAGTAGATGGGTTTCTAATTGGTTCCTTCATTCCGGACTAATACCGCAGCTATAGCGTGGTCCGTGGCGGCTAGGAAGACGTATATCATTTCTCCTATGACAGGGCTGCTTAACAAAGGAGGGGATCCCAAGTTCTCCTTCAACTGTTTGAATGATTTTGAGCATTCAGATGTCCAGGAGAAGCTCTTGGTCCACTTCAGATCTTTGAAGAAACGAAGTGATTTCTCCGCAGACTTTGCAATGAACCTTCCAAGGGCTGCTATTCTTCCGTTCAGCCTTTGAACCTCCTTGATGTTGGTAGGATATTTCATGTCGATCAAGGCTTTGATTTTCTTCCAATTCGCCTCGATCCCTCTCTATAATACCATAAAACCTAGGAACTTTCCGGCCGTTACCCCGAACACACATGTACTTGGATTCAACTTTATGTTGTTCACTCGTAGGTTGCCAAAGGTTTCTTCCAGGTCTGGGGCATGACTGTCAGTCCTATTGTTAATGACCATGTAATTGATTTAGGCTCCTATGTTATGGCCTATCTGCTCCCCAAATTTTTGTTGACCATGCGTTGGTAGGTTGCGCCAGCATTTTTGAGCCCGAATGGCATCATGGTATAGCAATAAATTCCTCCAGCCGCCTGGAAGGCTGTTTTCTCAATATCTTCTTCGACCATTTTTATCTGTTGATAACCAGAGTAGGCGTCTAGGAAGCTGAGAGTCCTATGTCCGGCAATGGAGTCTACCAACTAGTCAATTATGGGGAGAGGACAACTATTTTTCGGGCAGGCTTTGTTGAGATCTGTGAAATTCACGCACATTCGCCATTTTCCGTTTTGTTTCTTGACCATCACAACATAGGCAAACCAAACAGGATAAGTTTCTTCCCTTATTATTCCTGCACTTAGCAGTTTCTGCACTTCCTCTTTGATTGCATCTTCTTTATCGTTTGCAAAAATTCTCCTTGTCTACTTTATAGGTTTAGCAGGCGAGTTGACTTCCAGCTTGTGGACAACCACTTCTTCCCTGATTCCTCTCATATCCTTGACCTTCCAGGCAAATACATCTAGGTTATTTTTCAGGAGGGTGATGATCTCCTCCCTTTCTTCTGGGGAGAGTTGGCCCCCGATTTTTATTCTTTGCTCTAGATAGTTGGGGTTAAGTTCAATTTCTTCCAATGTTTCAATAATTATTTCTCTAAGTCTTCTATATTCACCACCATCAATGTCTAGATCCTCCATTTCCACCTGTTCGTCTACATCCTGCAGCTCTCCTTGTCTCAAGTCAGGGTTGGCCCCCGTGTTCTGGCCGCTGATGAGATGAAGGGCTATATCCGGAATGGACAGAACTGTGTTATCACTGTTATCTTCTTCAATGTCTAATATCATGTGTTCCTCATCTTCGGCTTCGAAAATAAGATGAAGCCTAGAACTGGTGCTGGTAGTCTTTACAGACTTAGAGATTTTTAGATTTTCTTCTGTCGTGTCTACTTCCACCTTTCTAGCAGTTTTTCTGGTTCTAATCACACGTTCCAAGAGGTCTTTAGGGATCGCCCTCACACATCTGATTCCCGTGCGAGTGGGAAACTTAACTCGCTAGTGGGGGAGGGAGGTGACCAACTCGAGTTTGCCTTAACTTGGATTGCCTAGGGTGGCATGGTAGTCACTTGCCAGGTCCATGTCCACGAATGTTACTGTGGCCTCTGCTCGGAAGGGATGCTCCCCGACTTTCGGCAGTAAGCCAATCGTCCCCATGGCACTGACTTTATGGTTGGTGAAGCCTTCTAGTTTTCCAGAGTATGGCTCAAGCATGCTATCTTTCAGATTCATATTCTAGAAGGTAGAGTAGTATAGAATATCCTTGGAGGCCCGATAGTCTATGATGAGTCTCTCCGATTCACAATTGTCAATCCTTCCTTTGTTTATCAAGGTTTGTTCATGAGTCGCGCGACTTCCAGCTAGCTCATTTGGGGAGAAGCTGATGACTTCTTCCTCCTTATGGATCTAGGCGGGGATGTGGTAGACTTTTCTGAGCTCATGTATCTGGTCTTTCAATTTTTTTGGAAACAGTCACCTCTCTTATGACATGGAGTTTTGCCCTAGGAGGCATGTCTTCCCTTTCGTCGTCATCTTCCTTTCTTCGCTTGTTATCCTTTCGCATAACGTAGCCTTCAAGTTTCCTTCATCCACCCATATATGGATCATTCTTTTGAGGGAGATACATTTCTCCGTGTCATGTTTGTGGTCCTTGTGGAAGGCACAATACTTAGAGCTGTCACGAACATGTTTTGTTCTATCATTGAGTGGTCGGGGATCTGGTAGGTTTACCAACTGCATGATCTCCGTGATAGGTTTAGTAAGTGGGGTGAAGACCTAGGCTTTTCAGTAGCTCGAGTGCTATTCTTTCCCTTGTAGTTACTTTCGTTGGAAGCCTGGTTGGTGCCAGCTGAATCAATTTCCCGTTTTTCAGATCTCTTTTTACTTTTCTCCTCTGCCATGGATATGGTGTAAGCCACATTGTACAAATCAGATTTTGACTTAGGCTCTTTGGCAGAGAGTTAGTAGATCAAATGTCCAGATCTCAGCCTGGAGTTGAAGCAGACAATCACCTACTGGTCGGTTAGGCTTTCCTCTACCTGGTCAGCCATGGCTCCGAACCGATTGTAATAACTTAGAGTGTTTTCATTTTTTCCCTGCTCAATGTTGGCAAGGTCTGTCAGTCTTTTCTTTCTCTTTTCAGATGTTGCAAAGTGGTCCACGAACCTCCTCCTCATGATTTTTCAGCTGTCGATGCTTCCCTTCTTTTGCTTACGGAACCAGGATAGGGCTGTTCCGGAGAAGGTACTGGCAAAATTTTGCAGAGGATGTCATCTGCCTTGGTGAAGAGGGCCATGGAAGATTCAAAACTTTGCACCCCGTACGTTTGTGGTCCCCACATATTTTCTCAAAATTAGGGATTTTGAGAGCAGGATTGGGAGGTAGATCATTAATCCACTGGGAGAAAGGACGAGTGGCACTAGTATCATCATCATCCACTTCCTTCCTCCCCATTTCCATTTCATCAATTATATTTTTAAGAGGAGAATATCCCTTACATCGATCCTCGAGCTAAAGTGAGAACTACGATGAGTCCTTTCTTTTTCTCTGTGCCCATTTACTCAGCTTTGTTCTTCATGTTGCTGGTGATTATCCCCATGTCCAGATGATGCTCTGCCATTCAATGGCCTGAAATGACGAGGAGGGGTTCTGTCCCTCCTGGGTGCCATCTCTGGAATGGGAGGTGTCCTGTGATGAGGAGAGCCCCTATGATGAGGAGGGCTCCTAGGTAGAGCAGAGCTCCTAGGTAGAGCAGGGTTCCTATGCCGAGGAGATGGGTTATGACGAGGAGGAGTTTTTTGCTTAGCATGACTGAGCCTTTACTCTCAAGTCAGGTGAATTAACCTCCTGTTCCCTTTGATTGTTTAACTGGTTTCTCAAGTCCACCTCGTTTCTTATATTTCTATGTCCAAGAGCCTTATCACGAGGAGGGACATCTTGGAGGGGTGTTTTGCTTGGGTCTACCAGCAGTGTCATGATGAAGGGGATTTTGGCCAGGAGTAAGATTTTCTCTAGTCCCCCGACTACCATGCATGTCAAAACGACTTTCCCCTCCAAGGGAATTTCTAGTCCTCGTAGGCCTTATGAATTCAGCCAGGGAGTGTTCAGGGTCTAACTGCAGCAAGGCATTTTATATTTCATAAATGCGTTCCAGCCTGTCTATCTGGCGATGCAGGAGAGTTTTGCGATCAATTTGTGGGGGAGATGTTCTTGTGCCTCCCTGGGCTGCATTCCTCCTCGTCTAACTACCAACAGGGCTTCCTCGTCATCGACGACGGGGAGGGTTTGGTAGCACCTCGGTTACTGGCTGCCCACTAGAATGCAGGTTCATTCCTATTGGGGGCAGCCCATCATTTAAGGGTGGAGGAGGTAACAGTTCCCTATTGGCAAGAGGAATAGTATTCCTAGCAATACCATGAGTCTCCTCCATAAGAGGGTTATCCTGATCAGGAGTGATACTCGCAGTGTGTCCTTCTTCCATTAGGATTAGGAGAACGAAGTAGCATTTTTCAAGCTATTCAAAGGATAATACGATCATTTTCCCGGCAATGTAACCTAATTGATGATGCCAAAAACGTTAGGATCATCACAAATACAGCGGTAGGTTGTATCCTGGATGTTTGAATAGCCTGAAAATGAAGAACAAACACGTAAATTAAGCCGGGACTTCACCGGCGAAGGCCATCCGGCGTGAGAGTAAGTATTTGTGTGATATAAAGAGCAAATTAATTGACAATAGTTTAGAGTCAACAGATGCGTTATCAGAATGGTGTGAATTATGGCTTGTATTTATAAGTGTATGATATACAATCCATCTTTGGATAGGAAGTTGTGTGAGAGGAGTATTATAATCCTAGTTGAATTATAATTCCCCACAATCCTTGTTGTAGTAGGATTATATAAAACTTTTGCACGTATGCCTAGCAGACTTGCTAGTCGGCATATGACTTTGGTTGACATGCATAAATGCCGAGTAAGGAGGTGGACAAGGGTAGGGAAGCCCCTTCCACTGGCCTCCTCGGCCTTTGCTAATGCCTTCATCGGCATATAAGGATGCCTTGGTCGGTATATTTCTTTATTGTTGCCTTGGTCATAATATTCGCTCTGCTATTTCTATGTCGACATAGTGGAAAATGACGAGTACGCAAGACGAGCATAGGTAGGGAAGCCCATTTCATATGTCGTATTTTGGACTTGTATGAATTTTACTTGGGGCCGAATCCATTGGGCCTTACCCGATTTAAAATCTATGGTTGTACTCGTTTTATACCGTTCACTTCTGATTGCTATTTTTTCAATCGATTCTGTTTTAACAAAAAAAAAAAAAAAAGTAAAAAAATTGGGAACTTTGGAGGGAGTATATGATTCATAACCAACTGTACAAGCTAAATGTATAAACCACTCAGAATTAGTGCAAATCGAAAAAAAGGTTTATGCAGAGGGATTAGGATACAAACACACCAATTAACTAATGCTTCAACCATTTGTAGTCATATGCCCTACTTAGAACATGATAACAAAGTTTGATGATAGAAATATTTCAAATTCAAGGTTCAAGGAAAAGGGCTAAACCTGCCAACCAGGGCCGGTTAGGGTGTGCGGGGTGAGCGATCGCTTCGGGCCTCAAATTTTGAAGGGGCCTCAAATTTTTTGAATTATATTACTACTTTTGTTTCAAAATAAGTGTAAAAAGAAAAAAAAAATATTTTTAATTAAGAGTAAATTTGAAAAAAATTACATTCATTTTGGAACGGAGGAGTAGTATTGTATGTTGTATATGCAACTTCAATTCAATTGGGTAATAAGGTTGTATTTGGAATCTACAATTTTAATTTTTCAACAAACCTAAATAATATTTTTCTTAAAAAAAAAAATCAAAACCTAATTTGTTTTAAATTATTTATATCAACAACTCCGTACGTTTAGTCATCTTTCTTCCATTATTCTCCATAACGCATCCCTCGCCTTTCTCATTTCAACGTTTTTTTTCTTTCTAAACTACTAAAATTTAATTAGCCAAACTCCTTGCCCATTTTTCATCTAACTTTCGATTGGTGTGCTCACATTGTCCTCTAAGATTTCAACTTTTGACATTTCAATGGCCACTGCAATAACCGTGATATTACGAGCAGAATTTCGGAGACGATTGCAGTGACACAATTATAATCATCTTCCATAACTTTTGGCAGCCACACCACCATACTCTTTAATAATTTCATACTTAAAATTTTCAATTACTGATTCTAAAATTAAAAATATAAATCTGGTCATGAAACACGATAAAAAAAAATAACGAGCAAATATATACACTATTAATTTTATAGTTATATTTAGGCCTAAGTTTTACTTTCGAACATGCCCTAAAATCTAAAATGACATGATCGGCCCTGCTGCCAACCAAGTAATGCTTATTGATCTCTCTAATGAGTATCCGATGCTAAACCTGCAAACCAAACGTGGCTCTAATACTTACTTGGACAAGCCTATAATTAATTAAGGGCAAAGCTATGTGCAGAAAAAAAGTTTATAAAATATGAACATAAAATTAAATAGTTAAATGACGATATTTTATTGAATGAATTGATTGTGAATCCGCTATACTATAATTAAAAGTATCAATAATATTTTGACACATCATTTTGTGAATCAAAATTTTAACACTTATTTATAACTTTATTATATCCCATTAAGTAGTTAGTAACCCGTAATATATACTCCCTCCGTCCCGGTTGAAGTGTCTCAAGTTTCCTTTTTGGGCGTTCCATTTAAAATGTCTCATTCCTAAAAAGGAAAGTTTTTATTATTTTTATATTCTTCCTATCCCACTCATTCTCTCTCCTACTTTACTTTTACACTCACAACATTCTCTCTCTTAACTATTCCTCCCACTCATTCTCTCTCCTATTTAATTTTTCATACTCACAACATTTAATAATACATTATTTATTCTTTTCAGAATTTTGTTTATATAAATAATGTAAATGACCAGAATAATACTTTTTGGGCCAAAGTTGTATATCCTTTATATAACCTAAAAATGATTAATAAGATAGACAAGGAAAAAGCTGTAAAATATATCATTTGATCTTGCAAATTCAAAATCTGTCACGTTATCATTTAATTTTTCTCAAAAAATTAAATATCTCAATATCTATAAGTTGAAAAAAATATCTTAGAAAACTGTTTTTCTTGTTTCGATGATACGAATAAATCTATATCCCTGAATATAAGGTTTTGAAAAAAAAAATGTTGAACAACAATGAAATTTTTAAAATACACTTGAATTCAATAAATAATTAGCTACTAAATTCATATGTATTTTTGAACATTGCATTTGGATTCAGTAGCCTACTGAATCCATGTGTATTTTGAACATTACACATGGATTCAGTATCTAGTTAGCTACTGAATCCATCTATATTTTTGAATATTTTACTAGGATTCAGTAGCTAATTAACTACTGTTGATGCTGCAGGAATTGTGTTGTATCAATCTCCATCCAGCTGCAAGACTGATCACCTGGCTTTTGACCTGAAACACAGAACTCACGACTAGCCGAAATGGTCTCCGGAGAAGACCCTCGGACGTGAAAGTAAGTACGGTGATATGAGAGCTAAAATATTATAATGAATGTTAACAATGTATTCAGAATAAAAAATAGCAATTACTTTTAAATCGTTGGAGTTGTCAAGTATTTATAGGTGTTGATATGTGTTATAATTGTAGTAGGATTGTATGAAATCCCTAGAATCATGGATCAGATTTGTATGAGAGATCGTGACCATAAATAACTCCTGCTTTGTAGGACTCCTGTTATGAAAAGAATCATATATGTGTCATGACTCTGTAGGTCGATGTATGCTTTGTAGGTCGAGGTCACTGTGAATGTGGGCCCAAAATCGCGGAATTGTGAACCGCGTTTTGATTATAGGGTCACCGCTTCACCTCAGTTTGAAGACATCCGGTTTATTGAAAAACAGAGTCGCCAAGCCATTTTGATTTCCTCAAAACTTTAAAAAAAACAAAAGGAATAGGGTCCGAAGGTTAAGTTACTCCTTGGGAAGAACGTTTGGCGTTCACCCAAAAAGTCTTGCCAAAGGCAAGTCTCCCTAGATTCAATTTTTGTGCTTGTTTTGTGCTCTCGTGTGTGTGTGTTATTTAAAATGGGGATGGGATGTGCCAAGTTATCTTCCAGACGTATAAACCATTTGAGTTGGTTATCGCTCGAGATTCCTTGGATTTGATGTATTCGAATTTTGATCTCGTACTCATCTTGAACTTATGATCATCATTAAGTGACCTTTTCACCCTCCCGTTGGGATAATCAACCATATTAGGCTTGAAAGCCTTGGTGTATTTTAAACCAACATTCTTCGGGACTAGGTCACATGTGATCGGGAGAGAGGGACAACTTTTTTATAGTCCAAGAATGAGACTCTTTAGAAAGGAAGAGCCTTTGCCCATCAATCCTACATTTTGAGACGATTTGAGCTTAGTAGGGACATTTATGCTCGTCTCAAGTGATGATCGGAGATGTAAGGGCCAAGGTTCGTCCGCTTCTAAAGGGACTTCAACTATGGCATCTTTAGTGGTGGAAACGATGTAAAGATGAGACCTTTACACCGATCCACCCCACGAGATGCTTCAAGTACCAAAGAGACTAAGGGGAGGGGCATAAAGATTGGATCTTTATACTCATCCTATGTCTTTCGTGCCTTAAGAAGGTCACTAGACAATCCTTGGAGAGTGATCCAATCATGAGGGACATGGGGGAGTTGTATTGGAAAGTCGAGATTGCATTTTTATGTACAAAGAAAAGGGACTTCACATCATCATGCAGTGGATCTTCCCTAGAACAAGCCACGTGTGGACCCTTGTTCATCCTTGGGAGAGGATCCCCGATGAATCCTTTGTGTGGGGGAAATGATATTTAAAGCACAGATTGATATTAGATTACAACTTTGAAAAAGATTAGAATCAGATTACAACTAAAAGGAGGAAGTTTCTGCAAACTGGCCAATGTTGTCGCGTGACACCTCTAGCCATTTGCAGACACTTTTACAGATAACACTTACATACACATCAAGGCAACAACATAACCAATTTGCATCACAGATGTATCTCAGATAGCACATGCATCAGTAAGGAACACTTCGAGAGGGTGTGGATATAAGGGATCCACGCTCATCTCGAGTGTTTATGCAAACCATGTCAAAATGATTCGATTACATGTAATAATATGAAAACAACGATTGATCTAAACGATCTGAGACTAGAATAGATATATCATGATTAGATCTCAGTCATTACGTCATATTTAATACTATTTATTGGATTAAACCATATATGTTTGGATTAGTAAGAACGAAGGAGAGAGAGAAGGAAAGAGAGCGTTACCCTTGAAGACCACGACTCCTATATCAAGTTAGATGCAGGAATCATGATGTATCAATCTCCGTCCAGCTGCAAGACTGATCACCTGGCTTTTGACCTGAAACACAGAACCCACGACTAGCCGGAATGGTCTCCGGCGAAGACCCTCGGGCGTGAGAGTAAGTATGGTGATATGAGAGCTAAAATATTATAATGAACAATGTATTCAGAATAACAAATAGCAATTACCTTTAAACCGTTGGAGTTTTCAAGTATTTATAGGTGTTGATATGTGTTATAATTGTAGTAGGATTGTATGAAATCCCTAGAATCATGGATCAGATTTGTATGAGAGATCATGTCCATATATAACTCCTGCTTTATAGGACTCCTGTTATGGATAGAATCATATATGCGTCATGACTCTGTAGGTCGACGTACGCTTTGTAGGTCGAGGTCGCCTACATGGATCTAGGTCGACCTGACTGAATGACATGGCCGGGTAATACCCGTATAAGAGATGGATCGCATGTCGGACAAAGCTAGGTTGGGACCGTGTAGGTCGGAAAATGAGCTAGGTCGACTGATCTTGGCTGATGGGCCTTGGGCCCTATAATACTTGGGCCGACTCACTAAGGATGTGGTGGCAATAATTCTCGAATAACTGGGATTTGAACATTAGGCCTAGCCCGACACATTTATTCCGTTCAACTGTATCTATATGTATTTTGAACATTGCATTCTGTAACTAGTTAGATACTAAATTCATGTGTATTTTGAACATTGCATATGGATTCAGTAAATAGTTAGCTACAAAATCCATGGGTAATTTTGAACATTGGACATGGATTCAGTAACTAGTTAGCTATGTGTATTTTTGAATATTGCAGTAGGATTCAGTAGTTACTTAGCTACTGAATCCACATATTTTTTGAACATTGCATTCAGTAACTAGTTAGCAACTGAATCCATGTGTATTTTGATCATTGCTCTTGAATTTCAGTAGTTAGTTAGCTACTAAATTCATGGGTTTTTATAAAATTGTACTTGAATTCATTAGCTAGTTAGCTACTGAATCCATATGTATTTTTGAACATTGCACTTGGATTCAGTAGCTAATTAGCTACTGAATCCATATGTATTTTGAACATAGCACAAGAAATCAGTAACTAGTTAGCTACTGAATCCATGTATAACATTACATATGGATACAATAGGTACTTAGCTACTGAATCCATATGTATTTTGAACATTACACATGGATTCAATAGCTAGTTAGCTACTGAATCCATGCGTATTTGGAAAATTGCACATGGATTCAGTAGCTAGTTAACTATTGAATCCATGTGTATTTTTGAATATTGTACATGGATTGAGTGGCTAGTTAGCTACTGAAGCCATGGATAATTTTGAACATTACACATGGATTCAGTAACTAGTTAGCTACTGAATCCATGCGTATATTTGAACATTTCACTAGGATTCAGTTGCTATTTAGCTACTTAATATGTATTTTGAACATTGTATTCAATATCTAGTTAGTTACTGAATCCATGTGTATTTTGAACATTGCTCATGAATTCAGTAGCTAGTTAGCTAATAAATTCATGGGTATTTTTAAAAATTCTAATTCGATTCAATAGCTAGTTAGCTAATGAATCCATATGTATTTTTGAACATTGCACTTGGTTTCAGTAGCTAACTAGCTATTGAATCCATATGTATTTTAAACATATCACATGGATTCAATAACTAGTTAGCTACTGAATCCATGCGTATTTTGAACATTACAGATGAATTCAGTAGCTAGTTAGCTATTGAATCCATGCGTATTATGAACATTGCACATGGATTCAGTAGCTAGTTAACTATTGAATCCATGTGTATTTTTGAATATTGTACTTGAATTGAGTAGCTAGTTAGCTACTGAATCCATGTGTATTTTTTAACATTGCACTTGGATTTAGTAGCTACTGAATTCATATGTATTTTGAACATTGCATTCAGTAGCTAGTTAGATACTGAATCCATGTGTATTTTAAACATTTCACATAAATTCAGTAGCTAAGTAGCTACTGAATCCATGTGTATTTTAAACATTACACTTGAATTCAGTAGCTACATAGCTATTGAATCCATGTGTATTTTAATCATTGCACATGAATTCAGTAGCTAGTTAGTTATTGTATCTATGTGTATTTTTGATAAATCCAAGTGTAATGTTCAAAATACACTCGAATTCAAAACCATATCTTCAGGGATATAGTTTGATTCGGCTCGTTGAGACGAGAAAAACTGTGTTCTCGAATTTTTTTCCGACTTATAGATTTTGAGAAATTTAATATTTAAATTTGAGAGATATTTAAATGATGATGTGGCATATTTTGAAAAGTGATGGTCAAATACATTCTACCACTCAACTTTCACAAAAATACAAAAAAGCCACCGTTTTTTATAAAGTACTTCTAATCTAAACCATTAATTTATCTTAATCCAATGGTTGTGGTTGGTTCTCATGGTTCTCATTTTAAATAGGTTCTCATTTGAGCACTCTAATATATATATATATATATATATATATATATATATATATATATATATATATATATATATATATATATATATATATATATATATATATAAAGCCTTAAAACACTAATAATTTATATATATATATATATATATATATATATATATATATATATATATATATATATATATAAAGCCTTAAAACACTAATAATTATATTTAGTTCACCGATTTATTATTGAGTTGGTTTTGGGAGAAACTAGTTTCTCCAAAATATTATAAAAAGTCGTGTTTTATTTTAAAAATCGGTTCAATGACCGGTTCAAAAAGCCGGATTAGTTTGGTTTAAAATTCATAAGCCAATTTTTTTAAGTTAAAAACAAGACTTTTAATAATATTTGGGGGAAACTAGTTTCCCCCAAAATTTTGTTGTTTATTATTTTGGGTTATTGTGAATATTTTACTCGCTCATATCTTATCATTCAATTCAATTACTCGTCGTCAACTTATTTTATTTAAGCTTAAGCGCTTAGAAGAAATTCTTAACCCTATCATAAACTTTATTCGTCATGTTAAAGTCGGGGATTGACAAACCTTGGATATAATATATAAAGATTCTGGGTCACTGTCCTTTGTACCAAAATGGTTTCCTTTGTACCAAAATGGTTTTAAGGTCGAACCTTAGATTTTAAGATAGTATCAGAGCAGGTCCATTACACGTGAAGACCAAACGGCCCACAATGTTTCAGCACCACCCGATTAATAAGTACACGTTGTAAGCGTTGACAAACTTCGTCTATACGTGAGGGGGCGTGTTTGAGATATTATCTTTAATCGGGAATTGAAAAACCTTGCTTATAACATATAAATATCCTGCGTCACTCCCCTTACGACCAATTGATTTTAAGGTGCAAGCTCAGACTTTAAGACGTCGCATAGTAATATGCAAAAAGACACCTTTTGATTGTTTCAAAATAATCAGCAAAATCTTAAAATGGAAACGAGATTCACTTATCATACTCACAACAATTATTTACTCACTTCACTTTCTCTCTACTATCCAATTATCTACACTCATAATACATCACTTTTCCATCTTTTTTCTTAATTATTATGACAAATAATTTGTAAATATTAATATGAAACGAAGGGAGTCTATGAAAATGGAGTGCAATATTATTTTGGACCATGGCCCCGCACTATGGTATAAAATAAAAGTGGGGTGTATTGTTATAAAGAGTATAACATTTTTTAGCCAAAGAGTACAGCCTATTAAAGATCTTTTTGTTTAAAGATCATTTTGTTTGGTGTTTTCAAATAAATTAAGGTGATAATCGGAAAAAGAGGGAGTGTCCGTTTCCTTTGTTATCAAATCTTTTTATGAATGAAAAGCATATATGATGTGGTCTCCGATGTGACCATTGCAGCATGTGATAGGATTACGTGATAGAGATATACTAAATCACAATCATATATTATGTTCTCTAACTGTAATAGTTTCCTTATTATTATAATTTCTTATTATAATAGTATTTCTTCTCTTTTTATAATTATATATTTTCTTAATTAGTGGTTTGTAGGTTGTATATTTATTAATACAATGTTAATAATAGAATTTGAGTCATTCATATCAATTATCTCTCTCTCATGTGTGAATTGACTTCGTCTAACCATCCTTTATTCTATCATGGTATCATAGCCTGAAATCAACCTTGAAATCATGTATTTATAATTTGAATAACCATGATCACATTCTCTCATTGAGGGAGGGAATTGTCACATGGTAAAATGATTTTTAATGCCTCCTACATGTGGTATCATTGATAATCAAAGAGATATATCATCTTCCTAACGACAAAGATTGTGATACATCTTGCAATTCATCTTCTATCCACAAAGGTACTAAGAATTTATCAAAAAAAAAAAATTAAATAAAAATCTTTTGCCCTTTTTCTTTAGCAAGAACTATCCCTCCCTTACATATTTCGGCCACCACCATGTGGTGGGCCAGCCACAACAAACTATATTAATATCACCTCCATCTTCTAAAATATTAAGTGTTGTTCACTCTAAAAATGATAATTGAGTGTCGTCCACTATAAAAACAATGATTGAGTATCGTCCACTATAAAAACGACGATTGAGTGTCGTTCACTATAAAAACGATGATTGATATGAATTGATATGAATGACTCAAGTTTTATTATTAACATTGTATAAATATATATACAAACTAGAAACTACTAATTAAGAAAATATAATATGTTGGAAAAATATGTTGTGTATGAAAGAAATTGTGTATTTTCCTTACATGAATCATTTGCGTTTGACAAATATTATTATGGGTTCATGTTCCACTCCCTGTGACATTGAAATGATATATATAGATGTCCAATTTGAGTTGGCTTAGAAAGATATGATAGCTCAAAGTTGGTGGGTTGAAAGTGAAAATTTTAGAATTTAACCCCACTATTGTGTTGGTGTAATGCCCTAGGCGTTTAGTTATGTTTGACTTATAACTTAATGATGTTATGTAATCGCCTTTACCGTTTATTATAGATTATGTTTATTTGGTTTATTATATGTTTTGCATGTTTATTATAATAACATGCGTCCCTAGTTATTGTGAAGAACTAGTATAAGTTGGTAATGGATAATCATAGAGATGATTATATGCATGGGGATGAACATTACACTTATGGGTACTTGCTAGAGAACAAGTACTGGACATGACCTACCTATTAGGGGTGTGCAAACCCGCTCATCGGCCCGCGAAGCCCGCGAGGCCCGCAGGCCCGTGCCCGCAAGGCTCGTGTCCGCAAGGTTTTCAACCCTGCCGGGCTTGACTACTTGAAAGCCCGCGGGGTTTGGGCTGAGATTGGGCTTTCATAGTTTTTCGGCCCGTTAGGCCCCGCCCGGCCCGCATTGGTATGGTTTACAAGGAAATGCATGTTCAGGCACACCGATAAAATGTAGTCTGTAACTCAAATTATAAAAAGGTGTTAAGTCATATTACTATGTAAGATGAAGTAATACAAGCCGGACTATAATGAGTTTAACTGCACATTTTACGGATCCAAAAAAATGTGACCGCAGTTTGAATACAGATACATAACCAGAATCTATGGAAATAGAGAACGAATGGAGACTAAAATATAACTCAAAACCTAAACTGGTCTCAAGAAACCAACGGATATCAAACAGTGTCATGTAGACATGTCTAGTAAACAAAATTGAGACTGAAAGGTGAGTTGTGAAGCTACAGAGAATAGCTATTTTTACTGTTGCATTTTTTTTCTTTTGATCTTGAAGTTGAAATTTGTAATTTTAAATTTGGGCCCGTCAAGCCCGAGCCCGCTAAATGCCCGCTTAAAGCCCGCAAAAGCCCGTTAATTTGAGCTCGCTAAATGCCCGCTATGTTGGGCTCTTGAAATTGAAGCTCGTAACTAAATGGGCTCATACCAAGCTTTGCCAAAGCCCGCGGGCTTTGGGCCCGCGCACACCCCTACCACCTATGAGATTTATAACATGGTCTATAGTCATATATGTCATGATTAAATCTCATAATAGTCGTGTCATTAGAATCCTTTGTACCTGAGATTATCATCATCTTCCACTTGATGAACATTTTGTTTGATGTAGTCTAGCACTATCTTTAATAGGATAGAAATAAGGGCTATGTTGGCACGATTGGATTCTTATAGAATGATAAGTCAAGATGGGATTTGTCCCTCTCATTGAGAGATTTTTGCTTGGGTTCCTCGATGAATAGTGTTGATGAAATGTGTGGCCACACTCAAGAGATTTGATAAAAATCAAATGCACTTGGATTATCATTATATTAAAAATTGAGAAAGCATTGAACAATATGAGTTGACATGGACCATGACTCATGTTCAATATGACATCGCGTGACAAATGGATTGTGACATTGAACTATAAAGGAATCAAGCTTTGATGTTATATTAATTGGGTGGATATAATGGTTTGCTAGAAATCACTTATGTCTTGTGAGGTTGATGTTTCTACTTACTACTGTGAATGTGGTGCCCAAGATAAGCGGCTCTCTTTTTTGCTTATTTTTATTTTGGAACCACTTTCTCGTGTAAGGGGGATCACCGCCTCACATCAGTTTGGAAACGTTCGATTTAAATTGAAAAATGGAGTCGCCACGCCATTTTGATTTCCTCAAAACTTTGAAAAAAATGATTTGGGTCCGGAGGTTAAGTTACCCTTTGGGAAGAACGGATCGTCGTTCACCCAAAGAGCCTTGCCGAAGCTAGTCTTCCAAGATCCGCTTTTCATACTTGCCTTAGTGCTTTCGTGTGTGGTATGTGAGTTTTGAAAAGGAGGGAATGTACCAAGTGGTCTTCCGAACGCATAAACCATGAGTTGGTTATCGCTCGGGATTCCTTGGATTTTTATGTATTAGGGACTTTGGTCCCCTTCTTATCTTGGACTTATGATCATCATGATGAGACCTTGGGTCACATGTGATCAATAGAGGGACTCCGTATTTAGAGTCCAATGATGAGACTCTTTAGAAAGGAATGACCTTTGCCTATCAATCCTACATCTTAAGACGATTTGGACTCTTTCGGGACATTTATGCTCGTCTCAAGTGATGATCGGAGATATGTGGCTAGGGTTCATCCTTCTCTAAAGGAGAATCCGTCTATGGCATCTTTAGGTGAAAGAAATGATGTAAAGATAGGACCTTTACACCATCTCGTTCCAAGAGATGCTCCAAATATCAAGGGGGACTAGGGAAAGGGTATAAAGATTGGATCTTTATACTCATCATATGCCTTTTTGTGCCTTATGAAGGTCACTAAGCAATCCTAGGAGAGAGATCCAACCATGAGGGACATGGGGTATGCATGTTTAAGCTAAAGATGACACTTTTAAAGAAAAAGATGAATTATAAGTGCAAAGGATGCTACTTGGTTGCAAAGGATGCTTCTTTGATGCAAAGATAACACTTTTAATGCAAAGGATGCAACTTTGTATGTAAAAATGGTATTTTAAGTGCAAAGGATGCTACTTTATGCATAAAGATAACATTTTAAGAGCAAAGGATGCTACTTTGATGCAAAGATAACATTTTTATGTAAAGGATGCAACTTTATATGTAAAAATGATATTTTAAGTGCAAAGGATGCATAAAGATGTCATTTTAAGAGCAAAGGATGCTATTTTGATACAAAAGGGGGGGGGGGTATGATTTACATGCCTAAAGATAGGATTTTTAATGACAATATACCAAGTACCAAGCAAGTATATAGCAATATGTAAAGCAAGGAGCAATATATCACATAAATACAATTATAATGCAAGATAAAGGGGAGGAGAGGTTACCAATGGTGGTGTTCCTCTTTCTCCTTGAAGTTTGCCTAGGGAAGGATCAACTTTGGAAGGTTTTGAAGAGGAGGGAGGTGGTTTTTGACACTCTCAGCTTTCTGGAATTTTGTGGTGGTATTTTGGCAGAGTAACACTACTGAAAATCCCCCCTAAAATGAATAGAGGAGGTCTCTATTTATAGGCAGTCTGGCAGCAGCTAATGAGGCCGTGCGGCTGTAACCCCATGGCTAATGAGGCCGTGCGGTTTTATCCTAAAATGACTCAGCTCATTTCTAGAACCATGCAAGGTGTCCTTCTAGAAGGGCTTTTCCACCGAAGGACTACGTGGAATTTTAATTCCTAGTAAGTCCTTCGCCCCTCGGAAGGTTTGGAAAAGTTCCCGAATTGCCCCTGAACTTTAGGAAAGTCCGGGGAATTGCCGGAAAACTTAACCGGAAGGCATGAGCCAGATTTGGGTACTTACAAAAGCCCCTCAGCAACGTCACTTGCAGGGCGAGTGGGGTTGTCGATAGAAAAGGATCCGATCTGGCGAATGCCGAGACGGATTGGGTGACCAAGGTGGTCGAGTGGGTGAACCTTTGGAAGGCTACCTACGTATCCTGAGTGGGAATCAAGCCATAATCGTAGTTCAGAATATATCCACTGGGGAAAGGGGTGTCATATGTGACGAATTGGCTGAACCTAAAGTAGGCTACCTACGTATCCCGGAGGAATCAAGCTTGGTCGTAGTTCGGGATCCACTGGGGAATGGCGAAGAGAAACTGGTCTCTTGCTGGGGAAATAGAAGGGAAAGTGACCTGGGAGGTCAAGTGACTGATCCTACTGGGGATATGCTAGATGAAGGAAGTGACCGATGTGGTCAGATATCTGGACCTCTATGAGGGGCTACTTCACCACTGAGGAGTGATGAAGGAAAAGGGCGACCATTATGGTCAGATAGCTGGACCTTTATGAAGGACTGCCTCACCACTGAGGAGTGATGAAGGAAAAGGGTGACCACTGCGATTGGATGGCTGGACCTTTATGAAAGGCTACCTTATCACTAAGGAGTGATGAAAGAAAGGGGGTGACCATTGTGGTCGGATGTCTGGACCTTTATGAAAGGCTACCTTACCACTGAGGAGTGATGAAGGAAGAGGGTAACCACTGCGGTCGGATGACTGGACCTTTATGAAAGGCTACCTACGTATTCCGGAGGAATCAAGCCTTGGTCGTAGTTCAAGTCTCACTAGATAGTTAGGAACAATGTCTAGGATCCTTGAGATTTTGACGATTAATGGAGGAGTCACCTGATTGACAATTAATGGAGGTTGCCACCTGATTGACAATTAATGGAGGTTGTCACCTGATTTGACAATTAATGGAGGTTGTCACCTGATTGACAATTAATGGAGTTTGTCACCTGATTTGACAATTAATAGAGGTTGTCACCTGATTGACAATTAATGGAGGTTGTCACCTGATTGGACTAAAGCTTACGTCGCTATCGAGAAGATAGAGGTAGCTAAAGTTTGAAGAACTTGAGCGTACTTCTCAATCTGTGAGATAGAGGTAGCTAAAGTTTGAAGAACTTGAGCGTACTTCTCAATCTGTGATAGAGGTAGCTTAAGTTTGGAGAACTTGAGCGTACTTCTCAATCTGTGAGATAGAGGTAGCTAAAGTTTGAAGAACTTGAGCGTACTTCTCAATCTGTGAGATAGAGGTAGCTAAAGTTTGGAGAACTTGAGCGTACTTTTCAATCTGTGAGATAGAGGTAGATAAAGTTTGAAGAACTTGAGCGTACTTCTCAATCTGTGAGATAGAGGTAGCTAAAGTTTGGAGAACTTGAGCGTACTTCTTAATCTGTGAGATAGAGGTAGCTAAATTTTGGAAAACTTGAGCGTACTTCTCAATCTGTGAGATAGAGGTAGCTAAAGTTTGAAGAACTTGAGCTTACTTCTCAATCTGTGAGATAGAGGTAGCTAATGTTTGGAGAACTTGAGCGTACTTCTCAATCTATGAGATAGAGGTAGCTAAAGTTTGAGTTTTGACAATTCGGAGGTTGTCACCTAACGTTATTCCGTTATAACGGAAGTAACGGAGGCGACTCGGGAGGAAAGTCTATTTCCTTTGGAGATAACGGATATCTTTTGGGGAAACAGCGTTATTCTAGTTAAAGGATAACAGGAATTATATGCCTAAGTGGAAAGTTCAGGGGCATAAGTGTAATTTTCTGCTCAGAGCAAAAGAGGCCGCCCGGCATGAGACGAGGGCAAAAGAAGCCGTCCAGCTAGAAGTTTAATTTCACCAGATTATTTAAAACTGGATTTGAATGGGCAAACAGCATTATTCTGCTTGTTACTGCCGAGGGAGAAGAAGAGAGAAAAGGGAGATTTTTCAAAAAAAATTCAATTCTCTTGCTTTCTCGACTTAGGATGGATCACGGAGGAACATATCTGAAGCCGCTAGAAGGAGGAGGAGGGAGCTCGTTCGCACGAAGAGGAAGTATGACTTCAACACGCCTCCATCAGAGCTTTATCCCGGTAGGGGAGAACACAAATCAACGAAACCTCAATCGGTTGGGGTAAGCATTCTTGATTTGCTTGATTTCATCAATTTTGATTGAATTTTGATTGACTTAGGGCTTGACCCGATTTTTAGGATTTTTTTTAAATTTTCCTAGGATTTTTGTTGATGATTTTGGAATTTTGATGATTAACATATGAGGCTAAGGAGATAAATGAACATGCATGTGTGATTTATTTGAACAATAATGAGAATGACCCATTTTTTTGAAAATAGAGTATGAAAAATGATGTCTAAAATGTGACGGTGTCCTTGCATGTGTTAGAACTAGGTCAATTCTTGATCATAAATGAGAAAACAGACATTTGGACGATGAAAAGGATTCATGCATGCCATTTTTTGAAAAATTAATGCTTATGTGCAAAGAATGTTGAAAATTGGAATTTTTGTGTCTAGGAGAGCGATGTGCTTGACATGACGTGTTTCAAGTGATGAAAGACATGTTTTCTAGGCAAAAGATGCTAGAAATCTTTTATGAATGTTTTTCTTTGAAAATATGTGCACTTTTGAATATATGCATGCTTTTGAAATGAGATGAAGGACTGACACATTTTTTGTTGTGTTTTCCTACAGGAGAACAAGTCGAGGGGACCTTCTGAGGTTGCTGTGAAGCTATGGGACAGGATGCCCAACTTTGAGAAGGATGGGGTGAACCCCAAGCAACTGGTGGAGT
This sequence comes from Adenophora triphylla var. japonica, assembly GCA_022495995.1. Taxonomy (NCBI): domain Eukaryota; kingdom Viridiplantae; phylum Streptophyta; class Magnoliopsida; order Asterales; family Campanulaceae; genus Adenophora; species Adenophora triphylla. The sequence continues at coordinate 91,059 of JAFEMH010002715.1, forward strand.
ACGAGCATGTTAACGTGAACCTTTCAGACGTGAGTGACGTTGAGGACTTGATGAGGGATCCTAGCTTCTATGAGATAAGCAGCGACGAGGAGTCGGAGGCTTAGGATTCCTTAGAATTGATCTAGGAGGAAGGAAACAAACAATGAACACTTTTTATGCACAATTTGTCTATTTTTTGTTTTATTTGGGCGCCGATGGGGCGAAAACAATGTATTGGTATTTTAATTGCTTTTCTAATTTATGCTTTATGGATTTGCATATTACTTGAGCCTCGGGGCAGTTTTTTGCTTGGAATTGGGGCCAAAATTGGGCCAAAATGGTTTGTGATGACATATAACTGTATGGTTGGCATTTGGATATGTTTTTGTACAGGTTTTGTTGAGAAAGTGGGGTGAGAACTCCACTTGAGCAGCAACTTTTATTGCTGCAGATTTTTTTTTGCAGATGGCAAATGAGGCCGTCCGGCCTGGACTTGGGGAAAATGAAGCCGTGCGGCTGGAAGTTCTGTCTGAACTGGTTTTTTTCAGAATAAAACCAAGGCTTGGCCCTAGACTTGTCCCAACTGATCCCAGAGCATATTTTTGACCAAAAGACATCAACTTTGATCGTTTGCAATGGAGAAACCCGTTAGATTGAAAAAGGGGAAAAGAGACCATTTTCTGTTCGATCTTCAATCTTGGATGAGGCATAACTTTCAATCCAACAAGAGGCTGTTTGATACCACCTTCAAGATCAGGTCTTTATGGCATTTGAAGGATCTCCCGCCCGATTGGGACCTTTTGAGGGCTGCGGTGAGGTTTTGGGACGTCCGGAGACATGTTTACTGCTTTTCTTACAACGAGCTCGTCCCAACTTATGAAGACTTCCGAGCATTGATTGGGGGTCCAGAAATTGAGGCCATATCGATTCCTCTGATCGAAGACGTGCCGATAGCACTAAAGTTGGCATCTTTTCTGCAAATCTCTCTGGGAGAGGCTGAGGGGATGATGGTAGACCCTGATCGGATTGACCTTTCTGATATCCCAAGCAGGTTTTGTTTCCCGGATATGGCGACGACCATTGTGGCTATAGATGCATTTATCCTTTGTGTGTTCTCATCTCTGTTCACGGCCGAGTCTGTGGGGATTTGTCATGGTGGCCTCTTGGACATGGTCAGGGATTGCAGGGCTGGGAAAGACATTGTCCCATTGGTTTTGGGTGAGACCCTTCAAGGCATTGATAGGATGGCTAGGGGAGACCATTTCATGAGGTCTGGGAGCCCGGCTGTGTTGACTTTGTGGCTGCAGGAGAGGCTTGGGGCTTTGCCAAGGGCTTCCCCTACTCAGTGCCCTTGGGTGATTTCCTAGAGGGGTGTACCTAGGCAGCAGGACCAGGGTAGCTGGGAGCTGACGATGGCTAGGTTATCCACTTCGGATATTCACTGGTGGGTGCCTCATTGGAGGTTGCAGACACGGAGGACATTTCAGGAGTCCTATGTAGTGAGGGTTCCAGGGCTTTCTTGGTCATCCTTCTACATACCCTGCTTGGTATCCAGGCAATTCGGGGCCTTACAGGAGCCGTTGGGCGATTGGGAGGACATCCGTACCATGGAGGTGGTGCCTTTAGACATGAGGGATCCAACCAGCTTCTCATTCTTCTCGAGGGCTTGGACATATACTACTTTCCCACGCATGGCTATTCTCAGGAGCAGGAATAGTACCATCTTGACCACAGCCTACTTGGACTGGTACGAGAGGGAGACGGGAGCGACTCAGGTCATATTGGGAGAGAGACGTCAGGCTTTATTGGGGGCTGACTGCGACTCGAGTAGGACTCTGAGGGAGACTGAAGCTAAGGTGAGTCGCCATAACCAGTCGGGTGACCTTATCAGAGACATGGAGGCTCGCTACGAGAGGCTTTCTGAAGTCGCTCCCTTGACTGAGGCTCAGAGGGAGGAAGTGCGGACTCGTGCCCGGGTTGAAAGGGCACTTACTGACACATGTTTGATGGAGGCTCCAGTGAGGGTACCTGAAGTTGGGATGAGGGAGACCGACATCATAGAGAAGAAGAGGAAGAACACTCGACGAGGTCGAGGTAAAGGGAAGAAGACCAAAGAAGACTCAGTGAATGACAACTGATAGATCTTTTCTTAGGATTCCCTTATTGCCATTTGCAAACACAATAGTTTATTAGGCATTTTATTTTATTTTAGATCTTTGTAGCAGGTTAGCAGAGTTAAGAGTAGACCGTGCTTGAACTCATCAAGGAGTTTTTAACTTGTAATGAACAAGAGATATTATCTTAGAATTTATAAGACACATTTCATGGAAACTTTATTGTCTTATTTATTGTTTAGACCGAACCATTGCTGGCTGCCTACGTTCCCCTTTTACAAGAAAGACTAAGGGGCTCAGGTCTTCGTAGTTCATTCTGGTGAACTATCGGGATTTTTGTTCTTTTGGTCTTTTTTTTTCTTTTCTTTTTTTTTTATTTACATCCATGTTTTTGCCTAGACCGCCCTTTTTGGATTTTCAGCCTAGCTGGGCATTACTATTTTTTCACTAAGATTTTTTTTTTTTTTTTCTTTTTTCTTTTTTTATGTGCAATCCTGTTTTTTGCCTAGACCGCCCTTTTTGGATTTTTCAGCCTAGCTGGGTATTACTCTTTTTGCACTAAGATTTTTTTTTCTTTTTTTCTCTTTTTTTATGTTTTTTTTTTTACTTTTCTTTTAGACATAATACCTGCGGAGCTTATCGCCGTTGACTGGGTGGACAAAGGGATTGCCGTCCAGGGCTGCAAGCTTCATTGCTCCTCCCGATAGTATCTTCTGCACCACATACGGGCCGATCCAAATGGGTTCCCGCTTTTCCAGGGGGTTGTCTCTGGTAGGGGGCTTCACTTTCAGTACTAGATCACCCTCTTTGATGTTCCTGGCCTTGACCTTTTTGTCGAATGCCCTGGCCATTTGCCTTTGGAGTGGATTATCATGTCATCGACGTAGACCTCAATCTCCTTGTGGATCATGTCGTGAAAGAGTACGGTCGCTGCCCTCTGATAAGTAGCCCCGGCATTCTTAAGCCCAAATGGCATCACTATATAGCAATACGTTCCCCACGGCGTGGTGAAGGCTGTCTTTTCTTGGTCCTCCTTGGCCATCTTGATATGGTTGTAGCCAGCAAAGCCATCAAGGAAGGATTTGACTTCGTAGTTGGCAGTGGCGTCCACCAGAATGTCTATGTTTGGCAAGGGGTAGTCATCTTTGGGGCTAGCTTTGTTCAGATCCCGGAAATCTACATAGCAGCGCACCTTCCCATTGGCCTTAGTTACAATCACAATGTTGGATAACCATGTTGGATATTCAATGACTCTGATGAATCCTACCTGCAGTAGCTTCTCAATCTCTTCTTTGACCTGTAGAGACCATTCTGGCTTGATCTTCCTCAGTTTCTGCTTTACTGGCGTAGCATCTGGTGCTAGAGGGATTCTATGCTCTACTATCGAACTGTCTAGCCCCGGCATATCCCTGTATGACCATGCAAAAAGGTCCATGTACTCTCTGAGCAGATTGACCAATCTGTCCCGTTCAACCCCCTGGAAGAAGTTTTCAATCTGTGTCTCTTTAGGTTCCTCGACAGTACCCAAGTTAACACTCGTCAAAACCTCCTCGGCAGCTTGGGCCCGATTTTCCTCTTTGTCTGTAACCCGCTTAAAGATTTCTTGGATGTATTGTTCGTCTAGTCTGTTTGCATCTTGTTCAAATGATTCATTATCAATAGTTGTTAAGTTTTGAGTTAATTTATCATTTGTTAAGTTGGCAATAAGGGGATACTCAGAAAGATCTGTCATTTCATTCAAAGCAAGAGGAAAGATGACATTGGTTACATATTCATAATCCTCAGGCGTGAGGTCTTCGGATGACTCGAAGGACTGGAATTCAAAGATTCCTGACTCAACTGTATGGATGACAGGGTGTTTGACACGACTGGGCTGAGAAGGACGGGGTACCAATCCAAGCTCTGTGATCATTTCCTGTCGGCTGGCTATCGGCCCTGAGAATGTCTCCCAATTCTTCAACAGCATCTCTGTCTTAGTCACCAAAGTGCGGGGATCAAAAGGCTCTTCACCACCGTCTCTAGTTACGGCAACTACCTCGTCATCCGAGCTGAAGTCGATCAAATCAGGGATCTGCGCTTCTTTATCAAACAGTTTTTGCAAACCCAACTCACTGTCTTCACTACTGGCAGCTTCTATCTGGCTGATCTTCGGAAGAGCTAACTCGAAGGCGGAGAAATCCATTACCCCGGATGAGAAGAGCGCTGACTCTTTAAAACTGTCTGGGTTTCCTTTGAAGGCATACTTATTCTGAACAGTATTTGTAGCCCCAGGAATGTCTGGCAAGTCAAGGAACATTCTCTGAACAGGATTTACTGGTTTTCCCCTACCTTTCTCAAGGTTTTCCAGAAGAGTTCTTCTCAAGGAGATCTGGCGATCACTTTCATCATATTGGGTCCCACCTTTTGTGAAGTACTAGGTCAGAGACAAGCTGTAAGGATGGAGATGGACCCCTTCACTTCGTTTTTCTAGAACTGTGCCTTTAGCTTTTCTATCATCCCGAGAATTCGGTTTGTATCCCAAGCCATATCGGGTAGTCTGTTCCTTCACATCAATGATAGCATTGCGACCCTGGAGTCTTTTACCCAATCCAAGACCCGGAAGATAACCCATTTTTCTCATCATTCGCATGGCAGGAGGTATTTTGTTGAAGGTAGTAGTGAGGTCAGTGCAACACACTTGTGCTTTGGGAGAAGCTACAGAGAATCCGGTCAAGGCAAACCTTTCATCATCATGCTTGATCTCTAGTATTGGGATACCTCCAGTGCTGGTTCCTTCCACGGTGACACTATCTCCATAGATAGTGGTGATAGTCCCATCACTTGACTGGAATTTAACGCATTGGTGCAAAGTAGAGGCTACCCCATTTATCTGGTGGATCCAAGGTCGTCCCAGCAGAGCGGTAAATGAAATGGGAATGTCAATCACTTGGAAATCAACATCCATGGCCTTTTTGCCAAACCACAACTTGAGAGTAGCAATCCCCAGAACTGATCGTGCAGTGGAGTTATAGGCCTTAATAGTCTAACTAGAAGGCTTCAAATATGTGGGCTTCAAATCCATCATCTTTGCTGGCAGGACGTTCATTGCAGACCCTCCGTCAACTAGTACCCTTGGCAACCGGCGTTCTTCCAATTGGACTGTGATGTAAAGGGGTTCGTTATGACTAGCCCCATATTTTGGCAGGTCCAGGTCAGTGAAGGTAATGATGTTTCCGTAATGAATACTTCCAATCATCTGGACGACCTCATCTGGGGTGACATCTATGGGCACCATGGTCTTGGCCAAACTTTCTTCTAGCTTCAGCTTGTGAGGGTATGAAGAGGTTAACAGGGACCACAAGGAGATATTGGCCTGAGTACCCTTCAACTGGGTCAGCACCGGATCCTCTTTCTCAAAGTCTGGCTTTTCTGCTTCTGGCTTATAAGGTATTTTGTCTATTTTCGGCTCAGAGACGGCATTTCTTTTGTCACCCTTAGGCTGCTCAACACTCATCTGTCCGGACCGAGTCATCACATAGACATTAGACTTTTTTGAGTCATCATTCCTACTCGAGGATTCCTTCAGCTCTTTCAAAGTCAGAGGCGGGCTTTTGCTGGCATATGGCTAACTCTGTTGATTAATCTGATTAACGGCACGATCCGGGGCATAGGCAGCTTCCCGAATCTGATCCCAGGTCACTGGCTTTCTGGCCTTTTCTGGGTTCTGACTTCCTAATTGGCTTAGCAATCGGCTGGTCTCAGCTTCATCTTCCTCACTCAAAGCCTTCACAGTTTCATTCAGGCTTCTTAGGGTCAGCATGCAACAGGAATTATCATTCTCAGGGTTTGGAGGTTTGCTAATGGCTTCCTCACCTGGGCCTAGCAACTTTTTCAACAGAGCGGGGTCACATTCCTCATCACTGTCAAGCATATCCCTTCTTTCTCTAGGGGTCAGCCTTCTGACGGCATCTTTGACATTGGCCAAGCACTTTCTGAAGTGGGAGATTCCATCATCAAGAAGGATTTCTGCAGGGTCAAACCTCATGGCAGGTTCCTGTTCTTTACTGTCGGGAGGGTTTTCTAGGCTTTTTGGCTTCTGGGCTAACCACTCTTCTACTGTTCCTTTCGGCATTTCGACTGTGTCTTCTTCAGTATCACTACAGTAGCTCTCGTGAGAGCTTTCATCTTTACTCTGATGACCAATGAGGGCAAAAGAAGGTCGGGATACTTGGCGCCATATAAGGGATATTCTGGACTCTTCCCCTGACTTAGGAATTACCAAGAAAACATCACTGTCATCATAAGATAGGAAGGGGACCGGGGTCGCTTCAAATTTTAAGACTCTTTCTAGAGCTTCCATACACTCTTCTTCGGACAAGATCTCAGGGGTGACTCTTAGCACTGCAATGGAGTCTACTCTTCCCACTGGGGGTTTAGCCTCAATGACGCTTACATGTTCTAGATCGGCGGGTGGAGCCCACTTCCCTCTTTCAGCTAAAGCTTCGATCAAGTTTCTCCATTCACCAACCAAGTCTTTGTAAGGAGTGTTGAATTCTAGAATGTTGGAATCATACTCTGCCTCATCTAAGCTTGCATCCATTTTCTCTTCCGAGTCCTTGCAAAGGCGACAAACACACTTTGAAGTGATACAGTCCCTCATTCTAGGTCTGTGGTTTTCTACTCCGTCTTGTCCTCCGGGTTTCACCTCCGTTGGCTCCAGGTTCATTCCTTCTACTGAACTGTCATCATCACTGTAAATCCATCCATTCCTATTCTCATTTCCGACTGACTCTTCATTGCCACCGTGCAGGAGATAGGCAAATTCACAGGCGTTGACGAAGTTGGAAAGGTCAGGCTGGTACTGGAATTCCAGGATAAGGGAATTTGGCTCAGGCTGAGAGGAGGGAGTGAGTCCCATGGGGTAATGCAGAGGCTGCGTAACTGGGATAGCTGTGGCGTTTGCTCTCTGTTGGTAGGGAACAAAGCTGGGTCTTATCTGAGGAGGCGAGGGTATTGGAACCCTGACGGCCTGGGTTGTGGGAAAAGACTGAAAAGGGGTAGTCCTTGGTAAGGGATCATATGTGGATGGAGGAGGGCATTGGTTATAGGCTGGGGGAGCTGAGATGGCTGCTTCTGGAGTCTCATCTTCTACCATAACCAGAGAACCGTTGGACTCAACCACTATCTGAACCCCATGATGACGAAGCGCATCAATGAGCATGGCTTGATGTTCCTCATGGACCTTACGACTGTTTTCCAAGGCTAAGGCTAGCTCTTCTTCCCTAGTCATCTGGTTACCCAAACCGGTGCTGTTTTCTGTCAAATCGGCCATTCTGACTCTCTGGACTGACAATACTGAGGATTCTGGCGAACTATCTGAGAATTCTGCGCTAACAAGCCGCTGACCCGGTATTCTCACCCACTTCTTTCTCGCAATGGTGGGAAAGGGAAAGAAGAGGTTTAGACTCGGGGTAGGTGTTTAGGCTGAAGGCTCAAGCAATATGCAAAATTAAGAATCTTCCAGTTTACTTAAAACAGTGTTTTTTATTAATTTCTATTTGGTTGGAAAAGGGGTTCTGCCCTTCTTTTTTGCAACTACTCTAGATCCTGGATCAGTGGGCTCCGTCACTACGTCTATAAGCCCCTCGTATTCCACCTGTATTTCGACCTCCCAAGGTGGACAGCCCCAGGCGAGGGTCCTATAGGGCACGCGGATCCCACCGACCGAGAGAGAAGAACGCTCCTAACGGGTCTAGCGGGTCATAGGAACTTTCAACGCACGCGCGATGCGGATTATAGTCAAGGCAATACCGGGAAAGTCTCGTCTTTCAGCCTTAACAAAATTTCGGCAGAGTTTCGCTTGCGTGAATGACATTTTGACTTTTCGGCAATGTCCGAGAAGATAATAGGCATGGGTCTGGCGGTAAAAGCCGGATGACACAGTGTCACATTGAACTTCGTTGCATACGCTGTGCGTGAGTCAAAGTCGAAGTCAATGCCGGGTCAAGATCTTGCCAATTTTTCCTTGTCGGAATTTTGGCAGAGCTCCGCTTGCGCGAAAGATCTTTGGATTTTTGGCACGGACTCGGTCTCGACTCTTACGCATCCCGTGCGGGTCAAGGTCAAAGTCAATGCCGGAGTCAAGATTCTGCCCATTTTTCCTTGTCGGAATTTCGGCAGAGTTTCGCTTGCGCGAAGGATCTAGACTTCCATCATGAGCTAAGGTTTGACCTTTACGGGGATATGCAACTGGGCTGTATGACACGGACTAGACCAAAAACCAACCAAAATTCAGGGTTTTAAAATGTGTGACACGGACTGTGCATTGGTCGACACTGGCTGCCATGGGGAGTTTGGGATGATTCCGTGCGCGCCCAGGAGCATCGTAATACTGTCCGTGACTGCTACTGAACAACCACCCCGGGTTAAAGGGACGTGCGTGCAAAGTGTACAAGATATATAAGGTGTGCGTAGTGTGCGGCCTCCTAAAAAATATTCCTTTTTGAGTTAAAACAGAAATTTTCAGAAATGTGTTTTAAAGGAATGATTTTTCGGGACGGGGGAAATGCAGCAAGTAAGCACGTAAATTTTCTGGGAGCCCCGGTCAGTCTTGGAACTGAATAGCCCCAAGCTGCCAAGGCTGTCAGATTAACCTCAATTTTTGTTCTGGTGGAATTGCCAATGAAGCCGCCCGGTCAGAATCCAGGGAGGATTAAGCCGTACGGCTGCGTCAAGCAACTTTCCAGGTTCCAATTTCTTTGATATGCAGGCTGTTTTTCCGGCCTTTTTGGCACCTTTTCAGCTTCCAGCAAGCTTCCTGTTCAGTTTCAGAATATGCACAATTCCCAAGAACCATGGATGCATGCAATGCAATGCAAGAAACATAGGGAAAGTATGAGAAGCGGATCCGCGACGGAAGGCTAACCCACTCGGAAAAAGCTTTCTTTTTTTTTCGAAAAGGGATACCGGTACGTGGGATTGTTAGACCATCGTTTATCCCAAGCCTCGGGTTAGGAAGCGATACAGGAAGGTTAATGGTTTCCACCTATATACCGGGTATCATTTTTTTTGTTTTAAAAATAAAAGCTTTCTCCTTTGGTATTGTCCCCAGCAGAGTCGCCAAACTGTGAATGTGGTGCCTAAGATAAGCGGCTCTCTTTTTTGTTTATTTTTATTTTGGAACCACTTTCTCGTGTAAGAGGGATCCCCGCCTCACATCAGTTTGGAAACGTCCGGTTTAAATTGAAAAACGGAGTCGCCACGCCATTTTGATTTCCTCAAAACTTTGAAAAAAATGATTTGGGTCCGGAGGTTAAGTTACCCTTTGGGAAGAACGGATCGTCGTTCACCCAAAGAGCCTTGCCGAAGCAAGTCTTCCAAGATCCGCTTTTCATACTTGCCTTAGTGCTTTCGTATGTGGGATGTGAGTTTTAAAAAGGAGGGAATGTACCAAGTGGTCTTCCGGACGCATAAACCATGAGTTGGTTATCGCTCGGGATTCCTTGGATTTTTATGTATTAGGGACTTTGGTCCCCTTCTCATCTTGGACTTATGATCATCATGATGAGACCTTGGGTCACATGTGATCAATAGAGGGACACCGTTTTTAGAGTCCAAGGATGAGACTCTTTAGAAAGGAATGACCTTTGCCTATCAATCCTACATCTTGAGACGATTTGGACTCTTTCGGGACATTTATGCTCGTCTCAAGTGATGATCGGAGATATGTGGCTAGGGTTCATCCTTCTCTAAAGGAGAATCCATCTATGGCATCTTTAGGTGGAAGAAATGATGTAAAGATAGGACCTTTACACCATCTCGTTCCAAGAGATGCTCCAAATACCAAGGAGGACTAGGGAAAGGGTATAAAGATTGGATCTTTATACTCATCCTATGCCTTTTTGTGCCTTATGAAGGTCACTAGGCAATTCTAGGAGAGAGATCCAACCATGAGGGACATGCGGTATGCATGTTTAAGCTAAAGATGACACTTTTAATGAAAAAGATGACATTATAAGTGCAAAGGATGCTACTTGGTTGCAAAGGATGCTTCTTTGATGCAAAGATAACACTTTTAATGCAAAGGATGCAACTTTGTATGTAAAAATGGTATTTTAAGTGCAAAGGATGCTACTTTATGCATAAAGATAACATTTTAAGAGCAAAGGATGCTACTTTGATGCAAAGATAACATTTTTATGCAAATGATGCAACTTTATATGTAAAAATGATATTTTAAGTGCAAAGGATGCATAAAGATGTCATTTTAAGAGCAAAGGATGCTATTTTCTTTTTCTTTTTTTTTTTTTAATATTTATCAAAGGATGCTATTTTGATACAAAAAGGGGGGGGGGTTATGATTTACATGCCTAAAGATAGGATATTTAATGACAATAGACCAAGTACCAAGCAAGTATATAGCAATATGTAAAGCAAGAAGCAATATATCACATAAATACAAGTATAATGCAAGATAAAGGGGAGGAGAGGTTACCAATGGTGATGTTCCTCTTTTTCCTTGAAGTTTGCCTAGGGAAGGATCAACTTTGGAAGGTTTTGAAGAGGAGGGAGGTGGTTTTTGACACTCTCGGCTTTCTGGAATTTCGTGGTGGTATTTTGGCAGAGTAACACTACTGAAAATCTCCCCTAAAATGAATAGAGGAGGTCTCTATTTATAGGCAGTCTGGCAGCAGCTAATGAGGCCGTGCGGCTGTAACCCCATGGCTAATGAGGCGGTGCGGTTTTATCCTGAAATGACTCAGCTCATTTCTAGAACCATGCAAGGTGGCCTTCTAGAAGGGCTTTTCCACCGAAGGACTACGTGGAATTTTAATTCCTAGTAAGTCCTTCGCCCCTCGAAAGGTTTGGAAAATTCCCGAATTGCCCCTGAACTTTAGGAAAGTCCGGGGAATTGCCGGGAAACTTAACCGGAAGGCATGAGCCAGATTTGGGTACTTACAACTACCAACATAAATATAATTCCTAAAGGGTGTCACACACAAAGAACAAATTTGAAATTGGCTGAAAATTGGAAATTTTGGATTTTGGCACGACTCGTGCTCTGGGTCACGACTCGTGATGCTTTTGAAGTTAGGTCACGACTCGTGCCCTCAGGCACGACTCGTGCCCTTGATCAGCACGAGTGACTTTTTTGTCACGACTCGTGCCACGACTAGAATTAGAAAAAATACGACTCGTGGTTTTCTGGAACGACTCGTGGCACGAGTCGTGCCCAGTAGTACGAGTTGTGCCTGCGGCTGTTTTGTCCGTACGCGTTTGTTTAATTATGGAATTGGTTTCTGGGTTGGACAAGGATTCTCCCTATGTTAGGGATTTATATTTAGTATAAATATAATCCTTCTCTTAAGCCATAAACAAGGTTTTTAGGGTTTATTGAAACACTAAAAAGTTTTGATTTTGATTGAGAATCAAAGATCAAAATCCATCCCAAATCAGTCCCATATTCAGCCATTGATTGTTGAATATTGATTCAACAATTGGAGATCATCTAGCAATCCTACATGATTTGATCTTGGTTCGTTCGCGTGTGGATTATCGATAGAGGGTGATTACGTTATCACCTAAAGCTTGAAGATAAATTCATCACAAGGAAAAACTAAGGAGAAATTCAAAGGTTCGTCAACGGTTCAAGGATTCGTTTTTCAGATTCATTTTCGAACAACAAATCGCTATTAAGGTATATAAAATCTATTTCATGATTTTATCTATTCATGTTAGACTGATTCAAGGCTAGGGTTTTGTGTTGTTTTATAAAGTTCTTCCGCTGCGTTTGTAACCCCAAAACCCAACATATTGATGTCTCAAGATTTCAAGATTAATGAGGGATTAATAGGGATAATTACTTTGGGATTTGGGGTTACAAAGTGTGGAATTAAACCCTATGAATACAATGTAATGAATCTCATATTAATAATACAAAAATTAATTGAGCATTCATAGGAGAGTTATAGAAGCTATAAGTGAGAAAGAAATAACAAAAGAATGAATGAGTTCTTTTTCCATCATTTCTCCATCTTTCCCCTTGCAATTTGTTCTTCTCCTTTCTTTGGCCTCCTAGAATAGTATAAAATATTATGGAGATTTTGTACAAGCATGGTGAGATTCGCTAGAAGACGCAAGTGCGGAGTAGTATCTGATTCATCCATTCTATCATGGGACACTAACGTCCATTGAAGCCTTGAGCACTCATAGTGAGGGGGCGAATTAGTCTTTAGGATAGTGTGTCAAACACGGCTCGGACTCAAAAAAATAAAAAATGATGATAATACGATTTTCTCTTTGTTCAAGTTTATATTGTAACATGTATTTTATTTAGGGCAAATTGCATTTTAGTTACCTGAGTTTGTTGAGATGTTTCAATTTGTTATCGAATTTGAATTTGTTACAAGTTGGTTATTGAGTTTGTCTTTTTGTTGCAATCAGGTGTAATTTTGGATGAACCGTTAAAAATCTAACAAATAGTATATCATGTGCCGCTCACATGAGTTACTTAGGGGTATTTTGGCCTTCTCCATGGAATGATAAGACCAGAAAGAAACGTTTGGAGACATATATATATATATATATATATATATATATATATATACTAATTTATTTTTAGATATACATATATTCTTAACATATTTTTATAAAATATGAATTATAATGTTCTTAAAACTAATAATTAATTAATTTAATAAACTAATATAAAAATGAATAAAATTAAAAAAAAAATATAAATGTCAAAATACATCAATTATAAATATCTAAATACATCAATTACAATTACATTATCAAAATAAATTACAAATCAACAACCAGTTCTTCCAACATAACCACTGCAAATCACTACCATCCATTACCGACGTCCATCAATGCCACCCATCACCGTCGCTCACCACCACTTCCAACATTGTTACTGATTCAAAAGAAGACCTAGAAAACAAGTGAACCAAACACACATAGACATACAGATGAACACACACGCACAAGTACCAAAAACATATTCAACACACACGTACGAATTTACAACCACACAGATCTAACCCAGATCCAACAGAGAGAGAGATGGAGAGTGTGTGTAGAAGATAGAAATAGAGAGAGAGATAGGGATAGTGTGTGGAGAGAGATAGGGAGAGAGATGAAGATGAGGTGATAGTGGCATCTCTGGTGGCCGTCTACTTCAATTGCCCCTCGTCTTCTCCATTGTTCGCAGATCTGAACAAGAAAACCAAGGGATGGCGGCTGGAAAGGGGAAGTGAGAGGTGGGGTTTCTACAACTAATGAGAGAGGGAGATGGGGAGAGGGATGAAGAAGTGGGGGAGGAAAGAGGATGGGTAAGTCAGAGGTGGAGTTGTCGACGCCATCGACGGAGGAGGCTATTGGTGGGGTTTACATTTTTGTTTGAGGTATGGAAGGAGAAATAAGTGTCTTTCTGGTCTTCTCATTCCATAGAAAAGACCAAAATACCCCTAAGTAACTCACGTGAGCGGCACATGTTATACTATTCATTAGATTTTTAACGGTTCATCAAAAATTACACCTGATTGCAACAAAAATACAAACTCAATAACCAAATTTTAAAAAATGAAAATTCGATAAACAATTGAAACATCTCTACAAACTCAGGTAACTAAAATGCAATTTACCCTTTTATTTATATTGTAATTCTTTTTCTTTTCTTTTTTTTGCTCATTGTAAGATTTTGTCTAACAATCTTAAGACTAATTCCTATTTGAGAAAGGATTACAGATTTGAGAAACCCAATGAAGCGGTGACCATGGGAGAAAAGATGTAAATAAATGAAATATGTTGGAAGAGACGGAGGGAAGAAAATTCTAGCACGTTTTTTGCAATGACCAGTTGTGGTAAAATTGCAATTTCTGATTCGTTAACCGATGGATCGAGCTCAAATTTGGTGAGCAATTTCTAGACTTATAGAAGAACAATCTGGACGCTGGAGATCTTAGAGATGGAGATAAATGTTTCGGAACAGAACAATCTATTAAAAATAAATTGAGCATATAATGAACTAATGGAAGAACATCAAGGATGTTGCAACGATTGTATACAATAGTTGTAGTGATGCCGCTTCTAGTGCTTATACAATGGGTGATATATATCTTATGGTTTATGAGAATTATAGTGAAAAAAATTGAAAAGTTCGTGGGAACTAAATTGAGAAATTGAACGTTGAAAGATGTAGTCTTTAACGTTCTTATGGTTCACAAGAATTATAATGAGAAAAATTGAATAGTTTGTTGGAACTAAGTTGAGAAGATGAACGTTAAAAAATATGATCTTTAATGTTGCATTTTATCAATGATATATTGACAAAGATGATAGGGCTTCTAGAAAGGAATAGTTAAATCCTATTGTTGTCAATAGTGACAAAAGTCACAAAGATAAAAACTATAGGACTTCTTCGAAGAAGTTTATTAGGGAAATATGTGACTAATGTCATAAAGATAAAAACAATATAACTTCTTGAAGGAAGTTGTTAAATCCTATTGTTGTTGGTGATGGCAAATGACACAAATTATTTAGAAGGATTGCTTCTAAAAGAAATTGTGTATTATGCAAATGAGAATGTGATTCTCTCTAATTTAGAGGTACTCCAAGATGAGACATTTAAAGTGTTGGAATAATTAACCTCCAACTATAATTTCATTAAGAAATTTGGAGGTTTTTAAATATAAGTGGTTATAAGAAACAAATTGTGTTAATTCTACTATTGAATTAACAATTTATTTTTGGAGTGAATTCTCTAATTAAGTTAGAGAGTTATATTTGTAACATCAAAGTTATAATTTGGTGTTTAATTGTTGAAAATTAAAGTCAATGTTTTGGGAAAGGCTCCTTGTGTGGAGACAAATCTCCAACGGAATGTGGTGTGTTCCAAGTATTCTGGCTCACTATTGTGAGAAGGTAGAAAATTTTATTGGCCTCGGCTTTAAGTGATGTCGACAAAAGATGTTCTACTTGACCACCTTGAAATTAGTGATATTTCTTAAGGAATATTCTACAAAGTTTGGTGAAAATGAGACAGATGTCTAAGTCGTGAGTGCTGTTGAAGCAAGAATTCCTTTTGTCAGAACTATATACTTAATGAATTGTCGGTTTCGTTATATAACATATATAGTACCAAAAAAACGGCAAAATAATTATTGGAGTCGTTGGAATATATAAATGTAAAATCGAGAATGCAGGTGTAATGAAAATATTCTTTCATGAAAACCATGACGAGTGGATGGTGTTGAGTGAAATTCTCAAATGACGACAATAATTGAGAAATTGCTTCCCACTTGAAAGTATTTCAATAATCACTACAAACATAAATGATAAAAATGAATGTTGAGGTGTGTGCTATTCGTCATTGTGTTGAAAAAGAGAATAAAACTTTAGAGAAGAAGTTGTCTAACACTTCTTGTGAAGAAAGCAAATGCGGTAGAGCATATCGAAATGCAATTCGTGGGTAGCTGCAAACAGTGCTTTCATAAAAAAAAAAATGACAAAAAACATAAATGAATTTCAAATTACATCTGGAATTCCAACAAAGTAGACTAATACATTCCAATTCATAAAAAAGGCACAGTGCCTTGCAAGCAAGAAGAATTTTCAAAATAGCAATTCCAAGTGTGAGTACTTGGCAAGTACTCACACGAACTAATAAAGCACGGTTGGTGTTAACTACAGAAATTAATGGCAAAAGATGAAGGTTCTGTTAGCATAAAGCCCACACATAAAACTCTTATGTATCATACTTCCTTCGTTCCGGAATGATAGTCCCACCAACATTTTCAATTAGCTTCTTTAATAAAAACATTCTATTACTACCAGAAGAAAGAAGAAGAAAAGAACCTGGGTAGTTGATTTTCCGGTGTGGAGAGGGAGAGAGAGACGGAGACGGTGGAGAGGACGGCGTCGTCGGCAGCAGCTCGAGACGGAGACGGTGGAGATGGTGGACGGTGAAGCTTCATCACCGGAGAGGGTGGAGGCGGCGGTGTACGATGATCGTGAGCGAGGGAAGAGAGAGAGATCGATGCGGCATGTGAAGAGAAAGAGAAATTAGGGCGTAAATGATTTTGAGGAACTGAGATTTTTTATTTATAATTATCCTCAGCGACGGAATATTTCGCCGCTAAATATTAATTATAGCGGCGGAATTTAAATTCCGCCGCTAGAATTAATATTTAGCGGCGGAATATTCCGTCGCTGAGGTTAATTAATTTTAACTTAATATAAAACATGAAAGTTATTTTAAATATCATTATTTTTATTTATATAAAACATGAAAATTATTTTAAATTTCTCTCAAAAAAATAAATATGAGTCAATAAATATTATTTTTGAAAAAATAAATAAATAATAAATATTAATTAATTTTAATTTAATAAATATCATTATTTTTATTTATATAAACATGAAAATTATTTTAAATAAAATTATTTTAAATTACTCTAAAAAAAATAAATATGAGTCAATAAATATTATTTTTGAAAAAATAAATAAATCATAAATATTAATTAATTTTAATTTAATAAATATCATTGTTTTTAATTATATAAAACATGAAAATTATTTTAAATAAAATTATTTTAAGTTACTCTCAAAAAAATAAATATGAGTCAATAAATATTATTTTTGAAAAATAAATAAATCATAAATTAAAATAAAATAAAAATAGAGCTAAACAAATTAAAAAAAATCTAATTAACACCGACATAATTATTTCGCCGCTACTACCACCACCATCACTATCATCACTACAATCACTACTACCACCACCACGACCACCATGCACCACCACCATCACTATCACCACTACAATCACTACTACCACTACTACCACCATTATTATACCCCTAAACCCTAAACACTATATCCCTAACCCCTAAACCCTAACCCCTAAACCCTAACCCCTAAACCCTAAACCCTAAACCCTAACCCCTAAATCCTAAACCCTACACCCTAAACCCTAAATCCTAACCCCTAAACCTTAAACCCTAAACCCAAAACCCGAAACCCTAAACCCTAACCCTTAAACCCTAACCCCTAAACCCTAAACCCTAAACCCTAACACCTAAGCCCTATACCCTATACCCAATACCCTATACCCAATACCCTATACCCTATACACTATACACTATATCATATACCCTATACCCTATACACTATACCCTATACCCTATACCCTATACACTATATCCTATACCCTATACCCTATACCCTATACCCTATATCCTATACCCTATACCATATACCATATGCCCTATGCCCTATACCCTATACCCTATACACTATACCCTATACCATACACCCTATACCCTATACACTATACACTATATCCTATACCCTATATCCTATACCCTATACCCTATACCATATACCCTATACCATATACCCTATACACTATACCCTATACACTATACCCTATACACTATACCCTTTACCCTGTACCCCATATACTATACAATATACCCTATAGCCTATATCATATACCCTATACCATATACCTTATACCCTATACCCTATACACTATACCCTATACCCTATACACTATACTCTATACCCTATACACTATACACTATACCCTATACACTATACACTATACACTATACACTATACCCTATACACTATACACTATACCATATACCCTATACACTAGACCCTATAGGGTATAGTATATAGGGTATATGATATAGGGTATAGTGTATAGTGTATAGTGTATAGTGTATATTGTATAGTGTATAGTGTATATAGTATAGGGTATATAGCATAGGGTATAGGGTATAATATATAGTGTATAGGGTATAGGGTATATAGTATATGGTATAGGGTATATGATATAGGGTATAGGGTATAGTATACAGGGTATAGGGTATATAGTATAGGGTATAGGGTATAGGATATAGGGTATAGTGTATAGTCTATAGTGTATAGTGTATAGGGTATAGGGTATAGAGTATAGAGTATAGTGTATAGGGTATATGGTATAGTGTATAGGGTATAGGGTATAAGGTATATGGTATAGGGTATAGGGTATAGGATATAGCGTATAGGGCATATAGTATAGGGTATAGGGTATAGGGTATAGTGTATAGTGTATAGTTTATAGGGTATAAGGTATAGGGTATAAGGTATAGGATATATAGTATAGGGTATAGGGTATAGGATATAGGGTATAGGGTATAGTGTATAGGGTATAAGGTATAGGGTATAGTGTATAGGGTATAAGGTATATGGTATAAGGTATAGTGTATAGGGTATAGGGTATAGTGTATAGGATATAGTATATAGTGTATAGTGTATAGTGTATAGGGTATAGGGTATAGGGTATAGTGTATAGGGTATAGGGTATAGTATATAGTGTATAGGGTATAGGGTATATATATAGTATAGGGTATAGGGTATATAGTATATGGTATAGGGTATAACGTTTTCAGTTAGTTTTTTGAAATTCCAGTCAGTTTTTTAACGTTTCCAGTTAGTTTTTTAGAATTTCAGTCAATTTTTTAACGTTTCCAGTTAATTTTTCAAAATTTCAATTAGTTTTTTGAAATTCCAGTCAAATTTCTAACATTTCAGTTAAATTTTTTAATGTTTTCAGTTATTTTGTTAATTAGTTCTAAAATTAATTAAAAATTAAATTTTATAATCACCGACGAAATTATTCCGTCGCTGATAAATTAAAAAAAATTAAAAATTAAATTTTATAATCAGCGACAGAATATTTTCGTCGCTGATAAATTAAAAAAAATTAATTAATCACCGACGGAATTATTCCGTCACTGGTTTATTTAAAAAAAAATAAAAAACATTTAATTTTTACCGACGGAATTATTCCGTCGCTGTTTAATTAGAAATATTAAAAATTAAATATTATATTCACCGACGGAATAATTTCGTCGCTGATAAAAAAATAATAACTTACGGAATAATTCCGTCGCTGAGAAAGATCTAGCGACGGAATATTTCGTCGGTAAAGTTGACGCCAATTTAGTGGCGGTAAAGAAACGAATATTCGAGGAATATTCGTTTTAGCGACGGAATTTAACGACGGAATTGAATTCCGTCGATAAATTTGACGCAAAAATCATTCCGTCGCTATAGCATAATTTCCGTCGCTATTTAGCGACGGAATGCTTCCGTCGCTGTTGATTCGTCGCTAAAGCACCTATTTCTGGTAGTGGAAACCATTTCCTCTTACTTTGAAAAATTGTTTGATATTCCAAATGAGTGTCAACTTTTGGGTGAACCTTTTACAAATAAACAACGGGTTTCAAAAGCAATTAGAACCCTCCCTGAGTGTTTTAATATGAACGTTTCATCTATTGAAGAGGCCCACAATCTCTCAACCATGGACATAAATTCCTTAATGAGTATTTTGAAATATTTTGAGTCAAACCTTACCGAGCAAAATAAAGCTTCGAAAGGCAAGAGTGTTGCTTTAAAAGTTCAATCCTCAAGTCTTTCAATTGATGAGGATGAAGAAACTTTTGAGGAATTAGATGAGGATGCTAGTGTTGCCTTGCTTGCTAGAAAGTATAATTCTATGTTAAGAAAGTTTAACAAAGAAAATGTGCAGGTTAAAGCAAAAGAACAACAAACCAAGGTGTACAATTCAATGCCGAAGAGGACATGTCCATCTACTCAGAAAGGTGGTCCCATAAGAAGAACATCATCGGATCAATCTAGGTATGATCTAAAGTATCTTGATTCAATTCAATGTCATGCATGCTCTGGGTGGGGTCACTACTCAAACGAGTGTGCAAACACTCTCAGTGACAATGAAGAATAGGGAACCAATCAATATGAATAATCAGATCAAATGGCAATGGTGGTCACCATTTGTGACTCGAACACTGACAGTGTTATCTCGAGTGTTACCCAAGCAGGGATAACATCTGAGATATCATCCAGCAGGTATACTAATTTTAATTTAACAAATGCTATTTGTTTTGTGGGTTCTATTGACATGGATGCAGGTAGTTCACAAGAGTGTGAACAAAGTAATGAGTTCAGCAAGGATGAAATCATTTGTTGTCTTAAGAACCTTTGCAAAGAATTGCTTGACGAATGGAAGAAATAGAACAAAAAGGTGTTGTTCTTGTCCAAAGAGGTTCAAGATCTGACTAATGGCATTACTAAGTTGGAAGTCCAACTGACAAAAAGGGATGCGGAGCTGGACAAAGTCAAGGCCAAACTGACTCTAGCCGAAGCCACATTTAAAAAAACTCAACACGGGTTCTTCCAAGTTGAATGAGATCCTTGGGTTGAGCAAACCACTCAAGGCAGGTATGGGTTTTCAAGAGTCTTTAAATGCTATTACTTCTACTTTGGCTAATACGGAAAATAAAATGGTTTTTGTTAAAGAAAGGGATAATGTTAAACATTTGTCTTCAGATAAGACTTGTGACAAAGTGAGAGTATGCAAATACTGTTACTCTACTGGAAATTTTAAAAGTAAATGCCAAACTCTTTTAAAGAAACAGTTCAGTTCATCAGTGCTATCTGAAGTGCTGCCTAGCACTTCAGATATCACTGGCAGTCAGAAGGGAAATAATCCAAGTAAGAATGCATGGAAACCTAAGACTAACCTGAGATGTGATGTTGTTTACACTGCCTTAAAAACTAATGTTGAAGGTTCATGGTATTTTGATAGTGGTTGTTCACGGCATATGAAGGGAACAAAAATATTTTTAAAGGAATATGAACTTATTCAAGGTGGTAGTGTAACATATGGTGGTGGTGGCAAGAGTAATATAGTAGGAAAAGGCATTCTTAATATACCTGGATTTCTTGCTTTGAAAAATGTTTTGCATGTTGATGGACTTGTAACTAATTTAATTAGTATTAGCCAACTGTGATGACAACCTTGAAGTGAAATTCAATAAGAAAACCTGTGAAGTTTTTTATTGTACCAATAATTGTGTTATGACAGGAACTAGGTCAAGTAATAATTGTTATCTTGTTGAAGATAAGCAAGTGTGTCATTCTGTGAGAATTGATGATGCTACTTTGTGGTATCAAAAGTTGGGTCATGTCCATTTTCGTAACATTATGAAACTTCTTAAGGTAGAAGTTTTAAGTGGTATTCCTAACCTGGACATAAGTAAGAAAATCAGGTTTGGAACCAAGGGCTTGCCATAGGAGGACTGAAAACGAGAGAACGAGGTTGGTGAGGACCATTCGAACCACCGCTCTTCCCATGGATCCAACGGAGTTTTATCCGGCTCAGAACACCCACAAATCCAAGGAAGGGATCGAAAGACAGGTAAACATCCTCTAAATTCCGTTAATTTTCAGAATGTGCATTCTTTAAATTTTAGGAATTTGAATAGAAATGAGTTAGGGTTCTTGGTGCCCGAATTGGGGCTTTTGACTTTGCGATGTGCCTTTGTCGAAATTGACTAGAGTTTAGTTCAATTGACACCATGGGTAGATAACATAAAAATTTTGGTTGCAAAATTCCATGCCTAGAGATGTTTTCCGAAATTAAAGTAAGTTTAATTTGGGACGGAGTAATTTTTCGAAATGTTCGAAATGATTGAAAGTTCCGACTTCGACGGATTTTTCTAAAGGTTTTGAAAGTTCCGACTTCGACGGATTTTTCGAAATGTTTTGAAAGTTCCGAATTCGACGGATTTTTCGAAAGGTTTTGAAAGTTTTGAATTCGACGGAATTTTTTGAAATGTTTTGAAAGTTCCGAATTCGACGGATTTTTCGAAAGGTTTGAAAGTTCCGAATTCGACGGATTTTTCGAAATGGTTTGAAAGTTCCGAATTCGACGGATTTTTCTGAAACGTTTGTACTTTCTTTTGGGATTTTTGGACCGTTAATACTCCAAACGGGATGGAAATATTTTAGGAAAACTGAACTATATCCGTGTTTCATCATATCTACATGCATTTGTGCATTCTGGTAGATGTCGTTTCTGTAGTAACGTACTTTTGTCGTGTTCACCTGTAGGGGCGAGGGCCGGTTAACGTCCGTAACTTGAAGAGCAGGGGAGCATTTGAGGCGGTTCGAGCATTGTGGGATATGCTCCCATATGAGGCTCGAGACGGAGAGAGGAGTCCACAGCAGTTTGTGGTTGACTCCCGTTTGGCTGGATTTATCAGCGCAGTAGCCGCGGTGGCTTCGACGCAGAGGGAGAGGGTTTTGCGTGTTGCCCTGAGCGAGTACTGGTGGGACACGACCCACACGTTTCACTTCAGGTGGGGGGAGGTGACTATGACTCCCACTGACTTTGCGGCAATTACGGGGTTGCCATTCTGGGGCAACACACTTGTGTAGGTGGATGGCTACACCCCGGGGCAGTTGTCGGAGCTACTGGGTTTTGATATTACCAATGCCAGGGGCTTGGGTATTCGGTACGGGCCAATGGAGGCTCATCTGAGGAGGGGTATTGAGGAGTATTTGGAGGGGTCTCCGAGGATGACAGCAGAGCGCCTGGCTCGGGGGTTCTTATGGTTCTCTTTGTCAGCTACCATGTTTCCCACTGCTGACACATCATGTCACTTTCCTCTGCTTGGCTCGCTAACTAATCTGGACGCCATGAGAAGGTTTGCATGGGGAGAGGCTGGTCTGGCTGAGCTCTACCATGCTTTGGATAGGTTCTCGCGGGGAGAGGAGAACACTATGTGTTGCTTTGTGTTTGCCTTGGATGTAAGTTCCCGTCTTTTTCTCTTCCTTGTCTCATTTGTACTCGTATGTATCTGCTTTGTAGCTGACATAACTTTCCATGTGTTTGACATGTGTGGTTCTTGGAGGTGTTCCACCCGCAGAGGTGGGAGACCAGGGAGGAGTATGCATCCTTGTTCCCTGCCATGTTAATTTGGCAGAAGGCGGTGTAAGTACCCAAATCCGGATCGTCAAAATCCTTTATAAAGTTAACCGGAATCCGTTAATTGGCCCGCTCCAGGTTAACCGGAACCCGTTAAGCTCCCCGTTGCCAAGCCAACGAGACGTCCCGGGACTGCCCCGTGCATCCCGACGTCAAAGCGTACTCAACACACGCCGTTGCACGTAAAAATACGGCTTTCCCTGAAAAACACACTTTTCGGCACTTTTCGGGGGCGTTTCGGACATTTTCCGGACTGTTATTTTAAAAACGGACAAAACCGGGAAATAACCGCACAAACACCCATGGCCTGTGAGTCACAGGGACACGTGGCTCACATGCCACAGCTCCCCCATCACCTTTCAATCAAATTCAGAGTGAAAAGACAAAAATACCCCTGGTATGCAGTCTCAGTCCGGCCGGACTCATTAGCAGGAAATTTGGAATTGCCAGCAAGTTCCTCCAATTTTCAAAGTTTTACAAAACCCCCTTGATTTCACTCTCAGTCCGTCCGGACTCATGCTGAATTTTCACCTATAAATACAAGGGCTGTCAAAGCCATTTGTAACAACAAAAAAAACACTCCCTTTCACCAAACTCCCCACGGCCTAAACAGGTTCCTCCTCTCCCCGAGCCCAGTTTTACCTCGTTTTGCGTGAAAACTCCGTATTTCGATCAAATACAACCCCCGCCACTTCAAAACACCGTTCCAAACACACTTTCGTATCCCGTATACGCCCACCGAGCCAAAGGAGCCGACCCTAGCCATAGGTAGCTCCCTCTCTCTCTCTCTAAAACTCTCGTTCCATCTCGGTTTACGCGCCAGTCGCTACAACCGTTTCGGACGACGTTGTTGAAATGTAGACGCCTCCGTCTAATGGGGTTTGATACGTTTTAGCCCCTAGATCCTCTTCTCTTCCCGTAAGAGAAGTAATCTCGGGTTAAAACGGCGTTCCGACCCCGTTCCGTTTACTTTTATGTCATTTACCAATTTCGGATCGTTTGATCCGTTGATCGTCATTTAAATTTCTGTCATTTACAATTCCTGACCGTTTGATCCATCGAACGTCATTTACTTTCACGCAAATTTACAACTCCGAGCCGTTTGGCTCATCGATCGTACTTTACAATTCCGAGCTGTTTGGCTCGTCGATCATACTTTACAAATTTCGGACCGTTTGATCCGTCGATACCGCATTTAAATACTGTTATTTACAAAGTTCGACCCGTTTGGATCGTGATAGTATTTACTTTTCAAAGTCCGAGTCGCAACCCGATTCGTTGATCGCATATCATTTAATACGTTTTTTCTGTAAAATCGTTAACAATGTAATGTCCGGTTCAAAATCGGAGTTCGACATTCGAACTCTCTTTCAAAATGCGTGAAATGACATTTGGCATCCAAACGCTCATCTTCAAACTTAAAAGCCGACTTTTGACATTAAAAAATCATTTAATACGTTTTTCCCGTAAAATCGTTAACAATGACATGCCCGGTTCAAAACCGGAGTTCGACATTCGAACTCTCTTTCAAAAAGCGCGAAATGACGTTTGGCATCCAAATGCTCATCTTCAAACTCTAAATCCGACGTTTGACATTCAAACGCTCTTTTCTTAAAAGTCAACATTTGACACTTAAGATAAACAGTTAAAATCAGCATTCGCGCCACTTTTCCTAAAACTTCAAAACCGACGTTTGTCATTCAAACGCTCGCCTTTTCAAACAGAACACCTAATCAACGTTTGACATTCAAACCAAGATTAAGCTTGTCATTCAAGCCCCCATTTCAAATGCAAACACACACACACACACGCACATGATTTCGAGAAAGGTAGAAAGACTCGTCATACGAGGCGTTTCGAGTGATCTCAATATACTCTTCCCGAAACGTAACGTGACCTCCGAACCTAACAATCTCTGGTACTAAAAAGCTTTTTACTCGTTTTTGCTGCCAATAAAAATGACTCCCCATTTTCAAAAGCCTTTTCCTAAGTTTTTGCTACCAATAAAAACGACACCATTTTCACTAAAGCCGTTTCTCAACGTTTGGGCTCAAAAATAAAAAACCGCGTGGCGACTCCTCTCCTTCCCGAAAAGTGAGGTCTCAGACACCAACCCTCCGCGAAAGACAACCGCATTTCCGCGCCCCGCGCGAAAACCCCGGGTAATTTCAGTTGGCGACTCCGCTGGGGACTTGGATACTTTTTTTCAAAACTGCCGTTGTTTTCAAAAAAGCCTTCCGTGGGTCAAACTTTCGTTTACCCTTCCTCGTTTTCGTGTGCATGTGTATCTTTAAACCTCGAACGGTTTTTTCAAAGGCATTACATTGTCGTCTTTTCAAAATCATACCATGTTTGTGCATTCCCATTCATGCTTGATTTTCATGCTATCTTTTGAACTGCGCATCAAAATTCTTTAAGACACATTCTGAAAAATCTCTGTTTTACTCAGAAAAGGAATTTTAGTGACCGCACACTACTCGCACTTGCTGCCTCGGTACACCGCACTTCACGTGCACTTGCTGCCTCGGTACACTGCACACTACGACCCGTAACCCGGGATGACCGTTCAGTTGCACCTCGGTTGGTCTGTCAGACACCTTTCGAGGGCGAACGGGGTCGTCCCAAACAGCCCATCCTAGCCGTGTAAGCCATGCACTCTTTGTGTCACACTTCGTCCAAGACCCCGGTTGGTTTTTGCCTTAGTACGTGTCATAAATCCTAAGTGTATGTTTTTACGCCGGGTTCCGCCACGAGTCAAGCTCGAGAGATTAAGACCGAAGGTCGTTCCCGACCCGAAGTCTTGAGCTTTTCAGCCTTGACTTTGATGTGGAGCTCTGCCAAAAAATATACCCGAAGGTTCAATGTGACACCGTGTCACCAAACCCTCACCGTTTGCACCGTGCCAGCGACAACTTGGCCAACGCCAAAAGCTAAGGCCCCTCGCGCAAGCGAGTCAGGAGAGGTCATGCCGAAATTTTGGCACGATCCCCGCCTTAGCTTAAGGACGTTAACTTCGAATGTGGCCCGTGCGTCACATACGTTGGAAGTTTGCGTGATCAGCTAGCCTTAAGTTCACTTTTTCCTTTGTCGGTGGAACTCGCTTGCCTTATAGGACCTCGCTCGGGATTGTCCGTCCCGAGAAGATGATCTACAAATGGAAACGAGGGGCTTATAAGCGTAGTGACGAGATCCACTGATTAGAGCTCTAGGGTTAGTTGCGAAAAAGAAGACACGCTCTTTTCCAACCGATTAGGACTCTGAGAAAACGCATTTTAAGTAAACATTAATCGGTAACTGCACATTGCACAAGCCCGAAACCTTGAGCCAAATACCCTTTTCCGAAGCCTAAACCCTGCCTTTCGTTCCCTGCAGCGAGCAGAAAGTGGTTCAGATTTCTGGGTCAGCGCCTCGCCAGAATCACAGTTACGGCAGCATCTAACAGTTCTTCGGTTCCCTCAGTTCCCTCAGCCAGAATTTCTGACATGTCTAGCTCACCAAGAAATCGTGACGGGGAAGGACCCCCGCCACCGGTAACATATATGACTTTGGAAGAAGCCATCCGGGCTTGTGAGGTTCACAAGAGGCAGAAAGAAGATCAACAGAATTTCGTGGTACAGCTTCTGAATGAGCGAGGTATAGCAGCTATCCCCCAGTCAGACGGTACTTTCGTCCTGGTTGAGGACGACGATTCCCCGAAGCCAGTTCCTCAAACCTTCAACCAGGTTCCTCCCCCGCCAACTTACGGGATGCCTTCGAACCAAGGAAACAGCCGACCTAGGCTTCACGTTGCCACCTCTCAGGGCAACCCCATCATATATGGCCAAGCCAGTGCTACTCCCATCACTCAATACCACCAGCGCACCGCTGGACCATCTCAGACAGATGCCAATCTCCTTCAGTACCCTCCAGGGTTCATCCCGTTGCCTATACACGAATCCCAAAACACTGGGGACCCCGATACAGTTCAGAAAAGGCCCCCATATATCCACATATATCAAGCCATCCACCTCCAATCACTTCCGCTCACATGGTAGCACCCGGCGTCGAGACTCAAAGTCCACCACTGGACCCAACCTTAGCCTGGATGGTCGAACAGATGAAAGACCTGAAAGCCACCATGAGCAGCTCAAAGCAGGAAACGCTCAAATCCACAGATCCGGGAATGGTCACGCCTCTCCCTGCCAAGTTCAGGATGCCAGAGATGGACCGATTCGACGGAACCGAAAGTCCTCAAAAGCATGTCGACACCTACGTTCTCGGCATGAGAGCGAAAGGATCAACCCTCCAGCAAATGGCCAATCACTTCCAGCATACGCTCAAAAGTTCTGCGTTACGTTAGTTGCTAAGGATCAAGCCTGCGGATCGCCACACCTGGGATCAGATCAGTAACATCTTCCTGGAACGGTACAGATCCAATCTAGAGTGGGAAACAAGTCGTGAGGACTTAATCACCACTGAGCAGAAAACAGATGAAAGCGTCGGAGAATTCTACAAGAGGTGGAGTTGGAAACTCTCCGAGATCATGGAGCCACTCTCCAAGGATGAACAGATGCGGATCTTCAAGTCCTGCTTAAGACCGTCCATCAGAACTCTCATCAGTCATCATTTCTTCCCAGATCTCCGGGCCATGGTCAATGTCGGCTCACAGTTCGAGAAGGATCTCAAGGAGAAGTTGGCTACTGCACAGCCATACAGATACCGATCAGCAGTTGCATTCAATCCCGCACCGGCCCCCGGCAAAGGGAAAGATACTTCTGTCAACTACATCCATCAGGGACAGCAGTCGGGTAACAGAAACCCAGTCCCACAAAGCAACAACTCCACTTCGAAGCAGCCTGTCGTGCACTTCGACAAGTTGGACATGCCGCTGAGCAAGATGATGGAAGGGTTAATCAAGGAAGGTCTCCTTAAACCCGTTGCAAACTACAAACCCAAGAATCCCGTAGTCAACGCTGACAAGAGCAAGTACTGCGCCTTCCATCAGTATCACGGCCATACCACCGACAACTGTGTGGGGTTACGGTACGAAATTCAGAACCTGATAGAGGAAGGAAAATTGGAGCGTCCCCGTGGACCCAATACAGTCGGAAACCCTTTTCCGAACAACAATGTGAATTCCATTGAATGGGTGCCCAAGAATATTGCCGCAGAGCCAGTTCCTCCGCCTCTTCCAGCCGGGTCCTCATCAAATGTCCACATCGGCTACGATGTTTGTGGCGCTCCGCCCGCTGGAGTACGAGTCCCAAGACATGGTCGGGAGCAATCCTTTGAGAAAACAGAAGAAGAAGTCCTCTCAACAGAGACTGAGAGAAAGATACGAAGCTGGAGACACCAGTGTGGGTACACTCGGAGAGCCATCCGGGAGGTTCGATTACTACGTACTCTACTCCAGCCAATCCTCCCTTCCTCCAGGCCATACTGCTTTAGAGCCGACAGGGGTGGGAAAGCCGAAAAGTCCTACTGACACCAGAGTTCAGGCCTTGGGACACCAGAATACCTCAGATCTTGGTAATCTTACGCCGATCGAAGCCTAACCCCGCGGATCGGCAAGGTTCAATTTTTCCAGCTTCCGAGCACGGTCCGATAAAGGAAGATCAAAGTCAGCTTGGCACTCGCACTCGATCAACGTGCTAACCAAGGGCGGCAACCGCCACAAACAGCCTCAACACAATCCCGAGGCTCCAGCAACGGCTTTACCCTTCAAGAGGAAAACAGGAAACGGATGGCTTGATGACTCTCCTTCTCCGGATAGAGACCAGATCTACGATTCCCGACTGTATGGCAGTATGATCACTTTCTGTGATGAAGACCTACCGAGAGATGCCTCGGGGCACAATGAAGCTCTGTACATCACTCTCAAGCTCAACACCATATCACTCCCCGGATTATTGGTAGACAACGGATCAGCCGTTAAGGTCCTCCCTCTCAGCATGATGTGAGCCCTGCGCATCGACGAAGGCCACTTGATTCCATCAACCCGGACTATCGAAGCCTACGACAGCACGTCTCGTCCCATCATGGGGACGGTGACTCTGGAGCTCTGGTTCAAAACCCAAATGGTGCCAGCAAAATTCCATGTGATGGACATTCCATCCGAATTCACAGCTCTGTTAGGACTCCCTTGCCTACATCATATGAAAGCCATAGCTTCAACTCTCCATCAATGCATCAAGTTCATCAACTGCCAGGGAGATCTTGAAGTCATCCGAGGGGACAGTTTCCTCATTGGGAACGAAGCCGAGACAACAGCCAAGAGTGCCCGCAGCCAGGCACCGGGGCTACCTCCTTCAAGTCGACCAAGGGACTATTGGGGAAAATCTCATCAGAATCCCTCAGAGTCCGGAGATGCTAACTATGTCAAAGTCCTCGACGAGCGGGCAGACCACAGGACGATCCGATACATCAAGTTCAACTGTCGTTTCCAACATTTGGAGGCAGATTGGAAAGAAACACTGAGCATCGCCATGATGCGGGCACGTAAACCCCCTGTCTCCAATTGGAGATTTGTCAGTATCCTTTAAATCTACTCTCTGGCCCCGCCAGGCGAGGAAATCTTCGTGATAAAGTTTAACAAGCATCGTCACACTCGTGATGAATGTATGGCAGTCGTATGGGATGTCCTCCACGACGAATTACCCACTGAACCCCTCTTCTCCAGCGAAGGGCATGATGTTTTTCTAGCAGCTCCAGCAGCGCAGCAGGACGTGAGGCGTCCTTACGTTTGGGTTGAACCATCAGATGGCGATGAATCAGGACTCTCCAGAGTCAAGGACGCGGCAGACCCGCGAGCAGATCCCTACATACATATGCTCAGTTTCGAGGACGACACCAGTTCCGATGATGTCACCTACGACCATGGCTCCAATACCATGGAAATTGTCAAGCTCAACATCCTGTACAGGCACTTATCCGGCGAATGGAAACAACTGGTTGACACGACAAAGAACCCCTCTGAT
Source organism: Adenophora triphylla var. japonica (assembly GCA_022495995.1). Taxonomy (NCBI): domain Eukaryota; kingdom Viridiplantae; phylum Streptophyta; class Magnoliopsida; order Asterales; family Campanulaceae; genus Adenophora; species Adenophora triphylla. The sequence continues at coordinate 120,935 of JAFEMH010002715.1, forward strand.
CAAGTGACTGACGACGACTTCAACAACATCATCTATTCCAGATATCCCGATGATACCAAGGAATCTGTCCTTATCATAAGATTCTGCAATGCCAAAGTTACCCTCGACGACTGCCTGCTCATGGTAAATGAGGCCCTGGCCAACCGAGCTCAGAGCTCCCCATCACTTCCGACTACCAGCCCCAGTGGCAACCGGCCCGTGCCGTCAGTCAGGCTCACAGCCACAAGCGCCGCCAAGGCCAAGGGCAACAGCAAAGGAGATAAAGCTCCTCACCCTTCTACAAATCAGATCAACCTCGGGAATGCTTCCAGTAGCCACCCTGAAAACATCTGTAAAGGTCTTCCCCGCAAGACAGAGTCAGCTTCCGACGTTGGAAATGACCACCTTAGCATCAACATGCTCCAGTTCGATTCTGCTCCTAGTCATCACGGCCACGGATTCAGACATCCCGCCAGCAAACTGCTAGCTCTGATAGACTTGGCGATCCAGCGGGATCACGAGACTGTCAACATCGCAGAGTTCAACACCCCCGTGTGTTCAATCAAGCAGATATGGGTGAACTTCTTGGTAATCGAGATCAAGGAAGGCCGCATGGAATGTCCCAGCCCGACTTCCTTTGTCAACATAATCCAAGTGTTTCCACCAATCAGGGATTTGGATGTGATCACAGTTCTAGACACTAGTCAGACGGCGCGCACCTACGGAGACTGTTTAGCTCTCGCGAGAAAAGCCCTCATGGAACTAGCCGCTCAAGAGAACCGTCTCTGGGATGAAAACCAAGCTCAAAGGACCTACAGGGAACAAGCCCTTAAAGTGTCACAAGCAGCTTCAGACAGAAAACTAGAGGCCACTCTAGACTAGTTTGACCTCAAGGGTTTTGCTCACGGCAACTTCCTGCACTACCGTCTGTTCTCATCCAACCTCCTCTCCCAAAGGAGGACGGTCAATGGTCCCGATGACCTAGGAGATGGAATGGCATAGCAGAATGAATACCAGCGCTTATCTCCCCGTGGAAAGCAAGTTCTTTGTGAAAGCGACGACGAAGACGATGAAACCATTCTCTTCCAAGCCAGACATGATGTCAACAAAACCGGAATCCCAAGGGTCCTGGGAGGATGGGGATGGATCATTTATGCACTCAAGCTAAAAGGCCGACTGAGAGAGGAAGGTCTATTCAAAAACAAGAGAAAGATGGAAATACATCTCCAACAACTGCTCAGGGAGATTCCACAGACTGCGACATTCGTTTACAAGAATGATCAACTGGGACAGCAACCAGTTACATGGGCAGATGTTCGGGAAGCCGTGTACGCACCTTCCGACATACCTGCCACTCAGATAAAGAAGAAGGGAAAGCTCTCCCCGATGGAGGTCTACCTAGACTGCCACACGCAGTTCAAAGAAGCACTGGCTATTCTCACATGGGAAGAAACGCAGGCACTAACTCTCAACGCAGGCTCTACTGCAAGAAAGTTGATCTGGGCCAAGAGTGGAGGAAAATTAGCAAACCATGAGTATCGCCAAACCCAACTCCAGAATGCCCTGAGTATGCTCAGTAAGAAGGAAAGGAGCGCGGTATACCGTGAAGAGATCAAGGAGACTGTTCGCCTGAACCAAGAACTCTCCAGCCTCCCCCGGAGGGTCGCAACGCACGGTTCGGCTACGGCAGCCAGCATTGCGCATTGACATTCGAACAGCTATGGCAGTCCATAAACTACCTCCCCGAAGAGGCGCCCAAGCCAGTATCCTGGGACAGAATCCAAAAAGCTGCCGAAGCTCCCGGGAACATATCTACAATCAATGAATTGAGGGAAGACATGTGGCCCTACGCTACAAAGAATCCTCCTCTGACTATGGCTCAACTCAGAGCGGCCTGTTCAGAAGGAACCAACCCTGATGTCAGCGTCCTGACCCGATCGGGTCAAATCCATGCATTACCACCTAAGGCCACTAAAAAGCCGACGGAGCCAGAACCGCAACCCGGCCTGCCCGAAGACACAAGTTCCGTGAAAGAGGACTCGATCCTCACTCAGCTCAAGCAAACCCAGGCGAACATTTCCCTTTGGTCCCTGCTCACATCTTCATATCCTCACAAGCTCAAGCTAGAGGAAAGTCTGGCCCGTACCATGGTCCCCGTGGATGCAACCCCAGACGAGGTCATTCAGATGATTGGCAACATCCACTACGGCAACATTATCACCTTCACAGATTTGGACCTTCCAAAATTTGGGGCTGATCACAATGAGCCACTCTACATCACAGTCCAGCTGGACGAGCGTCGCCTTCCCCGTGTGTTGGTAGACGGAGGTTCTGGAATGAATGTCTTGCCCGCCAAGATGATGGACCTGCTTGACATCAAGCCCACAGATGAAGCCTTCAGTCCACACTGTCAAGGCCTATGACTCTACTTCCCGTACAGTTCTCGGGGTTGCTACTCTAAATATCTGGTTCGGCAAGCGGATGATCCCCACCGAATTCCAAGTGTTGGACTTCCAATCACTTTCACAGCCATCCTGGGGCATCCCTGGCTGCATCAAATCAATGGCGTGGCATCCACCCTTCACCAATGCATTAAGTTCATGCAAGGCAATGAGCTAACCACAGTCTATGGTGACAGCGTCACCACCGAGGGGACCAGCACCAACGACATTCCTGTGTTAGAAATCAAGCATAATGATGACATGGAATTAACTAGATTCACTCTGGAGACCTCCAAGATCCAAATATGCACCGTGGACCTTCCACTGTTCCAAGACAAGATTCCTCCCGCCATGAAGATGATAAAACTCATGAACTTCATCCCAGGACTGGGGCTCGGCAAAAGGTTACAGGGCCAACACCAAGTCATCAAAGTAAAGGACCACACCACGGTCCAGGGGCTTGGTTATGTGCCAACACCGGCTGACATCAGGGAAGACAAAAGGCTCGCCCGCACCAAGGCAGCAGCCCACAAAAGGGGAACCTCCGACGACACACCCAACCTCCGACCTTACAGTTTCGACCTCGCTCATTACTTCACCAAGGGAACCGACAGCAGAACTGAGGGGATCGACAAGGGAACCGGCAGCAAAACTGAGGGGACCAACAAGGGAACCAATAGCAGAACTGAGGGGACCGATAGCGGAACCGACAGCAGAACTGAGGGGACCGACAGCGGAACAGAAAGGATGGAACAGCTAGCACGGGACCTCAAGCGTTTCAGAGGACTCAAGGCTAATCCGATAAGGGGAGCATTCCTCGATATCACAACTCTACCTGGACCAATTGCCACCATGGTCCAGGACGAGTACACATTCATAGGAATCCCAGACTTGGAGGAGCAGCTCGGGGCACTCTCCATGGGAAACAGACTGTTCGAGTCAGCCGCCAAGGCCACATTCGAGACAGTAACTCCGAAGCAGAAGGAACCAAAATTCATAGAAGACGCTCTCAGTGGACCAACTCTATAGAGTCTTTTTGAAGAAGTCGTGGAGGTGCCTGTAAGTACGCCAATCCAATTCGCAACCTTTTCGATGCATTTTAATATAATAAAACTGCATTAAGGGGCGTTTTGGTAAATTCCCGGCCTATCCCGAGACTTCCGGAAACGTTCCATGAGTTTCCCGCGAAGGAAGTACCTTTTGGTACATCATTCATGCCAAAGGACCCCTTGGGAATAAAACCTGTTGGACCTTTTGGGTATTTTCCCGAATGTTCCGAGCGGTTTTTGGCGCCAAAAGCGGTTGAGCCACCTTGTGTCACGCGACGGCTTGAGGCATGGAAAGTGGACGCGTAAGGTCGTGCGACATACTAAGGCAACCAAGCTGCGGCCTATAAATAAGACCCTCCCCTCATTGAAATGGGATCCGAATTCTAGCCTCTTTGTTACTCTGCCAAAATAGCATTGTAACGAGCGTCCCAAGTACAAAACCTCTCTCTCTCCTACCTTCCAACCCACTAATCCCTCTCATCCAAACCCAATTCTCTACCTACACCAATTGGAACCCTTGGATCGGGAGTACATGAGATCTACAACGAAGAATTGAAGGATTCTATATCTGACTAGATGTAGAATTCGTGGAATCAACAAGGGTAACAATTCCCTAACCCTCTCTCTCTCTCTCTCTCTCTCATTTAATTCCTTGCAATTTTATAGTTCTCTTTTGTTTGGATTCAGTAATCAGATCCTAGCTATCTGAATTACTGAATCACAATCGCAATCTCTCTGTTTAACTTGCATAGATTGTGTAATTGAGCTCATATTGATTGATTTGGTTGAATTTGGTGTTTGAGCCCCTAAGGGGGTGTGGATCTACCCATATCCACACTCCTGAGTCGATTTGATGTTGTTTATGTTTTTCGTTCATAATTCGGCTTGTTAATTAGATCTGTATAGCTTCTGTTAATTTCGAGTTCATATTGTGAGGTTTCTGTAAGGCTCATATGTGTCACGCGACACCTTCGTCCCCAAGTGATCTGTGTCACGCGACACATGTGGTCATCGGGTACGATGTGTCATGCGACACACATGACCCATCTGCAGTGACTCTTTTCCTTTGTAATCTGTTCTAGTTTGTTTGTATCAGGGATGTGGCCTCCCTAAATAATGGGCTCACAATATGTAATTTCTCGTTTCATAATTAATAAGATGCATTTTATCACATTTCGTTTATTATCGATATTTGCACACACTTTGGATTTACTTGGATGTGTTTGATTGAAAGACTCGTCTATGGACGAGGCGTGTTGGGTGAACTCTCGGTTCTTCCCAACACGTAACCTGACCCCCGAACTCATGTTTTCTCTCTAAAACAAAGGTTTTCAATGTTTCCTCTTAAAACGGCGTGGCGACTCCTATTTTTCCTAATTTCGGGCGAGCGCGCACATTTTCAGTGGCGACTCCACTGGGGACTTCACTTGAAAACCTGTTTTTCAAGTGTTAAGTGGGTCAAGCTTTCGTTTGGTCAAAAAAACATCCAATGCATCCATGTTGTGTACATTATTCGATAATCATTTGTGATGCCTACATTTTGTTGATTATGGAACTTGTGAGCCCTTTGTGCTTGTGGTCATTTGTTGTGCATTGGTATCTCTGTGTTGCTCTTGATATGGTAAAGTAGGGGCTGATTTGATGATTTGAGGAGAGTTTCTTGGTTCGGTGACCACCCAAGTCGTGCGACACCTTTGTCTCTGGTTATCTGTGTCACGCGACAAAAGGTGGCCACCGAGCAGATCATCGAAGAAGCTGGTTTTGGCAGTCCACTTGGACCAAAGCGTGACTCATTTGGTTATTGTTCCTGTTTACCTTGTGTGAGGGTGTGTGTTTTCTTCTTAAAAAAAAAAAAAAAAAAAAACAAATAAAAAATAAAAAAATCTTGTTTTTGCAAATAAATGAATTAGTCATCCGCACACTACATCACTTAGATTTAGAACCCTCGGGTGCGATTGACGGCATCGCGGACGGCCATGAAATTCGCCTACGCTTGAGCGCCGAAATCAAACCTAAACCCCTAGTGCGTTATAGGTGGCACCACACTAAACCTTACCCACGGTTGGTTTTGATACGATGTTTTCATTACAACAAAAATGAATTGTTTTTGAAAAATATCATAGATTCTTATACCTTCTCCCAAAACCTCATACCTTGTGGGCATGTTGCCAAATGCAACATGATTTCACGTGGGAACATGTCACTCTCGTGGCGTGTTCTAAACGAGAGATCATGCCGCATTGCCAACACGTACCGACGAGAGGTCATGCCGGATTTTTTCTTCGAAATTCTTCGAAAAGACCCGTTATGCTGCCCAAATTTCCTTAGAAATTTGGACGAACCTCTTCGTTCCATAAAGATGTTAGGGTTTGGTTAGGTATCATTACCTATTATATGTTTCAAAACAAGACATTTGATGTAATTCGAACGCCGCGTCACTAGGTTCCCCCGAGGCATAGTTAGCATGAATAAAGGCTTATCCTTTCCCAACTGTATTTAGGATTTAAAATACTGATTTATACTTGAACATAAATGATTTTGTGTTTGTGCGAGTCTGTCCCATTTTCCTTCCCTCTCCCGTTCCTTAAACTATCCCTTCGATACCTTATAACCAATCCTTACGAAGCAAGGGGAAGAGACAAGTTTGGGGGCGTGCTCTGTTACAAGAAGGGCAATTAACCGGACGTATTTCCAAATATTTTGCAAGGTTTTCCTCCAAAGTTCCGGTTCATTCTATCGCTCAAAGATGTCTGGTGCAAAAGATGTGTCACCCGCTCAGGTTTGGAATTCCCTTCGCCGAGTCGATGGGATATGGATGATTTGTCAATAATAGAATTGCGAGCTGCCCTTGAAGGCTGCCATGATTCGGGAATGCAAAGCCCAATTGCTTGCCCAGTTGCCAAAGCTCGAGAGGAAGAGACTCATTCCAGTTTGTTGAAGCAATGCGCCTCAGGGAATTACGGTAGTTCGTCATGAAGATGGATCATATGAGGAGATTATCAAGACCCGGTAGTATTGATTGCGGGGATAGAAATGCAATGAAAGAGATGAATGGAGACAGCGGGGGTGAAATTCTTTTTCCAACATCCCGGATGGCTCAAACTCGGATCGAGTATAAACAATCAAACCACGAGAATTTCAATGTCCATAAGCAACCCGATTTGAAAAGCCAGTACCAACCAGATTCCCAGGTGGTGTACCATTTCTTCAATCAGAACGGTTCACTGAAACTCCACCCCGACCAAGCTCTCCCACAAGAATGTTTCCCACTATCACCAATGAGTGCGTACGGATTCAACTTGTCACCCTCTCATGAGCAGCCTTCAGGATCAACTCCGCACGTGGCTATTAATCGAGATGTCTTTCATGCCAACTCTGAACCCTACCCCGCAAGAGACAACAATATCTGAGCCTCCTTCTGAGAAGGTCCAGAAAAGAAGAAAGAGAGCTTATTGGGGAAAAGTGGGAATGCCCATGAACCAATTTCTTAAATTGCTGACAAGCGGAGGATTGGTGTACCCGTTGGTGAATTATACTCCTCTCCGTCATGATGAAAGTCCGGACCCAAGCAAGTATTGCGATTATCACCAATACTCGGGACATGTTACCCATGGGTGCTTACAATTGAGGGTAATCATCCAAGAGCTCATTGATGAAGGGAAGATTGGATTGGGTTCTCGATAATGGCAATGTCCGAGATCTCCGCCCGTATCCCCCTCGCAAGAAACTTGAATATGATGATCTAGGGATGTCGACCGAAGAAGCTTTCAATGGATTAAGGCCGAAAGGAATGATAAAGCCACTGGAGAATTATCAACCCAAGAAACCTCTCGCTTAATTTGGATCGTAGCAAGTATTGCTATTACCATCGTATCCACGGGCATGTCACGAACGACTGCGTCTCTTTAAAGCGGCTCATCCAAAGGCTTATTAATAAAGGCAGATTGAGAAAGCTCACCCCAATGTGATTACCGGCCCTCCTCGGTAATATCAACGGAGGTCAAGATATCTTCCCGCAGAAATCAGTCGATCGGCATCGTAGGTTCTAGAGTGTCTTTTATGCGGTCGTGAGTCCTGTCAAGTCCATGATATGAATCTTTTATTATATTAATGAAAGTCTTTATTTCTATTATTGCTAGACTCGAGATATTACTTGTTCACTTACATTCTGCTTAAATTGAAATGGTCTTATTTTACATGATCATTTGTGCTGCTCACCGACTAATGCTTTGAAACGACTAGTATTCGAATTAATCGGAACAAGAAAATCTGCGATATCATTCTCTAAACCGGGCCGATCAAGCCCCCAGTTTGCATTTTCTGTGCTCACATATTTTCATTTCGTCCTCTCTATCTCGTTGTTCGAGGAATTTGCACGGGCTTTTCCCAAAATGAGCTTAAGCAAAGCAGCGAAGACCCAATCTCGTTTGGATCATCCGGTGGGAACTGCGGTTGAAACCTCCACCCTTAGGAAAACATTTACCTTGCCCTCACTAAACAATACCCCTTCATTTCAAGATCAGCATGCTTTGAAACCCGTCTATCCATTCCCAGAAGAAGAGGGACCATCCTTGAGGCTCCTGTGATTCAAAAGAAGATCGGCCGTCTCCGAATTCAAGAATGGCGTAAAGCAATGATCCATCCGGGGACTAGCTGAAATCCTCCTCTCAAAAGAAAAAAGAGGGAGATAAAAATATAAAAAAAAAAAGAAAGAGAATGAAAAGAAAAGAAAGAGAGCCTGGTCCCCAGTGATCCTCTCAGAAGCGAAAGTCAGAAGATTCGGTCGTTACTCAAAAGGAGTCTCAGAGTGAACAAAGAGACAGCACGGATGTCTCCTCACCACTACCTCAAACCGATCCCAAGCCGTCCTCTCAATTTTAGAGGACATTACCCTTACCTTCGACCTTGACCAAAAGCCAAAAGATCGACCTCTCATTCTTAGAAGCAGCAAAGATGCAATCATGAATTCCCTCGCCTTAGAAATCCCAAACACCTACCCAAGAGCCAACCTCTCATCTTTAGAGGTTCAGCCAGCAAGAAAAAAAGCCTAGCCGACCTCTCATCTTAAAAGGTCATGATATCCCAAATCACCCGAAGACCGATCCAAATCCCGAAACCCGGCCCTACGATTCTACCTTTGGATAGCAGTTTCGATCTAATATCGTCGAGATCTAATACAGATTATTGCTTGAAGCAGAGCCAAGTCCATCCCGGCTCAAAGGACCATCAATTGAAGATTGTGCAAATTCCGTCCGTTCATTTGACGTTGCATGTGAGCATACTTCATTTCTCCTCCGCAAACATCTGCCGTGAATGTCCCACTGGGGCTTCACATCTGTGTCTCCCATCGACACTCTAAGAGGACACGTTCTTTCAACTCTCAAAAATTCTCGAAGGTCCTCACATTCTCAAACTTCAACGTTCATTCTTTTCATTCGAGATGAGCCCGAACTACGACGACTTGAGCTCCTCCTACGGAGGGGAACGTAGGCAGCCATAATTTGGTTCAGTCAAAATCACAGACAGATCTCAAAAAATCCGGTCTCTTCAAGGACCATGCCCATACACCATCTATCCTTCCGAGTCCAATTCTCGATATCGAGTGTATTTTCTCCTCGGGATTGATAAAAATACTTGTTCATATCAGCTTTGGCGGTTTGACTAACCCGAACATCAATAAAGGGTTTTAAGAAACTTTGTGATCATCATGAATAAGATAAGTTTTCAAGTGTCTCGAAAAGTCTTCTATTGCTACATAATAGGGAGATAGAGCTAAACACCGTTTCGGTCAGCAGGGGGTTCCATACACTTTCCACACCTTGTGATGCTTATACTCTCTCAAAAGAGTCAAACCTAAAAACGAGAGTGTCATAAATGAAGTTCGGGATTCATTTCCCACCATCCGAAAGATATGTCCCCGCATGCAAATTTCTTGAGTCTTGTCCTCGCCGTCCGACCGACCGGGAAATCAAAGGATCAATCTTGGACCTGGGGCTGCATAAGGATGTGTATGAAGTTGGGGCTTTGGCCAGAAGGTGATGAACATTTTGTGTGGGATTTCCGGGGCTGTTATCATGATAGCAATGCTTGAAAATGGATTCCCTAGCAAAGAGGCTCACTCTTCGATGAACCTACCGGATTCCACATCCTAAATAAGAATATTGATTATGGGAAACAATGAAGAAGTCCATGAGCGAAGGTTTGTCAACCTGGCTCGCAATGTCACGCGACGTAACATACCTGTGTCACTTAGAGTCGTGCGACATGATAAATCCAAAGATCGAGACATCAGCAAGCCGCAAATCGATATGTACCAGGGCACTCCCGACTTGTCCCAAGCCGCAAACAACAAGGCTCCCGCAAACAATCACGGGAGGAAGTTTCATTCAAAAGCAACATATACATGAACCATTACCCTCATATACGAGCCCCAAAGTCACATAAACCATTCAAAAGCCATTCGTTCCATGCACCTCCTTTTCTTTCCCAAAGTATAAAGGCTCGCACAAACAAATAAACAACTAATAATGTTTTAAGTGCAAAATAAAGAAAGGAAAGAAAAAAGAGAGTATTTGTTTCTTTCCCCAAAAACAGGTACATAAACCAAAAGAGGATCATAAATCGAGTCGGGGACTACTCCGAATCATCGAAATGTAAGTATCACCATCGGCAGAGCTACTATCGTCATCTGCGGTCTCCTCACTGTCTTCCCCATCAAGCATCACCTTCCTCTTGGTCCGGCCAGCAAGCAGCTCATGATAAACAACAGGATCATCCCGGAAGAGCTCATGCATAACAGGAACGGGGAAAGTCTCAAGCTCATGAGGATCTCGGGAAGACTCACTATCGTAGATGGGAGGATTAGGAGGACGACGAACGATCTTGGCCTAGGCAAATGAGTATCCTCGGCAGACAAATCAGCACGAGCCCTCTTCCCTACCGGGCAAGCTAAGCTGTGGAATCACCGTCATCGAACTACCGGAACCTTGAGCCGCAAGTTTCTCCCTCGAGATATTGATTGCTCCTCATCAACCGATCAACCATGTCCATGGCCCCGGTATAGCGACGAGCAAAGCCCCGGTATACGTCGCCCGATACCCGATACAAGCAAATGAAAAAGAATCGAAATCGATCAAAACAAGGGAATGGAAGGATATTCACAGCTCAAAGTCACTTACAGATTGAGTCCCCTCCGGAAGATGAAAATATGGAAAAACCTGTTGGTGTCAAGAGTGGCCCGCCTCACAAAGCATCTCCATCCTGAAAATCAATGAAAGGAGGTGGCAGAGGTGCATCCGTCACATGTCCAGAGAAGGCCCGGCAGCTTGAGCATCGAAGTATCGGGAGCATTAGGAATATCATGTCTCGAGCAACTGCGGCGATCTCAACCTCGTAGCCACATAAGTGTCATAATCCGCATCATCCTCCGTATAATTGAAGGCGTGCTCTCCCCGGATCAAAGTGACCACATTCTCCAACTTCCGAGGAAACCACATCTCGGGCGGGAGGATCATAGGGAACCCTGGCCGTACTACCCGGACCGTGCCGCCTACAAACCCTCTCACCCAAATATAATGCATCCCCGAGACAAACCCACCAACAAATTTGCGGCACTCGCAAGTAAGATGAAGGGCATGATCCAGATGGACCCCAAGATATCTATCACCCAAGGAAACAAAGTCAAACTCCCAGGGACTCCTCGCAAACAAACCATGGTATCAGCCTGAGAGGCAGTCATCCGTCCCTTAGAATTAGCTGTACGAATCTTTTTCCTAGCATCCTTCACCCAGCGTCTCATGGCAGGAAATGTGGTAACCGGAAATGTCCCCCCTACTCTCCAAGCATAACACCCAATGACCTCATAAGCCCAAGCCTGAAAGAAGGACAGAGTGTAGTCAAAAAAGACAGAAAAGCAAGATTCAAATAAAGGAGGCAAACCAAGAAATACCTCAAATGCAAAGTGGCGGCGGTTGAAGGACTTAGCTTTCCCGACTAACATCATCAAAAGCCAAAAACAACTCGGCTAAACTCTGCCTCCCCCAAGACAATGATCCAACGGTAGCCCAATCTCTCGAAGCTTCAATAAAGAAAGCAAAGCCGTGGACGTGGCATTGATAAACAACATATCCGAGAAGCCAACCCAAACAAATGCCCTGCCAATCTCTCACTCCTCAACCCGTCCTCATCGGCATCTGCCATCTCGGCGGGAAAACCGGTGCTCCGATCAACCATCCGGCCATGAAGATCTCCCAACTCATACCCGTTCCCCTTCTTGTCCCGGGGAACAAAGCCGATCAGCTCCATAAAGTAAGCATCGGTAGGAGGCCGTGGGTCATCAATCGTAGAAGCTCCTCCGTATACAAAGGCTCATCAGTGAAAGGCGCATTAATGACGGCAAAATCATATGGTGTGACGGTCGCCTCGCCCCAAGAGAAGTGAAAAGAGTGAGTAGTCTCCCACCGTAACTCTCGAAAGCCTTTACCAAGCCAATGCTCCTCGTGTGCCGCCAACGACTTTGGCCATCTCAAAGAACCGCCCCAACCCCGCAAAGATATACCGTACCTTTTGGCGAGTGGACAAGCTCCCGACTACCCGGCAAAGCAAATCCCACAATCTGCCAACGACCTCTGGAGAGCCCCGGTACGCAAATCCTACGAGTAAACACAGCGCAGTATGAATATCTCAAATTTACTCGTCAAATCAATTTCAATTTCAAGCAAAACTAGGTTTTGTGCATACATTTCACAATTGCTAAAGTAAAATCAGAGCATGCAATAAACTTCGAGTCCGAACAAAGAAAGGAAAAGAAAGAAAAATCAATCTTTTTTCGAAAAAATTTAATTTCCTCAGTGCACCAAAAGCTAGGGTTACAATTATTACCTTCTTCTCCGGGCCCGAGGAATGTTCTTTCAAATGAGGGTAGAAATCTCCCCTAACAGTTTGAGGAACAAAAGGTCTATGATTCCTCAGAGCATTCTTCCGCCGTGCGGCTAATTGGGCCTGAGTCAGGGCGTTCCTGGTGGGGCGGAGCCTAGGAGGCATTTTTTTGACAAATCAAGCCGGGGGAATCAAACCCTAGAATCAGTCGGCAATTGAAAATGAGTGAAATGGCGTGCTTTTCTCGCCAAGATCGTCCACCTCCCTCCAAACAATGTTGTTCGAAATGAGGACTGTTCACCCTTTTAAAAGACTGATCACTGGCTTTAAATGGTCGTGCGACACAGCGTTCCCTCAAAGCCAAAATTCCCAAAATACCCCTGCACTCTAATGATGTACAAATTTTGACCCCGCGTTGGAGTTGTTGTTTTACCCCCGCAGGTACAATAATCAATTGAGTCTCGACGACTGGACCTCCGACCAAACTGGAGAAGAAAGAACAAAACGAAAAAGCATGCGTATCTGTGACAGCCCCAAGAAGAGTTCGACAATACCAGAAACCAAGAAAAGCCTCTCAAGCAGAGCCAAACCAAGAAAAGCCTCTCTAGCGGAGCCCACCAAGAAGAAAAGCCTCTCAAGCAGAGCCAAACCAAGAAAAGCCTCTCAAGCAGAGCCAAACCAAGAAAAGCCTCTCAAGCAGAGCCAAACCAAGAAAAGCCTCTCAAGCAGAGCCAAACCAAGAAAAGCCTCTCAAGCAGAGCCAAACCCAGAAAAGCCTCTCTAGCGGAGCACACAAAGAAGAAAAGCCTCTCTAGCGGAGCACACAAAGAAGAAAAGCCTCTCTAGCGGAGCACACAAAGAAGAAAAGCCTCTCAAGCAGAGCCAAACCAAAAGAAAAGCCTCTCTAGCGGAGCACACAAAGAAGAAAAGCCTCTCTAGCGGAGCACACAAAGAAGAAAAGCCTCTCTAGCGGAGCACACAAAGAAGAAAAGCCTCTCAAGCAGAGCCAAACCAAAGGAAAAAGCCTCTCTAGCGGAGCCCACCAAGAAGAAAAGCCTCTCAAGCAGAGCCAAATCCAAGAAAAGCCTCTCAAGCGGAGCACAACAGAAGTCACAGGTAAGCACAGCAAAGGTATGAAGACACATCTCTACCCCTTTCTTGCTTGTAGTCAGTATTGGTAATTCCGAACTACGATTTGGCTTGATTCCCTTCTTAAAGGGATACGTAGGAATCCTTTCTCAGAAAGGTCCAGCCATAATTTTCCCCTTCTCACCCTTCTAGCCCTTCACCTTAACCCCAGCCGTTCATTGAGATTGGGTCTTATTTTATCGACAACCCCACTTTTTCCAAAAGTGACGTTGCCGAGGGGCTCTGTAAGTACGCCAATCCAATTCGCAACCTTTTCGATGCATTTTAATATAATAAAACTGCATTAAGGGGCATTTTGGTAAATTCCCGGCCTATCTCGAGACTTCCGGAAACGTTCCATGAGTTTCCCGCGAAGGAAGTACCTTTTGGTACATCATTCATGCCAAAGGACCCCTTGGGAATAAAACCTGTTGGACCTTTTGGGTATTTTCCCGGAATGTTCCGAGCCGGTTTTTGGCGCCAAAAGCGGTTGAGCCACCTTGTGTCACGCGATAGCTTGAGGCATGGAAAGTGGACGCGTAAGGTCGTGCGACATACTAAGGCAGCCAACTGCAGCCTATAAATAAGACCCTCCCCCTCATTGAAAGGGGATCCGAATTCTAGCCTACTGTTACTCTGCCAAAATAGCAGTGTAACGAGCGTCCCAAGCACAAAACCTCTCTCTCTCCTACCTTCCAACCCACTAATCCCTCTCATCCAAACCCAATTCTCTACCTACACCAATTGGAACCCTTGGATCAGAGCTGTGAGATCTACAACGAAGAATTGAAGGATTCTATATCTGACTAGATATAGAATTCGTGGAATCAACAAGGGTAACAATTCCCTAACTCTCTCTCTCATTTAATTCCTTGCAATTTTATAGTTCTCTTTTGTTTGGATTCAAAGAATCGGATCCTAGCTATCTGAATTACTGAATCCCAATCGCAATCTCTCTGTTTAACTTGCATAGATTGTGTAATTGAGCTCATATTGATTGATTTGGTTGAATTTGGTGTTTGAGCCCCCAAGGGGGTGTGGATCTACCCATATCCACACTCCCTGGGTCGATTTGATGTTGTTTATGTTTTTCGTTCATAATTCGGCTTGTTAATTAGATGCTGTATAGCTTCGTTAATTTCGAGTTCATATTGTGAGGTTTCGCGAAGGCTCATATGTGTCACGCGACACCTTCGTCCCCAAGTGATCCCGTGTCACGCGACACATGTGGTCATCAGTACGATGTGTCATGCGACACACATGACCCATCTGCGGTGACTCTTTTCCTTTGTAACTGTTCTAGTTTGTTTGTATCGTGGGATGTGGCCTCCCTAAATAATGGGCTCACAATATGTAATTTCTCGTTTCATAATTAATAAGATGCATTTTATCACATTTCGTTTATTATCGATATTTGCATACACTTTGGATTTACTTGGATGTGTTTGATTGAAAGACTCGTCTATGGACGAGGCGTGTTAGGTGAACTCTCGGTTCTTCCCAACACGTAACCTGACCCCCGAACTCATGTTTTCTCTCTAAAACAAAGGTTTTCAATGTTTCCTCTTAAAACGGCGTGGCGACTCCTATTTTTCCTAATTTCGGGCGAGCGCGCACATTTTTAGTGCCAAACCTGATTGACCTGGGCTCCAAAAATAGCATGATCGCTATGATTGGGACAACAGAAGCCAAGCCTCTCGATCCCCGAACCCTCATCAAGCATCCAGCAATGCCACTGAAGAACTGGGTAACTTTCACCGGACCAAGGGCAAGCCAGACATAAATGGAAGACAAGCTGGGCCTGCACCCACATCTCCCTAAACCCGGTCTCAAACCCTTTGAGTCAGTCCTTGTCAGAGTCCAGTCCTCTGAGTCGTCCAACGGCCTTACGCCGGAGGACTATGATAATGTAGCCAACCATGTATTTCCGTTTGCATCTAATGAAAAGTCTGACCTTTCGAAGTATCCTCTCATTGCCACTTTAACAACTGATAAGTTTACAAACAACTTAAAAGACATTAATAACGAATCAATTGATAAAGAAGCAGACACATTAAACGAACAATACATTAAAGAAGTTCTCAAGCGTGTAGTTAACCAAGAGGACAACCGGGCCCAAGCTGTCGAAGAGGTTATGACCAAAGTGAACCTGGGGTCAGTGCAAGAGCCTAAAGAGACACAAGTGGGCAGTTTCTTCGCCGATACAAAAAAGGAAGCCCTGATAAACCTCCTCCGGGAGTATGTTGACGTGTTCGCCTGGTCATACCAGGACATTCCAGGACTCGATCCCTCGATCATGGAGCACAAAATTCCCCTGGATCCTGAATCCAAACCTGTCAAACAGAAGTTGCGCAAGATCAAGCCAGAGTGGTCCTTGCAAGTGAAAGAAGAAATTGAGAAAATGCTCCGAGTTGGTTTCATCAGAGTAATTGAGTACCCGACCTGGCTCTCCAACATCGTGACGGTCACCAAGGCCAATGGAAAGGTCAGATGCTGCGTGGATTTCTGGGATCTCAACAAGGCCAGCCCTAAAGATGATTTCCCACTGCCTAACATCGACATGCTAGTCGACACCACGGCAAATTTCGAGGTAAAGTCCTTCGTGGATGTGAAATTACCCGGATTTCGCGCGCGGCGAAAGGCGGTTGTCTTTCGCGGAGGGTTGGTGTCTGAGATCTCGCTTTTCGGGAAGGAAGAGGAGTCGCCACGCGGTTTTTTTATTTTGAGCCCAAACGTTGAGAAACGGCTTTTGTGAAAATGGTGTCATTTTTATTGGCAGCAAAAACTTAGGGAAAAGCTTTGAAAATGGGGGGTCATTTTTATTGGTAGCAAAAATGAGTAAAAAGATTTTTTGGTACCAGAGATTGTTAGGTTCGGAGGTCACGTTACGTTTCGGGAAGAGTATTACGAGATCACCCGAAACGCCTCGTATGATGAGTCTTTCTACCTTTCTCGAAAACATGTGCGTGTGTGTGTGTGTTTGCATTTTGAAATGGGGGTTTGAATGACAAGCTTAATCTTGGTTTGAATGTCAAACGTTGATTAGGTGACTTAGTTTGAAAATACGAGCGTTTGAATGACAAACGTCGATTTTGAAGTTTTTAGGAAAAGTGGCGCGAATGCTGATTTTATCGGGTTATCTTAAGTGTCAAATGTTGACTTTTAAGAAAAGAGCGTTTGAATATCAAACGTCGGATTTTGAGTATTGAAGATGAGCATTTGGATGCCAAACGTCATTTCGCGCGTTTTGAAAGAGAGTTCGAAGGTCGAACTCCGGTTTTGAACCGGGTGTTACATTGTTAACGATTTTACGGGAAAAACGTATTAAATGATTTTGAGTGTCAAATGGCGGCTTTTAAGTTTGAAGATGAGCGTTTGGATGCCAAACGTCATTTCGCGCATTTTGAAAGAGAGTTCGATGGTCGAACTCCAGTTTTGATTTGGGCATTACATTATTAACGATTTTTACGGGAAAAAAACGTATTAAATGACATGAGATCAACGAATCGGGTTGCGACTCGGACTTTGAAAAGTAAATACTATCACGATCCAAACAGGTCGGACTTTGTAAATGACAGTATTTAAAGTGCGGTATCAACGGAATCAAACGATCCGGAATTGTAAAGTACGATCGACGAGCCAAACGACTTGAAATTGTAAATGACGATCGACGAGCCCAACGACTCGGAATGGTAAATTTGCGTAAAAGTAAACGACGTTCGACGGATCAAACGGTCCGGAATGGTAAATGAAGGAAATTTAAATGACGATCGACGGATCGATCGATCGATCCGAAATTATAAATGACAGAAATTAAACGGAACGGGGTCGGAACGCCGTTTTAAACTGAGATTACTTCTCTTATGGGAAGAGAAGAGGATCGAGGGGCTAAAACGTATCGGACCCCGTTAGACGGAGGCGTCTACATTTCAACGATGTTCGTTCGAAACGGTTATAGCGACTGGAGCGTAAACCGAGGCAGAACGAGAGATTAGGGAGAGGGAGTTATACCTATGGCTAGGGTCAACTCCTTTGGCTTGAGGGGTGTATACGGGATATGAAAAGTGGTTTGGGATGGTGTTTTAAGGTGGTAAGGGGCGTATTTGATCGAAATATGGAGGTTTCACGTGAATCAAGACAAAACGGAAGCTCAGGAAGGGGTGAAAACCAGTTGGGTCGTGGCTATGGTGTTTTTGGAGAGTATTTTTTGTTGTTCTTAAATGGCTTTGACAGCCCTTCTATTTATAGGTGAAAATTCCGCATGAGTTCGGCCGGACTTAGCTTGAAATCCAGGGGGTTTTGTGAAACTTTGGAAATTGGAGGGACTTGCTGGCAATTTCTGAGAGTCTGCAAAGGAGTCCGACCGGACTGAGACTGTATACCAGTGGTATTTTAGTCTTTTCACTTTGAAATTGATTGAAAGTCGATGGGAGGGCTGTGGCATGCGTGCCACGTGTCCCATGACTCACCAGCCTTATGGGAGTTCGCGCCCGGGTCCCAGTTTTGTCCCTTTTTTTAAATAACAGTCCGAAAAATGTCCGAAACGCCCCCAAAAAGTGTCGGAAAGTTCGTTTTTCAGGGAAAGCCGTACTTTTACGTGCGATGACGTGTGTTAAGTACGTTTCGACGTCGGGATGCACGGGGCAGTCCCGGGACGTCTCGTTGGCTTGGCAACGGGGAGCTTAACGGGTTCCGGTTAACCTGGAGCGGGCCAGTTTAACGGATTCTGGATAACTTTTAACGGATTTTGACGATCCGGGTTTGGGTACTTACAGTTAGCCCCTCAGCGACGTCACTTCCGAAGGAGGTGGGGT
This sequence comes from Adenophora triphylla var. japonica, assembly GCA_022495995.1. Classification (NCBI taxonomy): domain Eukaryota; kingdom Viridiplantae; phylum Streptophyta; class Magnoliopsida; order Asterales; family Campanulaceae; genus Adenophora; species Adenophora triphylla. The sequence continues at coordinate 139,223 of JAFEMH010002715.1, forward strand.
CGTTGAAAAAAGATAAGGATCCAAATCGGGATGCCTTACTTTGAAAGACCTGGGCGGTCAGCTGGCTGGACCCTTAGAAAAAGGATTCCTAGGTATCTCGAGCGGGAATCAAGCCGATCGTAGTTCGTAGGTGCAAGGAGCCGCACATGGGGACCTTGACCTGAGCGAGACTGTTGGGAGGCGTCTAAACCTGAGTGAGACCATTGTGAGGTACCGGGACCTGAATGGAGACTATTGTGAGGCGTCTAAACCTGAGTGAGACCATTGCGAGGTACCGGGACCTGAATGGAGACTATTGTGAGGCGTCTGAACCTGGGATTTCTGAAACCTTCGAGGGCGTGTGGCACCTCAAACCGGAGTTACTGATACTGACGAGGGCGTGTGGCGCCTTAAACCGAAGTTGCTGGAACATACGAGGGCATGTGGCGCCTCAAATCAGAGTTGTGGAACATACGAGGGCATGTGGCGCCTCAAACCAGAGTTGCTGGAACATACGAGGGCATGTGGTGCCTCAAACCGGAGTTGCTGGAACATACGAGGGCATGTGGCGCCTCAAATCGGAGCTGCTGGAACATACGAGGGCATGTGGCGCCTCAAACCGGAGTTGCTGAACATACGACGGCGTGTGGCACCTCAAACCGAAGTTGCTGGATGTGTTTATCCTAGGATGAAGGCGTTCGTGCCTTGCGTGCTGGACTTACGATGACGGCCAGGTTTATCCTGCTGGGGATAGGGTGGCAATGATGGGAACGGTTGTGTTAAACTGGCGTTATTAATAACTCGGAAGGATTGACATTTCTTCTTTAGAATCCTGCTGGGGATGAGCGTTCGGGCTTACCTTGATGGCCGAAGAGGAATTTTTGTGCGGGCTTACCTTGATGGCCGCTGAGGTGGGACGATCGGGCTTACGACTGGCGGCCGGGGAAGTGAACGATGGTGAAAACCAATAGGAATTTTGACGTCGGGAGACGGAATTGTAGCTGGAATGTCCGAAGACGGGATTGAGCATTTGAATGTCAAACGTCAACTTGAAATGGAAAGTGAGCGTTTGAATGTCAAACGTCAACTTTGAGATGGAAGTGAGCGTTTGAATGTCAAACGTCGACTTTGAGATGGAAGTGAGCGTTTGAATGTCAAACGTCGACTTTGAGATGGAAGTGAGCGTTTGAATGTAAAACGTCGACTGGGGATTGAGAATTTAACGTCTGGAGACGAGCGTTAGTGAAAACTAACTGGGAATTTAACGTCTGGAGACGAGCGTTAGTGAAAACTAACTGGGAATTTAACGTATGGAGACGAGCGTTAGTGAAAACTAACTGGGAATTTAACGTCTGGAGATGAGCGTTAGTGAAAACTAACTGGGAATTTAACGTCTGGAGATGAGCGTTAGTGAAAACTAACTGGGGATTTATCCTCGGGGGATGGGGTGTTAGAAATGCCTAACTTTGGGGAAATTTTACTCTTTTGGGGGCCAAAAGGGGTAAAATTGGAACTGCGAAAGGTTGAGGGGCCAAAGTGGCAAGGAATCTTTCTGCGGCAAAGAAGAGTCCGGCGGATCGAACCCGAAGTTGACCGGAGTTGTTATCGGCCGCCGAAGGCGTGTCGAAATGGCCATTTTCTTTCATTATTTTCGACGAGGAGGAGAGGAAGGAGGAGAGAAAATTCATCCCAAATTGTGAGGTTTGCTCAAATTTGTGAAGGAAAATCGACATGGAAGGTGATTGGGAACCAATGGCTCGTCATGGAAGGACCGATGATGAAAGAACGCGGTTGGTTTGGACCATTCGAACCATTATTCATCCATTGAATCCGGCGGAGTTCTACCCGGCTAGGGAGAACCACAAATCCAAAGGAGGGATAGAGAGACAAGTAAGCTTCCTTCAAATTCCATTAATTTTAAGAATGTGCATTCTTTAAATGTTAGAAATTTGACTAGGAATGAGTTAGGGATTTTGGGGCCCGGATTGGGGCTTTTGACTTTGCTATGCGCCTTTGTCGAAATTGACTAGGATGTAGTTCAATTGACACTATGGGTAGATGACATAAAAATTTTGGGTTGCAAAATTTCATGCCTAGATGTGTTTTCCAAATTTAAAGCATGTTTAAATCGGGACGGAGTAAATTTTTCGAAATGTTCGAAAGGATTCGAAAGTTCCGAATTCGACGGAGTTTTCGAAATGCTTTGAAAGTTCCGGAATCGACGGAGTTTTTGAAGTGCTTTGAAAGTTCCGGTTTCGACGGAGTTTTCGAAATGCTTTGAAAGTTCCGGATTCGACGGAGTTTTCGAAATGCTTTGAAAGTTCCGATTCGACGGAGTTTTCGAAGGGTTTTGAAAGTTCCGTATTCGACGGAGTTTTCGAAGGGTTTTGAAAGTTCCGGATTCGATGGAGTTTTCGAAATGCTTTGAAAGTTCCGGATTTGACGGAGTTTTCGAAATGCTTTGAAAGTTCCGGATTCGACAGAGTTTTCGAAATGCTTGGAAATTTTGGACCGTCAATACTCCAACCGGGATGGAAATATTTTAGGAAATTAATGAGAACTGTATCTGCATTGCATCATTTTGACATGCGTTCGTGCACTCCGTTGATGTCACTTCTGTACTAACGTATTTTGCTGTGTTCACCTGCAGGGGCGAGGGACTGTTGATGTTCACACTCAGAAGAGTCGGGGAGCCTTCGAGGCAGTGAGAGCGCTGTGGGAGATATTCCCGGACGAGGCCCGAGATGGAGAGAGGAGTCCACGGCAGCTGGTGGTTGACTCCGGATTGGCTGGGTTTATCAGTGCGGTAGCTGCGGTGGTTGTGATGCAGAGGGCGAGGTCCATGTACGTAGCTCTGAGCGAGTACTGGTGGGATACGACCCACACTTTTCATTTCAGGTGGGGGGAGGCGACGGTGACTCCCACTGACTTTGCTGCTATAACTGGGTTGCCGACCTATGGCAACGCGCTGGTGTGGATGGATGGTTATACCCCGGGGCAGTTGTCTGAGCTGCTGGGTTTCGATATTACCGATGCCAGGGGCTTAGGTATTCGGTACAGGCCGATGGAGAGGCATCTGAGGACGTGTATTGCCGATTATGGGGAGGGGTCCCCGAGGATAACCGCTGAGCGTCTGGCTCGAGGGTTCATATGGTTCGCGTTGTCAGCGACTCTATTCCCGACTTCTGATACGTCCTGTCACTTCCCTTTGCTCGGGTCGCTGACAGACCTGGATGCCGTGAAGGGGCAGCGTGGGGGAGGGTCGGATGGCCGAGCTCTACCACTCCTTGGGCAGGTTCTCGCGGGGAGAGGAGAGCCCCTTGAGCTGTTTCTCGTTTGCTTTTGATATAAGTTCACGTCTTTTTCTCTTCCTCTTCTCTTTTATGTACTCGTATGTATCTGCTCTGTAGCTGACATAACTTTCCATTTGCTTGATAGGTCTGGTGTTATGAGGTGTTCAGCCCGCAGCAGTGGGATATTAGGGAGGCGTACCGATCCCTGTTCCCTGCCATGCTATCTTGGCAGAAGAGGGCAAAGAAGGCGATGTCATCGAGGGTGGGTACTCGACTGTCGTATGAGGAGGTGTCTCAGGCCCTGAGCCGGGAGTTCTTCGAGCGGATCCAGCTGACCTGGTGGAGTCGGTTCCACAAGGGCGTGGTTCAGGTTGCTAGTGAGGTTACGCAGCGGCGGAAGCTCCTGGTGGGACTTCGCTGCGATGCGATGTATCTGGGGGAGAGGGTGACCCGTCAGCATGGCTCGGGGTCTCTTCCGATGGTGCCGGTGGATCCGCCTCTGCACATGCAGCATCCTCTGTCGATGCCGATGGAGGATTTGGAGCGGTATAGACAGGGTGTGTTCTATACCGAGTATGTCATAGCCGGAGCCGACTATGACACTTTCTTGAGGATGAGGCTGAGGAGCCCGCAGGTGCAGCACAGGGAGGGCGAGGGCCCTGGATATCCTCGAGATCTTCCGCTCCCATGCGCTAGGCTAGCGTACGAGGGGCTGGACGGTTCGCGTAGGCAGCTAGTGATCCCGATCCCGGAGGAGCCGAGACCTCAGTACAGGGTGGACCCCAACGCTTCGGTGAGTACTTTTGATTTTCTGCATTTGATAGTAGCATTCTGTAAATGTTGCATCTGTACTTTCTGCTTGTCTTTTGATGACCTTCCTGGTTTGCAGGTGTCTGGTCGTACGTATAATCAGGCCATGAGACAGTTGGACGGGTGGGCCAACTACACTAGGAGGCTCGTGGCGTTCCTGAGGTGCAGTTCCCGGAGGAGCGTTGATGTTCGTGAGCCGAGGTCGTCTAGGCCGAGAGGTTCGTCTGCTCCCACGGCTGATGGAGAGGACTTTGCGCAGGGATTTGGCCAGTTCGCGGGCGGAACGGTTGGGTTTGGAGCTCATCCTCCTTCGCACTCGGGGCACGAGAGGGGAGAGTCCTTGTGTTCGCAGGCGCAGAGGAGGCCTTTCGCGTATTCCCGCCTGGAGGAATTCGGAGATTTCTTGTTCTCGACGGATTCGGCAGCTGCGGAGCAGTGCGTCGAGTGCTCGGATAACGAGCAGGACTCGGAGTAGTCCTTCTTTATCGCTCCTTCTTTTTTTTTTTAGACGAAATGTATGTATTTTCCGGAACCATTTGACTTGAACTGTATTTGAAAAGGCGCCCTTGGGGCGGAACCTGTACTTCGCACATCTATTTAGTGATTACCTCCTTTTTATTTTGGCAAATAAGCAAGTAGGTTGATCAATAAATAAATAAAATGAAACATGCATGAAAAATTGAACGGGTCAAAATTTATGCCTATATGCGTTGATATTTAATTATTTGCACTGTTGCACGAGCCAGGGGCGGAAGAGGTGTTGGCTTTGGTTGATTGAATCCAGGGGTAGCACGCAGATTCATAAAGGCATGAACAAGGCTTTGTTTGGAATTGTTTCCAAATTAAGAGCAGCTGGCTGCAGAGTTGACCAAGTCAACTGCAGAGAGAGTCCGGTCGGACTGAGAATGAAATTTCAGAGCCTTTTAAATTGCAGTTTCAGCTTTGCAATTCATAAGAAACTGCGCCTTTGCTTTGATCAGTTGGCTGAATTTCTTTCCAATTCCTAAGGCTTCCTTCACTTTCTTTCATGGCTCCCTTTCCTAAGCTATCGTCTCGGATGCAAGAGCGATACTTGGAAAATTTTCAGTCGTGGGTACGGAACCACACGAGGCAAAATAAGGGGTTTTTTGAAGGCTTTTACGGGATGAAATCTGTTTGGGCTTTGAAGGAGCTCATGCCAGATTGGGATCTTTTGAGAGCAGCGGCTCGCTTCTGGGATGTACGGAGGAATGTGTACAACTTTTTGTACAACGAAATCACTCCTACGTTCGAAGATTTCCGGGCCATTCTGGGAGGACCTGAGATGGAACAGCTAGTTCTACCGTATGCTGGTGGCATGGCCACTGTTGAGAAGCTAGTGTCTCTGCTTGGTATCTCGGTTGGAGAAGCATACGGGATGCTGATACTGAATACTATTTATGTTGACATTTTGGGACTACCCGATAGATTTGCTGGAGCTGAGGGGAGCAGTTTCGCGTGGGACGCATTTGCTATGTGCGCGATCGCTACTCTTTTCATGTTCACGTCCCTGGGTATGTGCCATCACGATTATCTTTTGGACACAGTGGCTTGATCTTGGAAGCAGAGGAGACATCGTGCCTTTGGTCTTGGGCGAGATGTTCCTAGGCATAGATCGGATGGCGGCCGTAGCCGATACATGTGGGGAGGAGTCCCGCTATGCTTACCATGTGGTTGAGGAGAGGCTGCGAGATGATGCCCGAGGTGCCAATGTCTTGTGACGATTGGTCCTTTTCTCGGCGTCCTCTGGTGATAGGGGGCGATCGAGCCGGGCCGGAGCTCTGGATGGCCGGACTCCGCACGCATCACTTGCGATGGTGGGTTCCCAGCTGGAAGATTCTGAGACTTGTCGGACCACTCAAGAGGGTCTATTGGTTGTCGGAAGTGCGGGGCTGTCTCGGGCGTCTTTCTACATTCCATCGTTGGTTACGCGACGATGCAGTGGCCGGGTGCCATTGACGGGCTTGAGTCATCTTTGCTACCTTCGAGGTGGGATCTCTGCGATGGAAGATCCTTCAACGCTATTCTTTGCTCACATGGTGGTGGCAATACACTTCTTTTCTGCCCGGGGTTCTCTTTCACCGGAGAGGGGGCCTTTGTCCTGTCTACGCGATATACGGCTGGTACGAAGAGCGTATAGGGGAGACACAGATGGCTATCTTGTGGAGATGGAGTGAGTTGCTGGGTTGTGACTACCTTGACAGCTCGACCTTGAGGAGGACCGGCGGAGCTAACCACAGGGATCGTGCTTGGGAATGACATGGCTGACTATGAGACCAATGCTGATCGGGAGGCCAATCAAAGCACGGTTATGATGGCTCGAAGTGAGGCAGCTCGAGACAGAGCTAGGGAAAGGGCTGCATTGACAACTACAGGTTTGACGGAGGAGTCGGGAAGGGTCCCTGAGCCAGGTAGAAGGACTACTGGAATATTCCATGTGAAGGTGAAGAACACTCGTCGTGGGAAAGGGAAGGGGAAGAAGGATGAAGTACCAAGTACGGGAAACTAGGTTGACCTTGCTGTCCAGAGTATCTGCCCATTGTCATTGCAGACACATTAACTGATTAATGTTTTATTGTAGTTTTGCTAGCGTGTAGCGAGTCAAGAGTTGACCGTGCTTGCACTCATCAAAGATTGTTTTAACCGTAATGAATTTGTAGGTTAATTGAAAAGAGTTTTTCGAAACATAAGCAATTGATGCTTATTGTATTTTTTTTGTTTTTGAGACCGAACCAATGATGGCTGCCTACGTTCCCTTTTTACAATTGGACTAAGGGGCTCAGGCCACCGTAGTTCGACACTTTAGGTGAATTTGAGAAAGACAAAAGAAGTGCGACCCTGTTTTTTACCTGGATCATTAGCGGGAATGTATCCAATTGGGTATTACTCTTTTAGCACTTTAATTTTACTGAAGGGTAGTGTATGGGGAAGGAGAGTTAACTCGTGCTCTTCCTCAAACAAAGTATCTGCGGAGCTTGCTTCCGTTCACGGGGTTAACGAAAGGGTTCCCGTCCAAGTCTGCTAACTTCATGGCTCCTCCGGAGAATATTCTTTGTACCACGAACGGTCCTATCCAGGTAAGCTCCCACTTTCCGAGGGGATTGGTCTGCGTAGGAGGCTTTTCTTTTAGCACAAAGTCGCCTTCTCTGATGTCTCGGATCTTGACTTTCTTATCGAATGCTCGGGCCATTCTGCTCTGGTAGGCTCGAGTGTGTTCCATGGCTTTCAATCTACGCTCGTCGAGTAGAGCAAGTTCGTCGTGACGGCTCTGTAGTCATTCGACTTCATTGATCCCGTTTTCCAAGAGGACTCGGAGGGATGGAATTTCCAATTCCACGGGTAACATTGCTTCCATACCGTAGGTAAGCGCAAATGGAGTCTCCCCGGTGGCGGTTCGGCGATGTTGTATCCCCGAGAGGGCTAGATGTAGCTTTTCGGGCCAGTCCCGACCTCTGGTGGTCATCTTTCTGATTATCATGGCGAGAGTCTTGTTTGCTGCCTCTACTGCACCATTGGTTTGTGGTCTGCAATGAGAAGACTTGTGACGTGTGACTCTGAATTCGATCAGCAGTTGGTCACAATCTCCCTCGAAGTGATTCCCATTTTCGGATATGATCTCGTTGGGCACTCCGTATCGGCACATGATGTTCTCTTTGATGAACTCGGCCACCTTCTTAGAATTTAGTACCTTGTACGATCTGGCTTCTACCCATTTGGTGAAGTAGTCGACTGCGACTAGAATGAACTCGTGACCATTGATCCCTGGTGGAGTGATCTTACCGATGACGTCGATTCCCCATGTGGCGAAAGGCCATGGTGTAGTCATGCAATAGAGTTCATGAGGAGGGATGTGATTGAGGTTGGAGAACCGTTGACATTTGTCGCAGCTTCGGACGGCTGGATGCGATGCATTTCCATCGATATCCAATAGTATCCCATACGAAGAATGATCTGTGTCAATGCTCGGGCGTTCATGTGCGGACCGCAGGTTCCGTTGTGAACTTCGTTCATTAGCTCGCTGGCTTTACCTTTGTTTACACACCGAAGGAGTGGCCCTTGGTGACGCTTCTTGTATAACATACCCCCCCCAGAATGACGAAATGGGATGCCAGGCGTTTTAATGCCATCATGTTTTTGGCTTTGATCCCTTCTTTGTATTTTCCATCTTCATTTGTGAAGGAAGCTTCTCCGTTTTGGAGGTACTGGTATATTTGAGTGTACCTGGGTTCGTCGATCGTTTCTTTTTTTTATTTCGATCTCACAGCAATAGGCGGGTGTTTCCCGTCTGCCTATTCTGAGGGGTTTTACTGATTTCCCATCGGGAATTTCAACAAGAGAGGCGAGGGTTGCCAGGGCGTCTGCGAAGCAGTTCCTGTCTCTTGGAAAATAGTGAAAAGAGATGTCCTTGAACTGAGCAATGAGCTCCTCCATGTACGCGTGGTACTTCTGAAGGCCAGAATCTACCATTTTCCATTTGTTGGACACTTGAATGATGATCAATGCTGAGTCTCCGTATACTTCCAGTTCTGAAATGTTGTGCTCGAGGGCGGCTTCCAGACCGGCTGCACAGGCTTCGTATTCTGCTACATTGTTGGTTGTTTCAAAATTCAGCTTGATGGCTATGGGAGTGTGCTCGTCCTTGGGATTGACAAGGAGCATTCCAATACCATTCCCCTTCTTGTTGGCTGCCCCATCGAAGAAGAGTTGCCAGCGGTTTGCGCTGTTGAGTGAAAAGATTCCGTCGTTCGAACAATCTCCGTAGGTGCGCGCCGTCTGGCTAGTGTCTAGAACTGTGATCACATCCAAATCTCCGAATGGCGGAAACACTTGGATTATGTTGACGAAGGAAGTCGGGCTGGGACATTCCATGCGGCCTTCCTTGATCTCGGTTACCAAGAAGTTCGCCCATATCTGCTTGATTGAACACACGGGGGTGTTGAACTCTGCGATGTTGACAGTCTCGTGATCTCGCTGGATCGCCAAGTCTATTAGAGCTAACAGTTTTGCTGGCGGGATGTCTGAATCTGTGGCCGTGAAGACTGGGAGCAGAATCAAACTGGAGCATGTTGATGCTGAGGTGGTCATTTCTCTCGTCGGAAGCTGACTCTGTCTTACGGGGAAGACCTTTACAGATGTTTTCGGGGCAGCTGCCGGAAGGATTCCCGAGGTTGATCTGATTCGTAGCGGGGTGAGGAGATTTGTTTCCTTCACTGTTGCCCTTGGCCTTGGCGGCGCTTGTGGCTTTAAGCTTGACTGACGGCACGGGCCGGTTGCCACTGGGGCTGGTAGTCGAAATTGATGATGAGCTCTGAGCTCGATTGGCCAGGGCCTCGTTTACCATAAGCAGGCATTCATCGAGGGTAACTTTGGCACTGCAGAATCTGATAATAAGGACCGGATCCTTGGTATCATCAGGATATCTGGAATAGATGATGTTGACGAAGTCGTCGTCAGCCACTTGATCAGAGGGGTTCTTTGTCGTGTCAACCAGTTGCTTCCAATTGTCGGATAGTTGCCTGTACTGGACATTGAGCTTGACAATCTCCATGGTGTTGGAGCCCTGGTCGTAGGTGATCTGATCAGAACGGGTGTCGTCCTCGAAACTGAGCATATGTATGTAGGGATCTTCTTGTGGGTCTGCCGCATCCTCGACTTCGGAGAGTCCTGATTCGTCGCCGTCTGATGGCTCAACCCAAACGGAAGGATGCCTCGCGTCCTGCCGCGCTGCTGGAGCTGGTAGGAAAACATCATGCCCTTCGCTGGAGAAAAGGGGCTCAGCGGGTAGTTCCTCGTGGAGGACATCCCATACGACGTCCATACATTCAAGACGAGTATGACGGTGCTTGTTGACCTTTATCACGAAAATCTCTTCGCCTGGCGGGGCCAGAGAGTTGGCTTGAAGAATTCTGACGAATCTCCGATTGGAGACAGGGGGTTTATGTGCCCGCATCATGGCGATGCTCAGTGTTTCTTTCCAGTCTGCCTCCAAATGTTGGAAATGACAGTTGAACTTGATATATCGGACTGCTTCAGGGTCTACCTGCTTGAGAACATTGACATAGTTAGCATCTCCGGATTCTGAGGGATTCTGATGAGATTTGCCCCGATAGTCCCTTGGTTGATTTGAAGGAGGTAGCCTCGGTGCACAGTGCGGCACGCTTTCTTTGTCTCAGCTTTGTTTCCTATGAGGAAATTGTCCCCTCTGATGACTTCGAGATCTCCCTGCCGGTTAATGAACTTAACGCACTGATGGAGAGTGGAAGCTATGGCTTTCATGTGATGTAGCCAAAGGCGTCCCAACAGAGCTGTGAATTCGGATGGAATCTCCATCATGTGGAATTTTGCTGGCACCATTTGGGTTTCGAACCAGAGCTCCAGAGTCACCATCCCCAGGATGGGACGAGACGTGCTGTCGTAGGCCTTGATAGTCGGGTTGACGAAATCGTGGCTTTCGTTGATACGGAGGGCTAGCATCATCGCCGAGAGGGAGGACGTTAACGGCTGATCCGTTGTCCACCAATACTCCGGGGAGTGATATGGTGTTGAGCTTGAGAGTGATGTACAGAGCTTCATTGTGCCCCGAGGCATCTCTTGGCAGGTCTTCATCACAGAAGGTGATCATACTGCCATACAGTCGGGAATCGTAGATTTGGTCTCTATCCGGAGAATGAGAGTCATCAAGCCATCCGTTTCCTGTTTTCCTCTTGCGAGGTAAAGCCTTTGTTGGAGCCTCGGGATGGTGTAGAGGCTGTTTGTGGCAGTTGCCGCCCTTGGTTAGCACGTTGATCGAGTGCGAGTGCCAAGCTGACTTTGATCTTCCTTTCCCGGTCCTTGCTCGAAAGCTGGACAAATTGAACCTTGGCTGATCCCGCGGGGGGTTAGGCTTCTGGCTGGCAGTAAGATTACCAAGATCTGAGGTATTCCGATGTCCCAAGGTCTGAACTCTATTGTCAGCAGGACTTTTCGGCTTTCCCACCCCTGCTTGCTCTAAAGCTGCATGGCCTGGAGGAAGGGAGGACTAACTGGAGTAGAGTACGTAGTAATTGAACCTCCCGGATGGCTCTCAGAGTGTACCCACACTGGTGTCTCCAGCTTCGTATCTTTCTCTCAGTTTCTGTTGAGAGGTCTTCTTCTTCTGTTTTCTCGGAGGATTGCTCCAGACCATGTCTTGGGACTCGTACTCCAGACATGCGGAGCAGTCACAAACATCGTAGCTGATGTGGACATTTGATGAGGACCCAGCTGGAAGAGGCGGAGGAACTGGCTCCACGGCAATCTTCTTGGGCACCCATTCAACGGAATTCACACTGTTGTTGTTCGGGAAAGGATTTCAGACTGTATTGGGCCCACGGGGATGCTCCAATTTTCCTTCCTCTATCAAGTTCTGGATTTCGTATCGTAACCCCACGCAGTTGTCGGTGGTATGGCCGTGATACTGATGGAAGGCGCAGTACTTGCTCTTGTCAGCATTGACTACGGAATTCTTGGGTTTGTAATTTGCAACGGGTTTAAGGAGACCTTCCTTAATTAACCCTTCCAGCATCTTGCTTAGCGGCATGTTAAACTTGTCGAAGTGTACGGCAGGCTGCTTCTGAGTGGAATTGTTGCATTGTGGGACTGGGTTTCTGTTGCCCGACTGCTGTCCTTGATGGATGTAGTTGACAGACCTATCTTTCCCTTTGCCGGGAGCCGGTGCGGGATTGAATGCAACTGCTGATGGGTATCTGTATGGCTGTGCAGTAGCCAACTTCTCCTTGAGAACCTTCTCGAACTGTGAGCCGGCATTGACCATGGCCCGGAGATCTGGGAAGAAATGATGACTGATGAGAATTCTGATGGACGGTCTTAAGCAGGACTTGAAGATCCGCATCTCTTCATCCTTGGAGAGTGGCTCCATGATTTCTGAGAGTTTCCAACTCCACCTTTTGTAGAATTCTCCGACGCTTTCATCCGCTTTCTGCTCAGTGGTGATTAAGTCCTCATGACTAGTTTCCCACTCTAAGTTGGATCTGTACCGTTCCAGGAAGATGTTACTGATCTGATCCCAGGTGTGGCGATCCGCAGGCTTGACCCTCAGAAACCATCGTAACGCTGAACTTTTGAGCGTATGCTGGAAGTGGTCGGCCATTTGCTGGAGGGTTGCTCCTTTCGCTCTCATGTCGAGAACGTAGGTGTCGACATGCGTTTGAGGACATTCGGTTCCGTCAAATCGGTCCATCTCCGGCATTCTCAATTTGGCAGGGAGAGGCGTGATCATTCCCGGATCTGTGGACTTGAGTATTTCCTGCTTTGAGCTGCTCATGGTGACTTTCAGGTCTTTCATCTGTTCGACCATCCAGGCTAAGGTAGGGTCCAGTGGTGGACTGTGAGGCTCGGCGCCGGGTACTACCATGTGGGCGGTAGTGATTGGAGGTGGAAGGCTTGATATATGCGAATATATGGGGGCCTTTTCTGAACTGTATTGGGGTTTGTCCCCGGTGTTTTGGGATTCGTGTATAGGCAACGGGATAAACCCGGGAGGGTATTGAAGGATATTGGCATTTGTTTGAGATGGTCCAGCGGTGCGCTGGTGGTATTGAGTGATGGGAGTAGCACTGGCCTGGCCAAATATGACAGGGTTGCTCTGAGAGGTGGCAACGTGAAGCCTAGGTTGGCTGTTTCCTTGGTTCGAAGGAATCCCGTAAGTTGGCGGGGGAGGAACCTGGTTGAAGGTTTGGGGAACTGGTTTTGGGGAATCGTCATCCTCGACTAGGACGAAAGTACTGTCTGACTGGGGAATAGCTGCTATACCTCGCTCATTCAGAAGCTGTACCACGAAATTCCCGTTTGATCTTCTTTACGCCTCTTGTGAACCTCACAAGCCCGGATGGCTTCTTCCAAAGTCATATACGTACCGGTGGTGGGGGTCCGTCCACGTCACGATTTCTCGGTGCGCTAGACATGTCGGAAATTCTGGCCGAGGGAACCGAGGGAACCGAAGAAGCTGTCACGCCGCCGTAGCGTGATTACGGCGAGGCGGCGGCCGGAAATCTGAACCACTTTACGCTCGGCTGCAGGGAACGAAAGGAAGGGTTTAGGCTTCGGAAAGGGGTATTTGGCTCAAGGTTTCGGGCTTGTGCAATGTGCAGTTACCGATTAATGTTTACTTAAAACGCGTTTTCTCAGAGTCCTAATTGGTTGGAAAAGAGCGTGTCTTCTTTTTCGCAACTAACCCTAGAGCTCTAATCAGTGGATTTCGTCACTACGCTTATAAGCCCCTCGTTTCCATTTGTAGATCATCTTTCTCGGGACGGACTATCCCGAGTGAGGTCCTATAAGGCAAGCGAGTTCCACCGACAAAAGAAAAAGTGAACCTAAGGCTAGTTGATCACGCAAACTTTCAACGTATGTGACGCACGGGCCACAGTCGAAGTCAACGTCCTTAAGTTAAGGCGGGGATCGTGCAAAAATTTCGACATGACCTCTCCTGACTCGCTTGTGTGAGGGGCCTTAGCTTTTGGCGTTGGCCAAGTTGTGGCTGGCACGGTGCATTACGGTGAGGTTTGGTGACACGGTGTCACATTGAACCTTCGGGTATATTTTTCGGTAGAGCTCTGCGTCAAAGTCAAGGCTGAAAACCTCAAGACTTCGGGTCGAGAACGACCTTCGGTCTAAACCTCTCGAGCTTGACTCGTGGCGGAGCCCGGCGTAAAAACATACACTTAGGCTTTATGACACGAACTAGGCCAAAAACCAATCGGGGTCTTGGACAAAGTGTGACACAAAGAGTGCATGGCTTACACGGGCTAGGATGGGCTGTTTGGGACGACCCCGTGCGCCCTCGAAAGGTGTCTGGCAGACCAACCGAGGTGCAACTGAAAAGGCCGTCCCGGGTTACGGGTCATAGTGTGCAGTGTACTGATGCAGCAAGTGCACGTGAAGTGCGGTGTACCGAGGCAGTAAGTGCGAGTAGTGTGAGGTCACTAAAATTCTTTTTCTGAGTAAAACAGAGATTTTTCAGAATATTTCTTAAAGAATTTTGATGCGCAGTTCAAAAGATAGCATGAAAATCAAACATGAATGGGGATGCACAAACATGGTATGATTTTGAAAGGACAACAATGTAATGCCTTTGAAAAAACCGTTCGAGGTTTAAAGTAACACACGCACATGAAAACGAGGAAGGGTAAACGAAAGTTTGACCCACGGAAGGCTTTTTTGAAAACGACGGTAGTTTTGAAAAAAGTATCCAAGATCCCCAGCGGAGTCGCCAACTGAAATTACCCGGATTTCGCGCGCGGCGAAAGGCGGTTGTCTTTCACGGAGGGTTGGTGTCTGAGACCTCGCTTTTCGGGAAGGAAGAGGAGTCGCCACGCGTTTTTTTTATTTTGAGCCCAAACGTTGAGAAACGGCTTTTGTGAAAATGGTGTCGTTTTTATTGGCAGCAAAAACTTATGAAAAATCTTTGAAAACGGGGGGTCATTTTTATTGGTAGCAAAAACGAGTAAAAAGCTTTTTTGGTACCAGAGATTGTTAGGTTCGGAGGTCACGTTACGTTTCGGGAAGAGTATTACGAGATCACCCGAAACGCCTCGTATGACGAGTCTTTCTACCTTTCTCGAAAACATGTGCGTGTGTGTGTGTGTGTGTTTGCCTTTTGAAATGGGGGCTTGAATGACAAGCTTAATCGTGGTTTGAATGTCAAACGTTGATTAGGTGACTTTGTTTGAAAAGACGAGCGTTTGAATGACAAACGTCGGTTTTGAAGTTTTTAGGAAAAGTGGCGCGAATGCTGATTTTATCGGTTTATCTTAAGTGTCAAATGTTGACTTTTAAGAAAAGAGCATTTGAATGTCAAACGTCGGATTTTGAGTTTTGAAGATGAGCATTTGGATGCCAAACGTCATTTCGCGCGTTTTGAAAGAGAGTTCGAAGGTCGAACTCCGGTTTTGAACCGGGTGTTACATTGTTAACGATTTTACGGGAAAAACGTATTAAATGATTTTGAGTGTCAAATGGCGGCTTTTAAGTTTGAAGATGAGCGTTTGGATTCCAAACGTTATTTCGCGCATTTTGAAAGAGAGTTCGAAGGTTGAACTCCGGTTTTGAACCGGGCATTACATTGTTAACGATTTTTACGGGAAAAAAACGTATTAAATGACATGCGATCAACGAATCGGGTTGCGACTCGGACTTTGAAAAGTAAATACTATCACGATCCAAACGGGTCAGACTTTGTAAATGACAGTATTTAAAGTGCGATATCAACGGAATCAAACGATCCGAAATTGTAAAGTACGATCGACGAGCCAAACGACTCGGAATTGTAAATGACGATCGACGAGCCAAACGACTCGGAATGGTAAATTTGCGTAAAATTAAACGACGTTCGACGGATCAAACGGTCCGGAATGGTAAATGACGGAAATTTAAATGACGATCGACGGATCGATCGATCCGGATTTGTAAATGACAGAAATTAAATGGAACGGGGTCGGAACGCCGTTTTAACCCGAGATTACTTCTCTTACGGGAAGAGAAGAGGATCGAGGGGCTAAACCGTATCGGACCCCGTTAGACGGAGGTGTCTACATTTCAACGATGTTCGTCTGAAACGGTTATAGTGACTGGCGACTAAACCAAGGCGGAACGAGAGATTAGGGAGAGGGAGTTATACCTATGGCTAGAGTCGACTCTTTGGCTCGGGGGGTGTATACGGTATACGGAAAGTGGTTTGGGATGGTGTTTTAAGGTGGTGAGGAGCGTATTTGATCGAAATACGGAGGTTTCACGTGAATCGAGATGAAACGGGAGCTCGGGAAGGGGTGAAAACCAGTTGGGCCGTAGCTATGGTGTTTTTGGAGAGTATTTTTTGTTGTTCTTAAATGGCTTTGACAGACCTTCTATTTATAGGTGAAAATTCAGCATGAGTCTGGCCGGACTTAGCTTGAAATCCAGGGGGTTTTATGAAACTTTGGAAATTGGAGGGACTTGCTGGCAATTTCTGAGAGTCTGCAAAGGAGTCCGACCGGACTTAGACTTTATACCAGGGGTATTTTAGTCTTTTCACTCTGAAATTGATTGAAAGGTGATGGGAGGGCTGTGGCATGCATGCCACGTGTCCCATGACTCACCAGCCTTGTGGGAGTTCGCGTCCGGGTCCCGGTTTTGTCCGTTTTTTAAAATAACAGTCCGGAAAATGTCCGAAATGCCCCCGGAAAGTGCCGGAAAGTGCGTTTTTCAGGGAAAGCCGTACTTTTACGTGCGATGACGTGTGTTAAGTACGTTTCGACGTCGGGATGCACGGGGTAGTCCCGGGACTTCTCGTTGGCTTGGCAACGGGGAGTTTAACGGGTTCGGTTAACCTGGAGCGGGCCAGTTTAACGAATTCCGGTTAACTTTTAACGGATTTTGACGATCCGAATTTGGGTACTTACAGGATGGGTTCGCTGGATACAACCAGATCAAAATTTCCGAGGAGGATCAATCCAAGACTGCTTTCACCACTCCGTGGGGGACATACTGCTACACGATCATGACGTTCGGTCTGAAGAACGTTGGAGCTACTTACCAGTGGGCTGCAAAAGCCCTCTTCCATGACATGATTCACAAAGAAATCGAAGTATATGTCGACGACATGATCATCCACTCCAGAGGATCAGACATGCAGCACATGACAGATCTGAGAAAGTTCTTCAACAGACTCAGAAAGCACTCCATGAGATTGAACCCTGCTAAGTGCACCTTCGGCGTCAAGCGAGGCAAAGTACTGGGGTACATGGTTACAGAAAGAGGTATCGAATCCGATCCCAAGTAAATCAAGGCCATCATCGACATGAAGCCGCCTCAGACTCTGACAGAAGTGAAAAGCTTTATGGGAAGGCTTCAGTACATCAGTCGCTTTATCAAACAGTTGACATCTCTCTGTGAGCCCATGTTCAAACTGATGAAGAAGAATGCCGACATCAACTGGGACGTCGAGTGCCAAACAGCTTTCGAAAAAATCAAGACATACTTGGTGAATCCCCCAATTTTGTGCCTGCCACACGAAGACAAGCCACTACTCCTGTACTTGACAGTAACAGACACGTCAATCGGAGCAATGCTGGCACAAGAACAGAAAGATTCCAAGGTTGAGCATGCAATCTACTTCGTAAGCCGGAAGCTTCAAGGAAGTGAACTCAGCTACTCAGCATTAGAGAAAACTTGTACCGCTTTGGTATGGGTAGTCCGGAAACTGAAACACTACATGTAGTCACATTCAGTGCTCCTAGTCTCCAAAATGGACCCCATCCGATATCTCTTTGACAAGCCATCCCTGTCAATGCGACTATCCAAGTGGTCATTCTTCCTAGCCGAGTTCGACATCAAGTACATGGTCAGAAAATCAAAAAGGGCAGAGTAATGGCAGATCAGCTGGCCGATTTCCCAAGCAGTAAACCCAAGGGTCTTGATCCGCAGATTTTGGACGACGAAATCTTCTCACTCGACAGCGCAAACCGCTGGCAACTCTTCTTCGATGGGGCAGCCAACAAGAAGGGAAATGGTATTGGAATGCTCCTTGTCGATCCCAAGGACGAGCACACTCCCATAGCCATCAAGCTGAATTTTGAAACAACCAACAATGCAGCTGAATACGAAGCCTGTGCAGCCGGTCTGGAAGCCGCCCTCGAGCGCAACATCTCAGAACTGGAAGTATACGGAGACTCAGCATTTATCATCAATCAAGTGTCCAACAAATAGAAGACGATAGATTCTGGCTTCCAGAAGTACCACGCGTACATGGAGGAGCTCATTGCTCAGTTCAAGGACATCTTTTCCATTATTTGCCAAGAGACAGGAACCGCTTCGCAGATGCCCTGGTAACCCTCGCCTCTCTTGTCGAAATCCCCGATGGGAAATTAGTAAAATCCCTCAGAATAGGCAGACGGGAAACACCCGCTTATTGCTGTGAGATCGAAATAAAAAATGAAACGATTGACGAACCCTGGTACAATCAAATCTACCAGTACCTCCAAAACGGAGAAGCTTCCTTCACAAATGAAGATGGAAAATACAAAGAAGGGATCAAAGCCAAAAACATGATGGCATTAAAATGCCTGGCATCCCATTTCGTCATTCTGGGGGGTATGTTGTACAAGAAGCGCCACCAAGGGCCACTCCTTCTGTGTGTAAACAAAGAAAAAGCCAGCGAGCTAATGAACGAAGTTCACAACGGAACCTGCGGTCCGCACATGAACGCCCAAGCATTGACACAGATCATCCTCCGTATGGGATACTATTGGATATCGATGGAAACAGACTGCATCCAGTTCGTCCGAAGCTGTGACAAATGTCAACGGTTCTCTAACCTCAATCACATTCCTCCTCACGAACTCTATTGCATGACTACGCCATGGCCTTTCGCCACATGGGGAATCGACGTCATCGGCAAGATCACTCCACCAGGGAGCAACGGTCACGAGTTCATACTAGTCGCAGTCGACTACTTAACCAAATGGGTAGAAGCCAGATCGTACAAGGTACTAAATTCTAAGAAGGTGGCCGAGTTCATCAAAGAGAACATCATGTGCCGATACGGAGTGCCCAACGAGATCATATCAGATAATGGGACCCACTTCGAAGGAGATTATGACCAACTGCTGAACGAATTCAGAGTCACACGTCACAAGTCTTCTCCCTACAGACCATAAACCAATAGTGCAGTAGAGGCAGCAAACAAGACTCTCGCAATGATAATCAGAAAGATGACCACTAAAGGTCGGGACTGGCCCGAAAATCTACATCTAGCCCTCTGGGGATACAAAACATTAGTCAGAACCGCCACTGGGGAGACTCCGTTCGCACTTACCTACGGAATGGAAGCAATGTTACCCGTGGAATTGGAAATTCCATCCCTCCGAGTCCTCTTGGAATACGGGATCAATGAAGTCGAATGGCTACAGAGCCGTCACGACGAACTTGCTCTGCTCGACGAGCGCAGATTGAAAGCCATGGAACACACTCGATCCTACCAGAGCAGAATGGCCCGAGCATTTGATAAGAAAGTCAAGATCCGAGACATCAGAGAAGGCGACTTGGTGCTAAAGGAAAAGCCTCCTAAGCAGACCAATCCCCTCGGAAAGTGGGAGCCTACTTGGATAGGACCATTCGTGGTACAAAGAATCTTCTCCGGAGGAGCCATGAAGATAGCAGATTTGGACGGGAACCCTTTCGTTAACCCCGTGAACGGAAGCAAGCTCCGCAGATACTTCGTTTGAGGAAGAGCACGAGTCAACTCTCCTTCCCCATACACCACCCCTCAGTAAAATTAAAGTGCTAAAAGTGTAATACCCAACTGGATACATTCCCAATAATGATCCAGGTAAAAAATAGGGTCGCACTTCTTTTGTCTTTGTTTTTCTCAAATTCACCTAAAATGTCGAACTACGGTGACCTGAGCCCCTTAGTCCAATTGTAAAAGGGGAACGTAGGCAGCCATCATTGGTTCGGTCTCAAAAAAAAAAAAAAAAAAAAAAAAAAAAAAAAAAAAAAAACAAATCAGCATCAATTGCTTGTGTTTCGAAAAACTCTTTTCAATTAACCTACAAATTCATTACGGTTAAAACAATCTTTGATGAGTTCAAGCATGGTCAACTCTTGACTCGCTACACGCTAGCAAAAATACAATAAAACATTAATCGTTTAATGTGTCTGCAATGACAGTGGGTGGATACTCTGGACAGCAAGGTCAACCTAGTTTCCCGAACTTGGTCCTTCATCCTTCTTCCACTTCCCTTTTCCGCGGCGAGTATTCTTCACCTTCACAGGGAATATTTCGGTAGTCCTTCTACCTGGCTCAGGGACCCTTCCCAACGCCTCCGTCAACCCTGTAGTAGTCAACGCAGCTCTTTCCTTAGCTCTGTCTTGAGCTGCCTCTCTTCTAGCCATCATAACTGTGCTTTGATTGGCCTCCCGATCAGCATTGGCCTCATAGTCAGCTATGTCGTTTCCAGTACGATCCCCAGGGTTAGCTCCCACTTCGGCCCTCCTCAAGGTCGAGCTGTCAAGGTAATCAAGACCCAACAGCTCACTCCGTCTCCACAAGATAGCCATCTGTGTCTCCCCCATACACTCTTCATACCGGTTCGAATCTGCGTAGACGAGCGATGCCCCCTCTCCGGTGAAAGAGAACCCTGGCAGGAAAGGACGTGTATTGCCACAACCGTGTGAGCAGCAATAGCGTCGAAGGATCTTCCATCAGCAGAGATCCCACCTCGAAGGTAGCAGCGTGAACTAAACCCGTCAGTGGCACCTGCTCCAGCCCGTACTGTCGCAGAACCAAGGATGGAATGTAGAAGGACGTTTGGGACAGCCCCGGCACTCTGACAACCAAGAGACCCTCCTGAGCGGTCCGACAAGTCTGTAACTTCTAGTGAGGAACCCACCATCGCAAGTGATGCGTGCGGAGTCTGGCCATCCAGAGCTCCAGTTCAGCCTGATCGCCCCCTATCACCAAAGGACGTCGAGAAAAGGACCAAGCGTTACAAGACATTGGCACCTCGGGCATCATCTGCAACCTCTCCCTCAACCACATGGTAAGTATAGTGGGACTCCCTCCCCACATGTATCGGCTGCCGGTCGCCATCCGACTTATGCCCAGGAACGTCTCGCCCAAGACCAAAGGCACGATGTCTCCTCCGCTCCGGTACTGCTTCACCAGGTCCAGTACGCTGTGATGGAACACACCCAAGGACGTGAACGTGAACAAAGTAGCGATCGCGCACAGAGCAAACGCGTCCCACGCGAAGACGCTCCCCTCACCACCAGCAAATCGATCGGGCAGCCCCGAAATGTCGACATAGTCTGTGTTCACTATCAGTATCCCATATGCTTCTTCAGCCGAGATACCAAGCAGAAACACTAACTTCTCAACAGTGGCCATGCCACCCGCATAGGGAAGAACTAGTTGTTTCATCTCAGGTCCTCCCAGAATGGCCCAGAAATCTTCGAACGTAGGAGTGATTTCGTTGTACGAGAAGTTGTACACATTCCTCCGTATATCCAAGAAATGAGCCGCGGCTCTCAGAAGATCCCAATCTGGCATGAGCTTCTTCAAAGCCCAAACACATGTCATCCCGTAACAACCCTCGAAAAACCCCTTGTTTTGCCTCGTGTGGTTCCGTACCCACGACTGGAAATTTTCCAAGTATCGCTCTTGCATCCGAGACGATAGCTTAGGAAAGGGAGCCATGGAAAAAGTGAAGGAAACCTTAGGAATTTGATAGAATTCAGCTAATGGATCAAAGGTAAATGCGCAGTTCTTAACAAATTGCAAAGCTGAAAATGCAATTTAAAAGACTCTGGAAATTCATCCTCAGTCCGGCCGGACTCTTTTTGCAGTTGACTCGGTCAACTCTGCAGCCAGCTGCTCTTAAATTGGAAACAATTCCAAACCAAGCCCTGTTCATGCTTTTGTTAATCTGTGTGCTCCCATGGTTTCAATCAACCACTGCCAACACCACTTTCGCCCTGGGCTCGTGTAACAGTGCAATTAATTAAATATCAGTGCATGTAGGCATAAATTTTGACCCGTTCAATTTTTTATGCATGTTTCATTTTATTTATTTTTGATCAACCCACTTGCTTATTTGCCAAAATAAAAAGAAGGTAATCACTAAATAGATATGCAAAATACAGGTTCCGCCTCAAGGGCGCCTTTTCAAATACAAGTTAAATTGTTCCGGACAATACATACATTTTGTCTAAAAAAGCGATAAAAGAGGACTACTCAGAGTTCTCCTCGTTATCCGAGCACTCGATGCACTGCTCCGCAGCAGTCGGATCCGTCGAGAACAAGAAATCTCCGAATTCCTCCAGGCGAGAATACGCGAAAGGCCTCCTCTGCGCCTGCGAACTCGAGGACTCTCCCCGCTCGTGCCCCGCGTGCGAAGGAGGATGAGATCCAAACCCAGTCGTTCCGCCAGCGAACTGGCCAAATCCCTGCGCAAAGTCTGTTCCACCAGCCGTGGGAGCAGACTAACCTCTCGGCCTAGACGGCCTCGGCTCACGAACAGCCACGCTCCTCCGGGAACTACACCTCAGGAACTCCACGAGCCTCCTAGCATAGTTGGCCCACCTGTCCAACTGTCTCATAGCCTGGTTGTACGTGCAGCCAGACACCTGCGAACCAGGAAAGTCATCAAGAGACAAGCAGAAAGTACAGATGCAACATTTGCAGAATGCTACTATCAAATGCAGAAAATCAAAGGAACTCACCGAAGCATTGGGGTCCACCCTGTACTGAGGTCTCGGCTCCTCCGGGATCGGGATCACCAGTCGCCTGCGCAAACCATCCAGCCCCTCGTACGCCAGCCTAGCGCATGGAAGTGGGAGATCTCAGGGATATCCAGGGCCCTCACCCTCCCTGTGATGCACCTGTGGGCTCCTCAGCCTCATCCTCAAGAAAGTGTCATAGTCGGCTCCCGCTATGACATACTCGGTATAGAACACACCCTGTCTATACCGCTCCAACTTCTCCATCGGCATTGACAGAGGATGTTGCATGTGCAGAGGCGGATCCACCGGCACCATCGAAAGAGACCCCGGGCCATGCTGACGGGTCACCCTCTCCCCCAGATACATCGCATCGCAGTGAAGTCCCTCCAGCAGCTTCCGCTGCCGCGTAACCTCACTAGCAACCTGAACCATGCCAACGTGAATTCGGCTCCACCAGGTCAGCTGGATCCGCTCGGAGAACTCTCGACTCAGGGCCTGAGACACCTCCTTGTACGACATTCGAGTGCCCTCTCTCGACGACACCGCCTTCTTCGCCTTCTTCTACAAAGACAGCATGGCAGGGAACAAGGACCAGTACGCCTCCTTAATCTCCCACCGCTGCGGGCTGAACACCTCATAGTACCAGACCTGTCAAGCAAATGGAAAGTTATGTCAGCTACAGAGCAGATACATACGAGTACAGAAATGAGACAAGGAAGAGAAAAAGACGTGAACTCACATCCAAAGTAAATGAGAAGCAACACAAGGTGCTCTCCTCTCCCCGCGAGAACCTGTCCAAGGAAAGGTAGAGCTCGGCCAGTCCAGCCTCCCCCCAGGCATACCCCCTCACGGCATCCAAGTCTGTCAGCGACCCGTGCAAAGGGAAGTGACAGGACGTGTCAGAAGTCGGGAACAGAGTCGCTGACATCGCGAACCAAATGAACCCTCGAGCCAGACGCTCAGCGGACATCCTAGGGGACCCCTCCCCATAATCATTAATGCCCCTCCGCAGGTGATTCTCCATCGACCTGTACCGGATACCTAAGCCCCTGGCATCGGTAATATCAAAACCCAGCAGCTCCGAAAACTGCTCCGGGGTATAACCATCCACCCACACCAGCGTGTTGCCCCAGGTAGGCAACCCAGTGATAGCAGTAAAGCCAGTGGGAGTCACAGTCACCTCCCCCCACCTGAAATGAAAAGTATGGGTCGTATCCCACCAGTACTCGCTCAGAGCTACATACATGGACCTCGCCCTCTGCGTCACAGCCACCGTGGCTACCGCACTGATAAATCCAGCCAAGCCGGAGTCAACCACAAGCTGCCGTGGACTCCTCTCTCCGTCTTGAGGCTCGTCCAGGAGTATCTCCCACAGCGCTCGAACTGCCTCGAAGGCTCCCCGACTCTTCAGGGTATGAACGTCAACTGTCCCTCGCCCCTACAGGTGAACACGGCAAAATACGTTAATACAGAAGCGACATCGACAAAGTGCACGAACGCATGTCAAAATGATGCAATGCAGATGCAGTTCTCATTCCTTTCCTAAAATATTTCCATCCCAGTTGGAGTATTAACGGTCCAAGATTTCAAAGCACTTCGAAAACTCCGTCGAATCCAGAACTTTCAAAACATTTCGAAAACTCCGTCGAATTCGGAACTTTCAAAACATTTCGAAAACTCCGTCAAACCCGGAACTTTCAAAACACTTCGAAAACTCCGTCGAATCCGGAACTTTCAAAGCACTTCGAAAACTCCGTCGAACTCGGAACTTTCAAAACACTTCGAAAACTCCGTCGAACTCGGAACTTTCAAAGCACTTCGAAAACTCCATCGAATCCGGAACTTTCAAAACACTTCGAAAACTCCGGCGAATTCGGAACTTTCAAAGCATTTCGAAAAATCCGTCGAATCCGGAACTTTCAAAATACTTCGAAAACTCCGTCGAATCCGGAACTTTCCAAGCCCTTCGAAAACTCCGTCGAATTCGAAACTTTCGAATCCTTTCGAACATTTCGAAAATTTACTCCGTCCCGATTTAAACATGCTTTAAATTCGGAAAACACATCTAGGCATGGAATTTTGCAACCAAAATTTTTATGTCATCTACCCATACTGTCAATTGAACTACACTCTAGTCAATTTCGACAAAGGCACATAGCAAAGTCAAAAGCCCCAATCCGGGCACCAAAATCCCTAACTCATTTCTAGTCAAATTTCTAACATTTAAAGAATGCACATTCTTAAAATTAATGGAATTTGAAGGAAGTTTACATGTCTCTCGATCCCTCATTTGGATTTGTGATTCTCCCTAGCCGGGTAGAACTCCGCCGGATTCAATGGATGAGTACTGGTTCGAATGGTCCGAACCAACCGCGTTCTTTCGTCATCGGTCCTTCCATGACGAGTCATTGGTCCCAAATCACCCTCCATGTTGATTTTCCCTTTCCAATTTGGCCCCTCAACTTCTCGCGGTTTCAATTTTACCCCTTTTGGCCCCCAAAAGTGTAAAATTTCCCCCAAGTTAGACATTTCTAACACCCCATCCCCCGAGGATCAATTCCCAGTTAGTTTTCACTAACTCGTCTCGAATGTTAAATTTTCCGTTCACTAACGCCCGTCTCCAGATATTAAATTCCCATGTTAGTTCTCACTAACGCTCGTCTCCAGACGTTAAATTCCCAGTTAGTTTTCACTAACTCTCGTCTCCAGACTTTAAATTCCCAGTTAGTTTTCACTAACGCTCGTCTCCAGACGTTAAATTCCCAGTTAGTTTTCACTAACGCCCGTCTCCAGATGTTAAATTCCCAGTTAGTTTTCACTAACGCTCGTCTCCAGATGTTAAATTCCCAGTTAGTTTTCACTAACGCTCGTCTCCAGACGTTAAATTCCCAGTTAGTTTTCACTAACGCCCGTCTCCAGACGTTAAATTCCCAGTTAGTTTTCACTAACGCCCGTCTCCAGACGTTAAATTCCCAGTTAGTTCTCACTAACGCTCATCTCCAGACGTTAAATTCTCAATCCCAAGTTGACGTTTGACATTCAAATGCTCACTTCCATCTCAAGTTGACGTTTGACATTCAAACGCTCATTGACATCCCCAGTTGACGTTTGACATTCAAACGCTCATTCCCGCCCCAAACCGACATTTGACATTCAAACGCTCCATCCCGTCTCCGGACATTCAATCACAAATTTCGTCTCCTGACATCAAAATTTCTATCAGTTTTCACCATCGTTCACTTCCCCGGCCGCCAGTCGTAAGCCCGATCGTCCCACTACAGCGACCATCAAGGTAAGCCCGCACAACAATCCCTCTTCGGCCATCACCGTAAGCCCGAACATTACTCCCCAGCTGGATCCTAAGAAGAAACATTAATCAATCCCCCCAATTCCTAACTGACCCCGTCAGAACTCTGGATGCTTGTCCCCAGCAATGTGTCAGTCTCTCCCGAGACCACATCCCGTTCCTAACCCCGTCGTTAGAACGTCAATCCTTTCGAGTTGTTAATAACGCCAGCTTAACACAACCATTCCCCATCACTGCCACCCTATCCCCGACGGATAAACCTGGCCGTCATCGTAAGTCCAGTACTCAAGGCACGAACGCCTCCGTCTCAGGATAAACGCATCCAGCAGCTCCGGTTTGAGGAGCCACACGCCCTCGAAAGTATCAGCAACTCCGGTTTGAGGCACCACACGCCCTCAAAAGTATCAGCAACTCAGGTTTGAGGCGCCACACGCCCTCGAAAGTATCAACAGCTCCAGTTTGAGGTGCCACACGCCCTCAAAAGTATCAGCAACTCCGGTTTAAGGCGCCATATGCCCTCGTATGTTCAGTAACTCTTGTTTGAGGCGCCACACGCCCTCGTATGTTCCACCATTCTGGTCTGAGGTGCCACACGCCCTCGAAGGTTTCAGAAATCCTAGGTTCAGATGCCTCACAATAGTCTCCATTCAGGTCCAGGTACCTCCACTACAAGGAAAATCGGATTTAGCTACGGCAAATTTCGTAGCTAAAATGAATATTTCGTAGCTAAATCGTGTTTAGCTACAGATTTATTCCGTAGCTATTCCGTGGGTGCAGGTTCGTCGCTAAATTGGGCGTCGCTGTTTTGTAGCTAATTTAGAGACGGATGTGTCCGTCTCTAATTTAGAGACAGATATGGTCGTCTCTAAATTAGAGACAGATATGTCCGTATCTAAATTAGCTACAGATATGTCCGTCTCTAAATTAGCTACAGATATGACCGTCTACGGATTAGCGACAAATTTTTCGTCTCTATTTAATTTGTCATTTTATTTCGAACCATTTTAGCTACGGATATTTCCGTCGCTAAATTGATATTTTTTTAAAAAAAATTAAATATATATTTAAAAATATATATTAATTTATTTTAAATATATATATATATATATATATATATATATATATATATATATATATATATATATATATATATATATATATATATATATATATATATATATATATACTCCCTCCGTCCCAAATTTCAAAGGTAAACTTATTTCCCTTTTGGTCCGTCCCAGCCCAGTGTAAACTGCCATAAATGGAATTGAAAATGTGCGCGCTCGCCCGAAATTAGGAAAAATAGGAGTCGCCACGCCGTTTTAAGAGGAAACATTGAAAACCTTTGTTTTAGAGAGAAAACATGAGTTCGGGGGTCAGGTTACGTGTTGGGAAGAACCGAGAGTTCACCCAACACGCCTCGTCCGTAGACAAGTCTTTCAATCAAAAACATCCAAGTAAATCCAAAGTGTGTGCATACATTGATAATAAGCAAGATGTGATAAAATGCATCTTATTAATTATGAAACGAGGAAATACAAATTGTGAGCCCATTATTTAGGGAGGCCACATCCCTGAATACAAACAATCTTAAAACAGATTACAAAAGAAAGAGGTCTCTGCAGATAGGTCACTTATGTCGCGTGACACGTCGTATCAGTGACCAAATATGTCGCGTGACACAGGATCACATGGAGACAAAGGTGTCGCGTGACACAAATGGACCATCTGCAGAAGACTTACAGAATGAACACTGCACTGACGAAAGCTATACGCATCTAATCAATTAGCTAGATTACGAACGAAATACATAAACAACATCAAATCAACCCAGGGAGTGTGGATATGGGTAGATCCACACCCCCTTGGGGGCTCAAACACCAAATTCAACCAAATCAATCAATATGAGCTTAATTACACAATCTATGCAAGTTAAACAGAGAGATTGCGATTGGGATTCAGTAATTCAGATGGCTAGGATCTGATTACTGAATCCAAACAAAATAGAATTATAAAATTGCAAGGAATTAAGCAAGAGAGAGAGAGGGAGAGAGGGTTAGGGAATCGTTACCCTTGTTGCTTCCTCGAATTCTATATCCAGTCAGATATAGAATCCTTCAATTCTTCGTTGTAGATCTCACAGCTCTGATCCAAGGGTTCCAATTGGTGTAGGTAGAGAATTGGGTTTGGATGAGAGGGATTAGTGGGTTGGAAGGTAGGAGAGAGAGAGGTTTGGTGTTTGGGATGTTCGTCACAATGCTATTTTGGCAGAGTAACAGTAGGCTAGAATTGGGATCCTGTTTCAATGAGGGGGAGGGTCTTATTTATAGGCTGCAGTTGGCTGCCTTAGTATGTTGCACGACCTTACGCGTCCACTTTCCATGCCTCAAGATGTCGCGTGACACAAGGTGGCTCAACCGCTTTTGGCGCCAAAACCGCTTCGGAACATTCCGGGAAAATACCCAAAAGGTCCAACAAAGTTTTATTCCCAAGGGGTCCTTTGGCATGAATGATGTACCAAAAGGTACTTCCTTCACGGGAAACTCATGGAACGTTTCCTAAGTCTCTGGATAGGCCGAATTTACCAAAACGCCCCTTAATGCAGTTTTATTATATTAAAATGCATCGAAAAGGTTGCGAATTGGATTGGCGTACTTACAGAGCCCCTCGGCAACGTCACTTTTGGAAAAAGTGGGGTTGTCGATAAAATAAGACCCAATCTCAATGAGCGGCTGGGGTTAAGGTGAAGGGCTAGAAGGGTGAGAAGGGGAAAATTATGGCAGGACCTTTCTGAGAAAGGATTCCTACGTATCCCTTTAAGAAGGGAATCAAGCCAAATCGTAGTTCGGAATACAAGACTGGAGGGGAAAACGACAAATCGAAGAAGTGAGAACTATGGTGTCTCGAACCAATTTTGAAAATATTGTGAGATCTATGGTGTCTCGAACCACTTTTTGAAAATGTTGTGAGATCTATGGTGTCTCGAACCACTTTTGAAAAATATTGTGAGATCTATGGTGTCTCGAACCAATTTTGAAAATATTGTGAGAACTATGGTGTCTCGAACCAATTTTAGAAATATTGTGAGAACTATGGTGTCTCGAACCAATTTTGAAAATGTTGTGAGAACTATGGTGTCTCGAACCAATTTTGGAAATATTGTGAGATCTATGGTGTCTCGAACCAATTTTGAAAGTATTGTGAGAACTATGGTGTCTCGAACCATTTTTGAAAATGTTGTGAGAACTATGGTGTCTCGAACCAATTTTGAAAATGTTGTGAGAACTATGGTGTCTCGAACCAATTTTGAAAATGTTGTGAGAACTATGGTGTCTCGAACCAATTTTGGAAATATTGTGAGATCTATGGTGTCTCGAACCAATTTTGAAAGTATTGTGAGAACTATGGTGTCTCGGACCAATTTTGAAAATAATGTGAGATCTATGGTGTCTCGAACCAATTTTGAAAGTATTGTGAGAACTATGGTGTCTCGAACCAATTTTGGAAATATTGTGAGATCTATGGTGTCTCGAACCAATTTTGAAAGTAATGTGAGATCTATGGTGTCTCAGACCAATTTTGAAAGTATTGTGAGAACTATGGTGTCTCGAACCAATTTTGAAAATAATGTGAGATCTATGGTGTCTCGGACCAATTTTGAAAGTATTGTGAGAACTATGGTGTCTCGAACCAATTTTGGAAATATTGTGAGATCTATGGTGTCTCGAACCAATTTTGAAAGTATTGTGAGAAATATGGTGTCTCGGACCAATTTTGAAAATAATGTGAGATCTATGGTGTCTCGAACCAATTTTGAAAGTATTGTGAGAACTATGGTGTCTCGAACCAATTTTGAAAATAATGTGAGATCTATGGTGTCTCGGACCAATTTTGAAAATAATGTGAGATCTATGGTGTCTCGAACCAATTTTGAAACGACATGATATGATGACTAGACGCTTGAAAGAAATATGCGTTCATACATGTATTGTGCTCACTCGCAGCTGTCGGAAGGTCTTAGACTATCATTGTTGTTTCTGCTCTGCTGGGGATAAGTGTAGCTTCCGGAGGGCTCACGCTACTTCTTTCCTGCTCTCTTGTTGTTCTTTCTTTCATGTCCTGAGCTTTGCTTGTGAAACTGGGGACTTTGCCTTTTTCAGTCTCTTTCTTTCTCAATTTGGTCTGAGGGCCAGTCTTGAGACTCAATTGATTATTGTACCTGCGAGGGTAAGACAACAACTCCCGATGCTATGCCTAAATAAGCTTATCTTGTTAGCAAAGATTAATTTATGTTAGCTTGTTTGCACGAGTCCTGTCTGTTTGCAGGAAAGCAAATGCGATTGTTGGGTTAAAGGTCAGTTTTGCCAGGTTTACTCATGAAGTTTTGGGATTGTTTCGGACAGGTATGTATAGTAGGGGTCCTCTCCCGTGAGGTGGAAAATGATATGGCACAGCTAGGCAAGTCGGGGACGCTCCCGAAAGTACAGATTGCAGCAGGTCCAGAGTGTATCGCGCGTCCGAGACAAAGAAGCGCAGAGGGGGCAGAGAGCCATCCCGGCTTGGTGAAGCCCCAGTTGACAGTGCAAAGCAATCTGGAGGGAATCGGGTAAGGAGAGCCGGAGGGATACCTTAACCAAAGCCCCAGCTTGAGGATATTCCATGCAGCTTCATCGCAGGCAGAGTCATCTTGTGGCCACAGAGGCAATTCATCATTTCAAACCGTAGTCAATCAGTCGCTGGACAAGACTCGGAAATGTTTACGCGCAGGGGCACATCTTTCGAATGATGGGAAATGAATCCCGAATTCTGTGTATGACACTCTCGCTTTGGGTTCGACTCTTTTGAGAGAGTATAAGCATAACAAGGTGTGGAGAAGTGTATGGAATCCCCTGCTGACCGAAACGGTGTTTAGCTCTATCTTCCTATGATGTAGCAATAGAAGACTTTTCGAGACACTTGAAAACTTGTCTTATTCGTGGTGATCACAAAGCTGCTTAAAACCCTTTATTGATGTTCGGGTTACTCAACCACCAAAGCTGATATGAGCAAATATTTTTATCAATCCTGAGGAGAAAGCCCACTGATATCGAGAATCGGAAGGATAGACAGTGTATGGGCATGGTCCTTGAAGAGACCGGATTTTCTGAGATTTGTTTATGATTTCGACCGGACCAATTAAGGTTGCCTACGTTCCCCTCCATAGGAGGAGCTCAGGTCGCCGTAGTTCGGGCTCATCTCGAATGAAAAGAATGAACGATGAAGTTCGGGGATGTGAGGACCTTCGAAGATTTTAAGAATCGAAAAATATGTCCTCTTAGAGTGTCGATGAGAGACACAGATGCGAAGCCCCAGTGGGACGTCCACGGCAGGTGTTTGCAGAGGAGAAATGAAATATGCTCACATACAACGTCAAATGAACGGACGGAATTTGCACAATCTTCAATTTATGGTCCTTTGAGCCGGGATGGACTTGGCTCTGCTTCAAGCAATAATCTGTATTAGATCTCGACGATATTAGACTGAAACTGCTATCCAGTAGTAACTGCGGCTGGGCTTCGGGATTTCGATCGGTCTTCGGGTGATTTGGGATATCATGACCTCTTAAAATGAGAGGTCGGCTAGGCTTTTTGCTGATTGAACCTCTAAAAATGAGAGGTTGGCTCTTGGGTAAGTGTTTGGGATTTCTAAGGTGAGGGAGATTTGTGTTTGCATTTTCAATGCCTCTAAGCAAAGGTGAGGGTAATGGTAATGGTAATGTCCTCTAAAATCGAGAGGACGGCTTGGGATCGGTTAGAGGTAATGGTGAGGGAACATCCAAGTTGTCTCTTTATTCACTCTGAGACTCCTCCTGAGTAACGACCGAATCCTTTGACTTTGCTTTCTGAGAGTATCACTGGGGACTAGGCTCTCTTTCTTTTCTTTTCTTTTTTTTTTTTTGTATCTTTTTTTTTTGTATATTTTTTTTATTTTTGTCTCTCTCTTTTTTCTTTTGAGAGGAGAATTTCAGCTAGTCCCCAGGATGGATCATTGCTTTCCATCGTTCTTGAGCTTGGAGACGGTCGATCTTCTTTTGCATCGCGGGAGCCTCAAGGATAGTCCCTCTTCTTCGGGTGATGGCTAAACGGGTTTCAACTAGGCCGATCTTGAAATGAAGGGATATTGTTTAGTGAGGGTAAGGTAATGGTTTTCCTAAGGGTGAGGGGTTTCAACCGCAGCACCTATCGGATAGTCTGAACGAGATAGAGTCTTCGTTTGCATGTTAAGCTTACTTCGCGGAAGATCCATGCAAATTCATCGAGCAACGAGATAGCGAGGACGAAGGAAGATATGTGAGCATATTGGAATCGAGGTGGGGAGTTCTTAAGCCCCACTCTGGGAAGGATATCAGTCAATTTTCTCGCTCCGATCAATTTAAACATTAGCCATTTCCAAAGCATTAGTCGGTGAGCAGACAAGTGATCATTTGGAATAAGACCATTTCAATTGAGTGTAACGTAGGTGTTCTAGTGATGTCTCGAGTCTAGCAGAATAGAAGCAAATATTTTATTATTGCAAATAAAAAACTCATAACATGGACTTGATGACTCGCGACCACATAAAAGACACTCTAGAACCTACGACGCCGACCGATTGACTTCGCCGTCTCGCGGTGAGATAACCTCGGGCTTCGCCGATATCACCGAAGAAGATCGGGACAACATTGGGGCGAGCCTTCTCAACCTTTCCATCATCAACAAGTCTTTGAATAACCTTCTTCAAGGGGATGCAATCATCGGTGATGTGACCCGGATACCGGGTGATATTGGCAATATTTGCTATGATCCAAGTCCGGATTGGGTTTGGTGGGGTTGTAGTTATCAAGTGGCTCGATCATTCCTCGTTGAACCAATCCCCGAAGGCCTCTTCGTTGTCATTCCAAGATCATCAAACCGATACACGCTTACGGGGTGGCCGCTTTCCGGTCCCCCGCCCGTAGATTGCTGACACTGTTGTCGATGGTCATCTCTTTTGCCTTAGGGATCGTTGAACTTGTCGCTCTGTGTCGAAATCCACCATTATTGCCAACATTGGTGTTTGATGCAAGGTTAAAGAGTCTGTTTTCGCTGCGGGCTCCCATGCTTACCATTTCCCTCAAGTCAGGATACCAACCATTTCCGATAGCTTCACGGAGAACTGGCTTCACACACGATAGAAAGATGTCCTTTTGATCCTGCAGCGGGATTGACTCAGAGAGTTCATTCAGCTTAGTGTTCCATCTCTTGTAGAACTCGGTGATTGACTCATCCTATTTCTGAATTGTACCGACCAAATCATCCCTGATGTGCGCCATTCAAGGTTTCCACGATACTTTTCAAGAAAGGCCTCAGTAGTCTGACTCCAAGTAGCTCGAGTTTCTGACTTAAGGGTTAGAAACCATGTCAAGGCAGGTCCTTTGAGTGTGAGATGAAAGTGCTGAGCCATAAACTCGGGAGTGCAACCCATTGCCCCCATAGTCATCACGTATGTGTCCACATGAGTTTTCGGGCATGCCGAGCCATCAAATTGTATTTTGGGCATTTTGAACTTGTAAGGAAGAGGCTCTACTTGCTTTGGGTCAACAACCTTAAGTCCACTTGATCCTGCCGTCAACTTGTCAATTTGCTGCTGCATTTGCTTCAACAGTGCAGTTACCTCTGGAGTCATCCCGGGAAGTTGAGGAAGAGTGGTAGCAATAGTAGAAGAAGGCTCAAAACTGGCTGGTTGGAAGAGAGACGACTGAGCTAACCCGGATGCTGGAGCTGGCAAACGATTAAATTGACCGGTTGGGAAATTCTGATTCTGCGGAAAAGCACCGGCAGGCCTGTAAGGAATTGACCCCGAATGCTGCATAGATGATGAGCCAAATTCAAAAGCTAAATACATTGAAGGCTGAGACATGTATTCTTGAAACTGAGGCCGTCTAGTAGGAAACTGCATAGGTCCATCCTGGCTGAACTGATTCCTGGAGTAAGGATGCTGATTCGGATACTGGGCGTTACTCTGGAATTGAGGACCATGAGACTGACCTTCCTGACACTGAGAACCTGGAAGCCACAGACCTTGATTGTTCGGAAGCTGGGACCCCAATTGGCTTAGAGGCATGGAAGCATTGAGAATTGGTGAGGAGGTCAAATCATGGAAGAACGGCTGTGTTCCTCCAAAACCAACTTGAGAGTTCACCTAAGCAGCCCCCCGATTCCCGAGCGTAATCGAACCGTGGCCCCTGGTCCGAGGCCGAAAAGGGAGAGAAACATTCCCGGCTCCTAGATCGGTGTCATTAACCTCGGTAATCTCTTCATAAGTTCCATCGGCGCGTCGGATCACGAATACCTCGGCTTCTCATTGCATCTACGAACTTAGAATGTGCTGCCTCTTCCCTGGCTTGAGCGAGTGATTGAGTCTCACGCTCTCTAGCTAGAGCGGCTTCCAAATTAGCCCTCATCTCCTCCATAGACAGACTATGCATGACTTGTTGATCCGTAGCAGATGAATCCTCAGATTGAGTGGTCATACTCTTCTCTGCGCTAGACATCTCTGAAATTGAATCGGGTGCGAAATCTGTAGAAACTGCAGCTGCCTCAAGACGCGAACTAAACGAACACCGGGAATCGGATCGCGCACCCAACTTGCCTTATCTGGAGAGGAGAGAGCGTGTATGAGGAGGAGGGTAGAGAATTTTGAGGAGGTACGGGAGAGGGAAGAATACGGAAGGAGACGGACTCGTGCAACACTTATTATTCTTCAAGTAGAAATCGGTGTTTTAAGTCCTAGAGACGGTTGGAAAAGGATAATCCTTTATTTCACGCAATCTAGACCTCGGGGAACCTAATGACGCAACGTTCGAATTACACCAAATGCTTTGTTTTGAAACATATAATAGGTAATGATACCTAACCAAACCCTAACATCTTTATGGAACGAAGAGGTTCGTCCAAATTTCTAAGGAAATTTGGGCAGCATAACGGGTCTTTTCGAAGAATTTCGAAGAAAAATCCGGCATGACCTCTCGTCGGTACATGTTGGCAATGCGGCATGATCTCTCGTTTAGAACACGCCACGGGAGTGACATGTCCCTACGTGAAATCATGTTGCATTTGGCAACATGCCCACAAGGTGTGAGGTTTCGGGAGAAGGTATAAGGACCTATACTATTTTTCAAAAACAATTCATTTTGTTGTAATTAAAACATTGTGTCAAAAACCAACCGTGGGTAAGGTTTAGTGTGGTGCCACCTATAACGCACTAGGGGTTTAGGTTTGATTTCAAGCGCTCAAGCGTAGGCGAATTTCATGGCCGTCCGCGATGCCGTCAATCGCACCCGAGGGTTCTAAATCTAAGTGATGTAGTGTGCGGATGACTATATTCTTTTATTTTGCGAAAAATGATTTTTTTTTATTATTTTTTTTTTATTTTAAAGAAAGAAAAGACAACACACACCCTCACACAGGATATATAGGGAACCACAATCAATTGAGTCCCGCTTGATCCAAGGGACTGCCCTCAAACCAGTCTTCTGATGTTCTGTTCAGTGGCCACCCTTTGTCGCGTGACACAGACAACCAGAGACAAAGGTGTCGCACGACCCGGGTGGTCATCGAACCGGCCAGCCTCTTCAATCATCAAATCAGCCCCTGTTTTATCATAGCAAGAGCAACACAAAGAGAAGACTAATGCACAAAAAGTGACCACAAGCACAAAGGGCTCACAAGTTTCATAATCAACAAGATGTATGAACCACAAATGATTATCGAATAATGCACACAAAATGGATGTATTGGATGTTTTGACTAAATAAAAGCTTGACCCACTCAACACTTGAAAAACAGGTTTTCAAATGTTTCATCCCCAGCGGAGTCGCCACTGAAAATGTGCGCGCTCGCCCGAAATTAGGAAAAATAGGAGTCGCCACGCCGTTTTAAGAGGAAACATTGAAAACCTTTGTTTTAGAGAGAAAACATGAGTTCGGGGGTCAGGTTACGTGTTGGGAAGAACCGAGAGTTCACCCAACACGCCTCGTCCGTAGACGAGTCTTTCAATCAAAAACATCCATGTAAATCCAAAGTGTGTGCATACATTGATAATAAGCAAGATGTGATAAAATGCATCTTATTAATTATGAAACGAGGAAATACAAATTGTGAGCCCATTATTTAGGGAGGCCACATCCCTGAATACAAACAATCTTAAAACAGATTACAAAAGAAAGAGGTCTCTGCAGATAGGTCACTTATGTCGCGTGACACGTCGTATCAGTGACCAAATATGTCGCGTGACACAGGATCACATGGAGACAAAGGTGTCGCGTGACACAAATGGACCATCTCGTGTAGAAGACTTGGCAGTAATGAACACAGAATTGACAGAAAGCTATACAGATCTAATCAATTAGCTAGATTACGAACGAAATACATAAACAACATCAAATCGACCCAGGGAGTGTGGATATGGGTAGATCCACACCCCCTTGGGGGCTCAAACACCAAATTCAACCAAATCAATCAATATGAGCTTAATTACACAATCTATGCAAGTTAAACAGAGAGATTGCGATTGGGATTCAGTAATTCAGATGGCTAGGATCTGATTACTGAATCCAAACAAAATAGAATTATAAAATTGCAAGGAATTAAGCAAGAGAGAGAGAGGGAGAGAGGGTTAGGGAATCGTTACCCTTGTTGCTTCCTCGAATTCTATATCCAGTCAGATATAGAATCCTTCAATTCTTCGTTGTAGATCTCACAGCTCTGATCCAAGGGTTCCAATTGGTATAGGTAGAGAATTGGGTTTGGATGAGAGGGATTAGTGGGTTGGAAGGTAGGAGAGAGAGAGGTTTGGTGTTTGGGATGTTCGTCACAATGCTATTTTGGCAGAGTAACAGTAGGCTAGAATTGGGATCCTGTTTCAATGAGGGGGAGGGTCTTATTTATAGGCTGCAGTTGGCTGCCTTAGTATGTCGCACGACCTTACGCGTCCACTTTCCATGCCTCAAGATGTCGCGTGACACAAGGTGGCTCAACCGCTTTTGGCGCCAAAACCGGTTACGGAACATTCCGGGAAAATACCCAAAAGGTCCAACAGGTTTTATTCCCAAGGGGTCCTTTGGCATGAATGATGTACCAAAAGGTACTTCCTTCACGGGAAACTCATGGAACGTTTCCGGAAGTCTCGGGATAGGCCGGGAATTTACCAAAACGCCCCTTAATGCAGTTTTATTATATTAAAATGCATCGAAAAGGTTGCGAATTGGATTGGCGTACTTACAGGAATGTCCTTTAATATTTTATATTCTCCCTACCCCACCCACTCATTAACTCCACTCATTCTCCACCATACAATTTATTCAACCAACCTACTATTTACTCTACTTATTCTCTCTCTTCATTTTCTACCACACATTTTCATTATCTTAATAATATTCCTTAATTGGTGTGCCATTTTTTTTGGTTTACAGTGGGCTGGGACGGAGGGAGTATATATATTAAAATATATAAATATATATTTTTAAATATATATTAAATCAGTCCCTTGCCTTTTTTTTATTTTCAAATCAGTCCCTTAACTTTTATTATTTTCATATCAGTTCCTTAACTTTTATTATTATCAAATCAGTCCCCTAAATTTTTTTTATACTCAAATAGTACTCACAATGCAGAATAGGCCAAGTTTGGCCCCAAGAGGAATCCTCCATGCCGGCCAAATGGCCCAGAAGCTCGGCCAATTACCAAAACTGAGGCGGCCGCATCGCACCCAATGAGGCGTGCGCCTCAACCTCAGTAACCCTTGGCCCCAAAATTGACAAAATCCTTGGCCACAAAATCCTAGCAGTCCCAAAATTGATTCACAGCCAACAACCCAACAACATCAACAAAAAATCATAAAACACACTTTGCAGAATATTTTAAACATTTAGGTTTCCAAAATTTTGAATCACAAAATCAACAAAAAAAATCAAAATCAAGGATTTTGTCAAAATCATTTTAGGTCTCACTCCACCCTCTTCCCCCTTCGTGACCTCTGACCCAAAGAAGAAAAAGAAGAAAACCCATTTTAGAAAGAAGAAAACCTCACTCCCATCCTCTTCCTCCCATGTACGATGAC
The DNA here is from genome assembly GCA_022495995.1 of Adenophora triphylla var. japonica. Classification (NCBI taxonomy): domain Eukaryota; kingdom Viridiplantae; phylum Streptophyta; class Magnoliopsida; order Asterales; family Campanulaceae; genus Adenophora; species Adenophora triphylla. The sequence goes on from JAFEMH010002715.1 coordinate 176,984, forward strand.
AAATACGTCTTGAGCACCATGAGTCGATTTCCTAATTGGAACTGACTCCTTGTCTACATACTGATTTACCATCGACACAGGTGGTAGGCTTTATCGCAACACCTACAAATTACTACAAGGACTCCTAATAATGTAGATAGTGGAAGTCCAGGATCGATCTCAGGGAACAGTATTGAAAACGATCAAGTCACGCACACAAATGGGGGGTTTTTGTTTGTTGAATAATTATAATCCTACGACGGGAATTAAAATCTAAGTTATGAATAATAATGTAAAAGAACACTTTGGATATGCAAAATTATCCCCGTCTATCAATCAATATCACCGGAATGATTCTTTCTTTCTTCTCCCTAATTACTTGATCACAAGATGTAAATTCTCTATCTCTTCTTTATTAATAATTACTAGCGGCGACACGCTCAACTAATAACCCTAATCAATACCAAAACCTAGCCGACACGGTCAAGATTCAAAGTATTAATCGATGAAAGATTTAAGAGATTAAGATCAAGAAATTAACCTATTGTTATTTCAAATAGAATTAAAGCCAATTTTACTTTAATTACAATCCAAGATGAAACATTCAAGAATTGCAAAAGTGCTACAATGATAACCCTAGTCCGACACGATACAAGGGAGATCTAGCAATAATCAATTAAAAGGATAAAGGGATTGATCAATTTCTCAAAACCCTAGAAATTGATTTGAAATTAAGAACAAGTAAAATTGCAATTAGGAAAGAATAATCAAAAGAAATCAAACCTCAATTGAAAGGAAAGATGGTTCAAAAGTTACAAATCCAAAGCAAGAGATTTTTAGCCTTCCATGGAAATTCAAAGCTTGAATATTGTTTGAAAAAGCTAATGAGAGATAAGATCCCCCCAAAAAAGACGGCTAAGAGAAAGTATTTATACTTTCTCCCTAAACCCTAGCTAAAAAGGAAAAGAAAATAAATTAAAAATAAAGAAAATTGCAAAATTACGTCATTCCAGCGATCAGGGCACGACTCGTCCCTAGGGTCACGAGTCGTCCCTTGGTCTTCCTTCAATGGGGACGAGTCGTGATGTGGGGGACGACTCGTCCCTGTCTGCACCCCTCTCTGAATTTGGCGTCCCCCCTTTGGGGAATAGTTGAGCCAAAGGGGGACGACTCGTCCCCTGAAGCAAAATCACTGATTTCTTCACATTTTCTCTTCAATCCTTTGCTCGCTCCCGAACTTCCTTGGCTTGACTTCCATGGTGTAAACTTTGATGTCCTTGAGCAACTCATGAGGACCAAAAACACTTACATCAAAAACTCTCTAAAAATTCTCTCAAATTACATCTTTTATCTCATAATCCTCACAATACATAATATCACTCATAAGACATCAAACCTAACAAATTACATGGAAATAACACAAAATAATACCGGAAAACATAGGAATAACATAGAACAAATCCGCGCTATCAAATACCCCCACGCTTAGACCATTACTCGTCCCTGAGTAATATCCTAAACTCCAATCTAACACCGGCCTAAAACAGATGCATGGAAGGTATTGATTCCTAGTCTCCTCTAATCCGCCAACAAGTCAATCAAAAGTCACAAACAGAGTATAAGAAACTCCATCTCCTTATATCACCAATAAATATGATCAATGAAAACAAATGACCTTAACTTGATACTAACTTCCAAAATAACAGTATCCAAGCTAAGGTCCTCACACAAAAGCCAAGGGGAACTAAATATAACCTACGTTTCCCCTACGCTTGGTTCTCACTACATTATCCCTCAAAATAAAAGTTGTTCGGGTGTTTAATCTCTCACAACTACCTCATGAACACAAACACCTACTCCCCCTTATAACTCCATAATGAATGAGGATTTCTAACCTATCTCCTCTAATCCGAACCTCCTACACCAAAGTGAACATCCTAACCCGAAACTCCGAACCCCCCTTATGACTTCAACACCGGTGAATAAACAAATTGAAAGAATTTCACTCACTCACCTTTTGCCTAGGTGCCGTTTCCGGTTTTCACCTAGCCTCTCGTTTTTTCAATTTTTTTTTTTTTTTTTTTTTACACGCTCTCTCCTTTTGCCTAAGTGCCCTCTCGGGTTTTCACTTAGCCTCTTTTTTTTTTTTTTTTTTTTTTTTTTTTTTTAGAAACTATACAGATAGAAACATCTACATATAGAAACATCCCCCGTACCCCCACGCTTAAACTACACAGTGTCCTCAATGTGTGTGCAACAATAAAAATGCTAGGACAGTAAAAGCGTAAAAGGGGGAAAAATAATACCATCACTATGGTGGCCACTGCCACGGCTGCCACTGCCACTCCGGGTACTGCCATTGACCACCTGACTGTGACTGCGAACTAGAACCCACACCAGGAGCAGGCGTCCGTCTAGCTGCACGCCTTATCTCACGGGCCTCGCTACAGGACAACAAACTGGCATACTGCTCATCTGACACAGGGACATATACGGAAGGTCCCTGCTGCTGCATCATCCAGGACTCCATCTGTCGCTGGCGGCTATCTATCGCAATCTGTCGGTCCTGAATCTCCTCCAAAGTATCACCATACTCCGCCCACCTCCTATCCTCAAAAGCTACCCGGCTCATGAACCTCTGATCCTCATAAGCATATCTCTCCTGGGTCCTCCTGTCCTCATAGGCATATCTCCCATGCTGCTCATCTAAAAATGTCCTCATCTCATCCCATTGATTAAAAGAGCCCTACTGGCCCTGGTTCTGCTCTTCTTCACCGTGACCACCCTGCTCCTGCTTCTGCTCCTGATCCTCATCATCATCCTCCCCAACAGGATCCATCTCATCCTCAACCCCAGGCATACGCCAATGCCTAGCGTGTGTGCCAGTCGGAAATGCGGCTCCTGCCGTGCAAGTAAACGTCTTCCTCGGATCACCATACTCAAATAATAAGGAAAAGTTGCCCGCCCCCCTCGGGTCCCTCGCAAACTTGTCATATTGAATAAGCCACTCTCTCGAATATAGACTCGTGCCCCCTGTCAATTTTACCGCCTCGGGCTTTAATTCCCCCACACAGGCTGCAGCAATCATAGTGATCATCCCACCTACAGAAATGTTGCCCTTTTTTGTAAGGGCAAATGCCTCACATCTCCTCACAAAGATATTCACCCAATCCGGGACCACCTGGTAACTCCTCAACCCCGTGCGCAAAAGATTTATCATAGCAAGATTTAATTGCGCAGGCTCCCCATTCGCCAACCAGGTCATAGCCAATCCTCTATAAAACAACTTCCATGCCGGGTGAGACAAAGAAGAAGCCCTAAGAAATTTCTTAGTGCAAGGCAACCCCGTAAGCTCCGTAAAGAAAAAGCAGCTAGCCCCATCAACATCCAACCAATCTCCTCTACCGGTCAACCCCCAGGATCTCCCTCAACTCATCATAGCTCACTCTAAAAACTTCATCATCAACATGAAACCGAATAGTATTGGCATTTGCCCCTTTTCCTACCTCCAAAGTTGAGAGAAATTCCAGTGAATATCTCAAATAAGAATCCGCTCTCTTCCCCAAGGAAGTTCCCAACCTGGCTTGGTTCATTAAATCTGCAACTAAGGTTTCTAAACCCAAATCTCTTAACACCGGCACATGGAGGAAGGTGGTGACTTGAATTTTCCTACTCTCCAAATTCCGCCACCTTTTCTTTTGAGCGGGTGACAATTGAAGTAATCCCATATATGGTAAGGAAGCATTAGGGGGAGGGGGGTCATTTGGGACCTCGGATTGGGTTGTTATTCTAACCCTTTTATTGCCACCCCCTCGAGCATCTCTTCCCCTAGAACTCATTTTACTCAACACAATTCACAAAAACTCCTCCACACAAAATTCACAAAATGTATGCAACAAAACACACCCCCACAATCACAATCACCTTCCAAATCCCAACCGAACCGCCAAACAACAATTCAACAAATCCCAACAATTTAAAGTGCAAGATAGAAGGTTGAAATTTTACCTTACTAACACTCCCAACGTGGTCTCAATCCTCCTTGTACAGTCAACAGCAACCTCCAACAGATTTTGACCAAAATTTTTGAAATTTGCACTTCTAGGGCTTGGGGAAATTTCGAAATTGGGTGGATTGAAGGCCAAAAATGGAAGAGGGTGGGTCGGAATTAGGTAGAGATGGTGGATTAGGGCTTGGATTTCGAAGAAAAGAGAGAGATTTGGTGGAATTTTCGGATTTGGGTAGAGAGAGAAAGCTTGGAGCTTTAATGGTGGTTGAAGGTGGAAGATGAAGGTAGAGAGAGAAAGGGGGTCGGTTTTAGTGAGGGAAGAGAATGGGGTTGGAGATTTTTGGGTTGAAGGGGTTGAAGGATGGTGGATTTAGGTGGTGCTAATGGTGGATTGGTGGGTGTTTGTAGAGAGAGAGAGAGAGAGAGAGAAGGAGTAGGGGACGACTGAGAATGGAAGGGACGACGCGTCTGAAGGGTTAAAACCCTTGATTTTCAAATTTATTTTTTTATTTTTTTATTTTTTTATTTTTTTTTTTTTTTTTTTTTTCTGAACAGGCCCCAAGGGACGAGTCGTCCCAAGGGGCACGAGTCGTCCCATTTTACCCCCTCTCTGATTCATGCGTCCCCCCTTTGGGGAATAGTTAGCTTTGCAAGGGGACGAGTCGTCCCCTGGGCCAATTCCACACATTTTTTTTTATTTTATTTTTTTTTTTTCAGAAAAGGCCCAGGCTTTGATCCTCACTCCTTGCTACTCCCTGCACACCACCACAAAACAAATACCTTTAGTAGCACCGATTCATAAAATGCTAAAAACAATAAATACAACAACAATAAAAACTAAGAATAACTGATTAAATCCCGGGTTGCCTCCCGGTTAGCCGCCCTTCTTTAACGTCTTTAGCTAGACCAAACGTCGGGTAAGCCCCCGGCTAGCATCAAATTTTTAAGTCCTTGACAAGACTCAGAAATACGGTCTACTCATAATTAGGATTTTGGAGATAATGCACCTCCATATCCTCATTTATTCCTACGCCATCATGATACAATTTTAGGCGTTGACCATTAACCTTAAAAACCTTGTCTCCGGAGAGACTACCAATCTCAACCGCACCATGCGGATATACCTCTCTCACTATAAAAGGTCCGGTCCACCGCGACCTTAGCTTTTCGGGAAACAACCGGAGACGGGAATCAAATAAAAGGACTTTTTGACCAACCTTAAAGTCCTTTCTATTGATCATTTTGTCATGCCAAGCTTTTGCCCGCTCCTTATAGAGTTGGTTGTTCTCGTAAGCGTCTCTCCTGATCTCATCCAACTCACTTAGTTGCAACTTTCTCTCCTCACCGAACCCATCTAGGTTCATATTAAATTTCTTAATGGCCCAAAATGCTCTATGTTCCAACTCCACCGGTAAATGACATGGCTTCCCAAACACTAACCGATATGGGGACATACCGATAGGTGTCTTATAAGCCGTCCGATAGGCCCACAAAGCATCATCAAGTCTAAGACTCCAATCCTTCCTAGATGGATTCACAGTTTTCTCAAGAATGGACTTGATCTCCCGGTTGGACACCTCAGCTTGGCCATTAGTTTGGGGGTGATAGGCGGTCGAAATCTTATGTGTAATATGATATTTCTTAATCAAAGCTTCGACCGTCCTATTACAAAAATGGGTCCCCCTATCACTAATGATGGCCCTAGGCATACCAAACCTACTCACAATGTTGGTCTTAAGGAAATTAACCACTACCCGTGAATCATCGGTGCGTGTGGGGATTGCATCAACCCACTTGGAAACATAGTCAACCGCCAACAAGATATACAAGAAGCCAAAAGAATTGGAAAAGGACCCATAAAGTTGATTCCCCATACGTCAAAAATCTCACAATTTAAGACGAAGTGTTGTGGCATCTCATCACGTCGACCTATGTTACCAACTCTTTGACACCTATCACAAGATTTGCAAAAATTATATGCATCATAGAACATGGTAGGCCAATAAAAACCACTCTCAAGCACTTTCTTCACCGTGTTTCTAGCACCGAAATGACCACCCGTGCATGCTCATGACAAAATCTAAGGATAGAATGAATCTCACTATCGGCTACACACTTACGGATCACTTGGTCCGCACAATGCCTCCACAAATAAGGCTCATCCCACACATAATATTTTGCCTCACTCCGGATTTTATCCTTCTTAGATTTATTAAGTCCCGGAGGGAACTTTTGAGACACAAGAAAATTTACCAAATCTGCATTCCACGGTGCAGACGACTGAACCACCCAAAGAGACTCATCGGGAAACTCACCCCGAATTGAACAATGATTAGAGGGCTCATCCTCTTTAAGCACAAGACGACTCAAATGGTCGGCCACAAGATTCTCGGCCCCCTTCTTATCTTTCACCTCGATATCAAATTCACTCAATAAAAGGATCCACCTAATAAGTCTAGGTTTCGCCTCTTTCTTGGTCATAAGATACTTAAGAGCAGCATGGTCGGTGTAAACAATGACTTTGGTGCCTAAAAGATATGACCGAAACTTCTCAAGAGCAAACATAACCGCCAACAACTCCTTCTCGGTTGTGGTATAATTCCTTTGGGCATCATTGAGGGTCATAGAAGCATAATAAATGACATGGGATGCCCTCTCAACCTTTTGACCCAAAACAGCCCCAACTGCATAATCACTAGCATCGCACATGATCTCGAAGGGGCGAGACCAATCGGGTGCTTGAATTATGGGGGTGGTGGTCAACCTAGACTTCAACTCATCAAACGCTCCCTTACACCTCTCATCAAAATGAAAATCAACCTCTTTTTGTAATAAAGTGCATAGAGGAGAGGCGATTTTTGAAAAATCCTTTATGAAGCGCCGGTAAAACCCCGCATGACCGAGGAAAGACCGGACCTCACGCACATTAGTGGGATAGGGAAGGGAAGAAATGACATCAATTTTCGCCTTGTCAACCTCTATGCCTTTCTTTGACACCACATGACCCAATACAATGCCTTGCTCAACCATAAAATGGCATTTTTCATAATTCAAAACCAAGTTTGTTTCAATGCAACGGTCCAAGACAAGAGCAAGGTGAGCAAGGCATTGGTCGAATGAGTCTCCATGAAACCTTTGAAAAGTCGCAGGTGCATTACACAATCCAAACGGCATCCTCCGATATGCAAAGGTGCCAAAAGGGCAAGTAAACGTAGTTTTCTCTTGGTCTTCCGTGGCAATAGGTATTTGAAAATACCCGGAATAACCATCAAGAAAACAGTAATACGCCCTTCCGGCTAACCTTTCAAGTATTTGATCAATAAAGGGGAGGGGAAAATGATCCTTACGTGTTACCTCATTAAGGCGCTGAAGGTCGATGCACACTCGCCAACCCGTTTGCTCCCGGATTGGCACCAACTCTCCCTTATGATTTATTGAGACGGTGATCCCGCCTCGCTTTGGAACACACTGAGTGGGACTCACCCACTTACTGTCGGATATGGGGTAAATGATCCCCATCTGCATTAACTTCAGCACCTCCTTTTTTACCACCTCCATCATTGGTGGATTCATCCTCCTTTGCGGTTGCTTAACCGGCTTTGCATTATCCTCCAGAACAATCTTATGTGTACACAAAGATGGACTTATGCCCTTAAGATCGGCAATATTCCACCCAATCGCTTCCTTCCTTGCCCGAACCACCTCTACCAATTTCTCTTCCTGCACCTCATTCAGCTTGCTTGAGATTACCACCGGCAACGTATCATTCTCTCCCAAGTAAACATATTTCAACCCCTCCGGTAGGGTCTTCAACTCGAGCTCAGGTGCCTTCTCAATAGATGGCACGGGCTTCCCTGGCGGAATCTCTAACTGCACCTTCACATACCCCGGAGTATCACCTGATAAGCTCATTACTGCTTCCTTCAGACTGTCGGAAATTTCAAAATCCAACTCCGCAAACCCCAAGGCATTCTCTAAAACCGCCTTCAAATCATCATTGGTGCTGCTCACCTCAAAAACATCCTCTACCACAGGCTCAATTACATCCATGAAACATAAGGAGTGGACGTCCTTTGGGTATTTCATGGAGTCAAAGATGTTAAACTCCATGACCTGCCCATCGAACTCCATAGACAACGAACCATTGGCCACATCCAACTTGGTTCTAGCTGTAGACATGAAAGGCCTTCCAAGAAGAATGGGGGCCTTAGGATCAGAATCCATATCCAACACGTAAAAGTCAGCCGGAAAAATCATCTTACCAACCCGGACGAGAACATCCTCTACTAACCCCTTCGGATAAGCGTTGGACCGGTCAGCCAGCTGTATAATTACCCGGGTGTCTTGCAATGGCCCCAATTTTAGGTTCTCAAACAATGTGTAAGGCATCACATTGATTGAAGCCCCCAAATTGAGCATTGCCTTGTGCTCCGATGAATCCCCTAGAGAAATAGGGATCACAAACATCCCCGAATCATTGCACTTCTTAGGCAACTTCCTCTGATAAACGGCAGAAACATGCTCATGAACCTTTGCCTTTTTCTGACTCCTCAACCTCTGGTCTCTCTTAGTGGTACACAGCTCCTTCAAAAATTTGGCATACCTCGGGACAGTCTGAAGAAGGTCCAGGAACGAAATGTTCACCTCAAGCCTCTTGAAAGTATCAAAAATTGCCTTGTCAGGCTCAGGTTTCCTTGACTCTCTCAAGGCTTGAGGAAACGGCACATCTGGCTCTACTACTGGTGGCACTGACTCAGATGCAGTACCCTTCTCTTCCACGACCTTTTCTGTCGGCTCACTCTTCTCAACCTCTAACTCTGGTTCCTCGTTGATCACTGTGTCTATCAACTCCTTACCACTCTTCAGTGTTACAGCACTCACGTTTTTCTGATTCGGATTCGGTTCTGTCCTTGATGGCAACTTTCCCGAATCGAGCCTCCAATCTACCAACCGCATCCGGCAACTGGCCCCATCTCGCCTCTCAAGACCACCGATACTCGTGACGGTCCTCTGTGATACCGTGAAGACCGCTAGATAAGGTGCTCATACTTTGAGCCAATGTGCGGAACATATCTTACGTAGACTGTCCTGTGGTGGCTAACATTGCCGCTTCTTCTTCTTTGCGGTAACTATTCTTCTTTGGCTGCGGTGGCTGCATAGGTGGCCTAAACTGCATGGACTGCTGAACCGGCATAAAACCCCGCGGATTACCGAACTGATTACCGAACTGCGGCTGCTGCGCCCCATTCGGATTGGACCAACTGAACCCTGGGTGATTCTTCCAATTCGGGTTGTAAGTGTTCTGTCTCTGGCCTCCGAATCCTACTGCATTCACATCTTCATACTCACCCGTTTGTAATGTCGGACACGAATCCGTCGGATGAGTCACATCGTAACAAATACCACACTGCTTCGGTGGCTGTCCTAGCATCATTGCTTTCATCATACTTTTGATGTCCTCAACATCAGTTTTAAGTTGATCCGCCACCCCACTACTGGACCCAGCTGCATTGACCTGTCTGACACTTGACCTCATACCATGTGTCCGGGTACTCTTCGCTAACTCCTCCAATAATTTCTGAGCTTCCGCAGTGGTTTTGTTCAATATGCTACCCCCACACGAAGAGTCAACCATCCTTTTGTCCTGATCAGTAAGCCCTCCGTGGAAGTACATAATCAGCTGATCCGCATCATACCCGTGGTAGGGACAACTCCGAGTGAGAGTGTGAAACCTGTTGAAGTAATCATAGAAGGATTCATCCCCCTTCTGCTCCATATTACTTATATCCCTTTTCATCACATTGATTTGATTCACCGGAAAAAACTCATCCAAGAAAGCCTCCTTCATCATCTGCCAGGTGGTAATGCTGTTCGGGGCCAGGTGATAGTACCATACATTGGCCCTGTCCTTCAATGTGAAAGAGAAAGCTCGGAGCGTAAGCCGCTCAATTGGGAGATCCGAAGGCTTCATACGTGCATACTTGCACAAATTGGGAAACATGCCGATTCGGGTTTTCACCAGTAGCCCACGAAGCTAGGTAATTGATTTAGAAGCCCGGTTTCAACTCAAACGTGACTCCCGCCGGCAATGCAGGAAAAGTAACTGCCTGTGGTTGCTCCGTCCAGTTTGGAGCAGTTTTCTCCCTCAGTGTCTGCGCTGCTCTATCCCCCATCTCTGTCTCCCAACAATTATAGTTCAACCTCCTGTTTGCTTTACGTCCTTTCCTGAAAGAACGTTCAATTTCTGTATCAAGGGGCACAAGTAGATTGTTAGTAGAACGGGTGTGCACCATGCACGGTTACACACCACAAGAGAGCAGGGTATATCACTTAGCTAATAACACAAATACTAAGATAAAAATAAATAAAAAGAAAAAGAAATAGATTAAGAACAGAATATGATCGTAAACAATTACACCGTTCCCCGGCAACGGCGCCAAAATTTGGTAGGCTTTATCGCAACACCTACAAATTACTACAAGGACTCCTAATAATGTAGATAGTGGAAGTCCAGGATCGATCTCAGGGAACAGTATTGCAAACGATCAAGTCACGCACACAAATGGGGGGGGTTTTGTTTGTTGAATAATTATAATCCTACGACGGGAATTAAAATCTAAGTTATGAATAATAATGTAAAAGAACACTTTGGATATGCAAAATTATCCCCGTCTATCAATCAATATCACCGGAATGATTCTTTCTTTCTTCTCCCTAATTACTTGATCACAAGATGTAAATTCTCTATCTCTTCTTTGTTAATAATTACTAGCGGCGACACGCTCAACTAATAACCCTAATCAATACCAAAACCTAGCCGACACGGTCAAGATTCAAAGTATTAATCGATGAAAGATTTAAGAGATTAAGATCAAGAAATTAACCTATTGTTATTTCAAATAGAATTAAAGCCAATTTTACTTTAATTACAATCCAAGATGAAACGTTCAAGAATTGCAAAAGTGCTACAATGATAACCCTAGTCCGACACGATACAAGGGAGATCTAGCAATAATCAATTAAAAGGATAAAGGGATTGATCAATTTCTCAAAACCCTAGAAATTGATTTGAAATAAGAACAAGTAAAATTGCAATTAGGAAAGAATAATCAAAAGAAATCAAACCTCAATTGAAAGGAAAGATGGTTCAAAAGTTACAAATCCAAAGCAAGAGATTTTTAGCCTTCCATGGAAATTCAAAGCTTGAATATTGTTTGAAAAAGCTAATGAGAGATAAGATCCCCCCAAAAAAGACTGCTAAGAGAAAGTATTTATACTTTCTCCCTAAACCCTAGCTAAAAAGGAAAAGAAAATAAAGAAAAAATAAAGAAAATTGCAAAATTACGTCATTCCAGCGATCAGGGCACGACTCGTCCCTAGGGTCACGAGTCGTCCCTTGGTCTTCCTTCAATGGGGACGAGTCGTGATGTGGGGGACGACTCGTCCCTGTCTACACCCCTCTCTGAATCTGGCGTCCCCCCTTTGGGGAATAGTTGAGCCAAAGGGGGACGACTCGTCCCCTGAAGCAAAATCACTGATTTCTTCACATTTTCTCTTCAATCCTTTGCTCGCTCCCGAACTTCCTTGGCTTGACTTCCATGGTGTAAACTTTGATGTCCTTGAGCAACTCATGAGGACCAAAAACACTTACATCAAAAACTCTCTAAAAATTCTCTCAAATTACATCTTTTATCTCATAATCCTCACAATACATAATATCACTCATAAGACATCAAACCTAACAAATTACATGGAAATAACACAAAATAATACCGGAAAACACAGGAATAACATAGAACAAATCCGCGCTATCAACAGGCAGCGGCCCGGCACAAGGAGTGAGTTCAGGATGGTGGAGGCAAGATTTGGGTAGGGGTGGGAGAAGACGAGAGGGAGAGAGGGAGCTTTTTACCGGAAAAGATGATTTGTTGCCAGAAGTGGAGTGAGAGGGGAGTGTAGGGAAGGAGACGGAGCAAATAAGGATTGGGGGAGTGAGCGTCCCTATTAGGGTTTAGTTGGTCTTAGTTGAGGTCATGGGGAGACTGTTTGTGTTTGTTGAAGGGAGAGAAATAGAGAGAGTGACGGACTGTGATGGCGCCGGCGACGGCGGAGGCGGAGGGAATGAAGGAGACGGTGAGGTAAATGAGAGAGAGAGAACCGTGGCTTTCAAAATCAAAATGAAGAGAGAGAGAGAGAAATGAGCTTTTGAAATAGGGAGAGGGAGTAAATGGGTTTGTGGGGGAAGATATGGGCCGTTTGATTTAATGTTATAAATGGTCGGATCTTGCTTTGGCCATAATCCACGTGAAAATTTAAAATCCAATCAAACAATGCCACATACTTATATTTATTTCACACTATATTATACACTAACTAAAATATTTATATGCTTTTATTTTATTTACTCAAAATTTTAGTTATAGTAATATGCCTAATATCAAGAATAATAACATTATCATATAGTTAGTAATAATACTCAATAATAAGACTAATAATGATGTTATTGTTAATTATTCAATTATATAATTGAATATATTAATAATTATTATTATATAATTAAGAATAATATTATTATATAATTAATAATAATATTAATAATAACTAGTAATAATACATAACATAAAAAATAATAATGTTATTAATTAATAATAATATTCATTAATTTAATTATTTTAAATTTATTAATAATAATTTAATAATTTAAACTTCTAAGAAATATTAATATACCTAACTAATAATTGATATTAATAAATTATAAAAAAAATACTTATTAACAATAACAATAATTTTATCTTTAAAGAAAATAGTAATTAGTAATAATACTTAATAATAAGACTAATAATGATGTTATTGTCAAAATGGTATACGGCTACCTCGTTTATTTTTTTTAAATTTTTTTCTACATTCTAAATGACATTTAAAGTGTTTTTCATATCTATGACTTTCCTCAAAATCCAAATGGAAATTGAGTTACAAACATGTGCCATTATTTAGGGTATTTAGGGTTTTAAGGAATGTGTCCCGATCTTGTGAAAATGGTATACGGCTACCTCGTTTATTTTTTTTTTAATTTTTTTCTACATTCTAAATGACATTTAAAGTGTTTTTCATCTCTATGGCTTTCCTCAAAATCCAAATGGAAATTGAGTTACAAATATGTGTCATTATTTAGGGTTTTTAGGGTTTTATGTGTCCCGATCTTGTGAAAATGGTATACGGCTACCTAGTTTATTTTTTTTTATTTTTTTCTACATTCTAAATGACATTTAAAGTGTTTTTCATCTTTATGACTTTCCTCAAAATCCAAATGGAAATTGAGTTACAAATATGTGCCATTATTTAGGGTTTTAAGGAATGTGTCCCGATCTTGTGAAAATGGTATACGGCTACCTCGTTTATTTAGGGTATAGGATTTAGGGTTTAGGGGTTAGGGTATAGGGTTTAGGGTTTAGGGTATAGGGTTTAGGGGTTAGGGTTTAGGGGTTAGGGTATAGGGTTTAGGGTTTAGGGTTTAGGGGATAGAGTATAGGGTATAGGGTATAGGATTTAGGGTTTAGGGGTTAGGGTATAGGGTATAGGGTTTAGGGGTTAGGGTTTAGGGTATAGGGTTTAGGGTATAGGGTATAGGGTATAGGATTTAGGGTTTAGGGGTTAGGGTATAGGGTTTAGGGTTTAGGGTTTAGGGTATAGGGTTTAGGGTTTAGGGGTTAGGGTTTAGGGTTTAGGGTTTAGGGTTTAGGGTTTAGGGTATAGGGTATAGGATTTAGGGTTTAGGGTTTAGGGTTTAGGGTTTAGGATTTAGGGTTTAGGGTTTAGAGTTTAGGGTATAGGGTATAGGATTTAGGGTTTAAACCCCAAACCCTATACCTTGAACCCTAACCCCTAAACTCTAAACCCTAAACCCTAACCCCTAAACCCTATACCCTAAACCCTAACCCCTAAACCCTATACCCTAAACCCTATACCCTATATCCTAACCCCTAACCCCTAACCCCTAAACCCTAAACCCTAAACCCTATACCCTAACCGCTAAACCCTAACCCCTAAACCCTATAGAAAAAAAGATAGAAAAAAACTAAACAAATGAAAGTATATAGAAGAAAAGTCAAAAGAGGGACGGACTACCCTATATTTATTTTTTAATTTTTAAAAAAAAATTATTGACTAGAAAATAATATTTTAGCCTTTGTTAATCAGTGATTTTTTTTTAGAAAATGTTATAGAAAAAAAATAGAAAAAAACTAAACAAATGAAAGTATATAGAAGAAAAGTCAAAACAGGGACGGACTACCCTCTATTTATTTTTTATTTTTTTAAAAAATTTTTATTGACTAGAAAACAATATTTTAGCCTTTGTTAATCAGTGGTTTTTATAAAAAGTTATATAAAAAGATAGAAAAAAACTAAACAAATGAAAGTATATAGAAGAAAAGTCAAAAGAGGGACGGACTACCCTATCTTTATTTTTTTTTTTTTTAAAAAAATTTATTGACTAGAAAACAATATTTTAGCCTTTGTTAATCAGTGGTTTTTTTAGAAAAAGTTATAGAAAAAAAGATAGAAAAAAACTAAACAAATGAAAGTATATAAAAGAAAAGTCAAAAGAGGGACGGACTACCCTACATTTATTTTTTATTTTTTTAAAAAAATTTTATTGACTAGAAAATAATTTAATTAGTGTTTTTTTTTATAAAAAGTTACATAAATAAAGATAGAAAAAAACTAAACAAATGAAAGTATATAGAAGAAAAGTCAAAAGAGGGATGGACTACCCTATATTTATTTTTTATTTTTTTAATTTTTTTATTGACTAGAAAAAAATATTTTAGCCTTAGTTAATCAGTGGTTTTTTTTAGAAAAAGTTATAGAAAAAAGATAGAAAAAAACTAAACAAATGAAAGTATATAGAAGAAAAGTCAAAACAGGACGGACTACCCTATATTTATTTTTTATTTTTTAAAAAAAATTTTATTGATTTAGAAAACAATATTTTAGCCTTTGTTAATCAGTGGTTTTTTTTAGAAAAAGTTATAGAAAAAAAATAGAAAAAAACTAAACAAATGAAAGTATATAGAAGAAAAGTCAAAAGAGGGACGGACTACCCTATATTTATTTTTTCTTTTTTTAAAAAATTTTTATTAACTAGAAAACAATATTTTAGCCTTTGTTAATCAGTGATTTTTTTTAGAAAAAGTTATAGAAAAAAAGATAGAAAAAAACTAAACAAATGAAAGTATATAGAAGAAAAGTCAAAACAGGGACGGACTACCCTATATTTATTTTTTGTTTTTTAAAAAAAAATTTATTGACTAGAAAATAATATTTTAGCCTTTGTTAATCAGTTGTTTTTTTTATAAAAAGTTATATAAAAAAAAATAGAAAAAAACTAAACAAATGAAAGTATATAGAAGAAAAGTCAAAAGAGGGACGGACTACCCTATATTTATTTTTTATTTTTTTAAAAAAAATTATTGACTAGAAAACAATATTTTAGCCTTTGTTAATCAGTGGTTTTTTTAGAATAAGTTATAGAAAAAGAGATAGAAAAAAACTAAACAAATGAAAGTATATAGAAGAAAAGTCAAAAGAGTGACGGACTACCCTCTATTTATTTTTTTATTTTTTTAAAAAAAATTTATTGACTAGAAAACAATATTTTAGCCTTTGTTAACCAGTGTTTTTTTTAGAAAAAGTTATCGAAAAAAAGATAGAAAAAAACTAAACAAATGAAAGTATATAGAAGAAAAGTCAAAACAGGGACGGACTACCCTATATTTATTTTTTATTTTTTAAAAAAAAATTTATTGACTAGAAAACAATATTTTAGCCTTTGTTAATCAGTGGTTTTTTTTATTAAAAGTTATATAAAAAAAGATAGAAAAAAACTAAACAAATGAAAGTATATAGAAGAAAAGTCAAAAGAGGGACGGACTACCCTATATTTATTTTTTATTTTTTAAAAAAAAAATTATTGACTATAAAACAATATTTTAGCCTTTGTTAATCAGTGGTTTTTTTTAGAAAAAGTTATAGAAAAAAAGATAGAAAAAAACTAAACAAATGAAAGTATATAGAAGAAAAGTCAAAAGAGGGACGGACTACCCAATATTTATTTTTTATTTTTTTTTAAAATTTTATTGACTAGAAAACAATATTTTAGCCTTTGTTAATTTGTGGTTTTTTAGAAAAAGATATATAAAAAAGATAGAAAAAAACTAAACAAATGAAAGTATATAGAAGAAAAGTCAAATTTAGAGACGGATACTAAATCTGTCTCTAAATTTTAGAGACAGAATGTTGAATCTACGTGTCACTAAATTAGAGACGGATTCAAAAATACGTCTCTAAATTAGAGACGGGTTAAAATCTGTCTCTAAAGTTTAGAGACGGATTACAGATATCTCTCTAATTTAGAAGACGGTTACGAATCTGTCTCTATTTTAGAAACGAGATACAAATCCCGTCTCTAAAACTTAGAGACGGAATATGAATCCGTCTCTAAATTAGAGACGGAATCGATTTCGTCTCTAAATTAGAGACGGATTCGGATTCCGTCTCTATATTAGAAGGCAGTTGATTCGTCTACGAATTAGAGACGGATTCATATTTCGTCTCTGAATTAGAGACGGAATCTGAATTCGTCTCTAATTTAGAGATAGAATCTGATTTTTGGTTCTGCCTCTAATCTGTCGCCAAATTAGCTACAGATTTCGTCCGTCTCTAAATTTCCGTCTCTAAATCCGGTTTTCCTTGTAGTGCTCGCGATGGTCTCATTCAGGTTCAGACGCCTCACAATAGTCCCCATTTAGGTCCAGGTACCTTGCGATGGTCTCATCCAAGTCTAGACGCCTCCCAACAGTCTCGCTCAGGTCAAGGTCCCCACGCGCGGCTCCTTGCACCTACGAACTACGATCGGCTTGATTCCCGCTCGGAATACGTAGGAATCCTTTTGCTAAGGGTCCAGCCAGCTGACCGCCCAGGTCTCTTTTGAAGTAAGGCAACACAATTTGGATCATTATCTTTTTTCAACGACCCCACCTCCTTCGGAAGTGACGTCACTGAGGGGCTAACTGTAAGTACCCAAATCTGGATCGTCAAAATTCGTTAGAAAGTTAACCGGAATCCGTTAACTGGCCCGCTCTAGGTTAACCGGAACCCGTTAAGCTCCCCGCTGCCAAGCCAACGAGACGTCCCGGGACTGCCCCGTGCATCCCGACGTCAAAGCGTACTCAATACGCGTCGTTGCACATAAAAGTACGGCTTTCCCTGAAAAATGCACTTTCCGGCACTTTCCGGGGGCATTTCGGACATTTTCCGGACTGTTATTTTAAAAACGGACAAAATCGGGAAATAACGGCACAAACTCCCATGGCCTGTGAGTCACAGGGACACATGGCTCACATTCCACAGCTCCCCCATCACCTTTCAATCAAATTCAGAGTGAAAAGACAAAAATACCCCTGGTATGCAGTCTCAGTCCGACCGGACTCATTTGCAGGAAATTTGGAATTGCCAGCAAGTCCCTCCAATTTCCAAAAATTCACAAAACCCCCTGGAATTCATTCTCAGTCCGTCCGGACTCATGCTGAATTTTCACCTATAAATACAAGGGATGTCAAAGCCATTTGTAACAACAAAAAAAACACTCCCTTTCACCAAATACCCCACGGCCTAAACTGGTTCCTCCTCTCCCCGAGCCCTGTTTTATCTCGTTTTGCGTGAAAACTCCATATTTCGATCAAATACAACACACGCCACTTCAAAACACCATTCCAAACACACTTTCGTATCCCGTATACGCCCACTGAGCCAAAGGAGCCGACCCTAGCCATAGGTAGCTCCCTCTCTCTCTAAAACTCTCGTTCCGTCTCGGTTTACGCGCCAGTCGCTACAACCGTTTTGGACAACGTTGTTGAAATGTAGACGCCTCTGTCTAACGGGGTCCGATACGTTTTAGCCCCTAGATCTTCTTCTCTTCCCGTAAAAGAAGTAATCTCGGGTTAAAACGGCGTTTCGACCTCGTTTCGTTTACTTTTATGTCATTTACCAATTCCTGATCGTTTGATCCGTTGATCGTCATTTAAAATTCTGTCATTTACAATTTCGGACCGTTTGATCCGTCGAACGTCATTTACTTTCACGCAAATTTACAACTCCGAGCCATTTGGCTCGTCGATCGTACTTTGCAATTCCGAGTTGTTTGGCTCGTCGATCGTACTTTACAAACTCCGGACCGTTTGATCTGTCGATACCGCATTTAAATACTGTCATTTACAAAGTCTGACCCATTTGGATCGTGATAGTATTTACTTTTCAAAGTCCAAGTCGCAACCCCATTCGTTGATCGCATATCATTTAATACGTTTTTTCCGTAAAATCGTTAACAATGTAATGCCCGGTTCAAAACCGGAGTTCGACATTCGAACTCTCTTTCAAAATGCGTGAAATGAAGTTTGGCATCCAAACGCTCATCTTCAAACTTAAAAGCCGACTTTTGACATTCAAAAATCATTTAATACGTTTTTCCCGTAAAATCGTTAACAATGACATGCTCGATTCAAAATCGGAGTTCGACATTCGAACTCTCTTTCAAAAAGCGCAAAATGACGTTTGGCATCCAAATGCTCATCTTCAAACTCTAAATCCGACGTTTGACATTCGCAAAATGATGTTTGGCATCCAAATGCTCATCTTCAAACTCTAAATCCGACGTTTGACATTCAAACGCTCTTTTCTTAAAAGTCAACATTTGACACTTAAGATAAACAGTTAAAATCAGCATTCGCGCCACTTTTCCTAAAACATCAAAACCGACGTTTGTCATTCAAACGCTCGCCTTTTCAAACAGAACACCTAATCAACGTTTGGCATTCAAACCAAGATTAAGCTTGTCATTCAAGCCCCCATTTCAAAATGCAAACACAAACACACATGCACACGATTTCGAGAAAGGTAGAAAGACTCGTCATACGAGGCATTTCGGGTGATCTCAATATACTCTTCCTGAAACGTAACGTGACCTCCGAACCTAACAATCTCTGGTACTAAAAAGCTTTTTACTCATTTTTGCTGCCAATAAAAATGACTCCCCGTTTTCAAAAAGCCTTTTCCTAAGTTTTTGCTATTAATAAAAATGACACCATTTTCACTAAAGCCGTTTCTCAACATTTGGGCTCAAAATACAAAAACCGCGTGGCGACTCCTCTCCTTCCCGAAAAGCAAGGTCTCAGACACCAACCCTCCGCGAAAGACAACCGCATTTCCGCACCCCGCGCGAAAACCCCGTGTAATTTCAGGTGGCGAAGAAGACGGCAACGTCGAGGGAGGGTACTCGGCTGACTTATGAGGAGGTGTCTCTGACCATGAGCCGAGAGTTTTTCGGGCGGATCCAGCTGACTTGGTGGAACCGGATTAATGTTTTTGTGGTCCAGGCTGCTAGGGAGGTCACACATCGACGGAAGCTGCTGGTGGGGCTTCATTGCAATGCGATGTACTTGGGGGAGAGCGTGACCTATCAGCATGGTCCGGGGTCCCTTCCTTTGGTTCCGATGGACCCGCCTCCACAGATGCAGTATCCTATGCTGATACCGATGGAGGATTTGCAGCAGTACAGACAGGGCGTGTTTTATACTGAGTTTATCATAGAGGGCGTCGACTATGACATCTTTCTGAGGACAAGGCTGAGGAGCCCGTAGGTGCTGCACAGGGAGGGTGAGGGCTCTGCATATCCCTGGGACTACCCGTTCCCTCGCGCTCGGCTGGCGTATGAGGGACCTGATGGTTCTCGCAGGCGATTGATGATCCCTATTCCGGAGGAGATGCGGCCTCGGTACAGAGTGGATCCTAATGCTTCGGTGAGTGTTTTGATTTGACTTTTTGTACTTGACAGTAGCATTCTGCAAATGTTGCATCTGTGCTGTCTGTTTGTCTTTTGACGGCTTTCCTGATTTGCAGGTGTCTGGCCGTACATACAACCAGGCCGTGAGGTATATAGATGGGATAGCCAACTACGCCAGGAGACTCGTGGAGTTCCTGCGATGTAGTTCCCGAAGGAGTGCGGCTGTGCATGAGCCGATGCCATCTAGGCCGTCTGCAGCGAGAGACTCGTCTGCCTCCACGACTGGTGGGGCAGGCTTTACGCAGGGGTTTGGCCAGTTCTCTGGTGAGACGGCGGGGTTCGGAGCTCGTCACTCTTCGTATTCGGGACACGAGCGAGGAGAGTCCTCGGAGTCACATGCGTGGAGGCGGCCTTTCTCGTATTCCCGCCTTGAGGAATTTGGAGATTACTTGTCCTCGGTGGATCCGGCTGCTGCGGGGCAGTATTTCGAGTGCTCGGATGACGAGCAGGACTCTGAGTAGTCCTCTTTCTTGATTTATTTTTAGACAAAATGTGTGTATTGTCCAAACAATTTGATTTGTACTTGAAAGGGCCTTTGAGGCGGAACCTTGTATTTTGCATATTTATTTAGTGATTACCTTCTGTTATTTTTGGCAAATAAGCAAGTAGGTTGATCAAAAATAAATAATAATGAAACATGCACAAAATTTGAACTGGTCAAAATTTATATCTATATGCACTGTTATTTAATTAATTGCACTGTTGCACGAGCCCGGGGCGGAAGTGGTGTCGGCAGTGGTTGATTTAAACTATGGATGCACGTAGTTTAAACAAGGCTTGAACAGGATGTGGTATGGAAATGTTCCTGCATTTGAGGCAGCTGGCTGCAGAGTTGACCAAGTCAACTTGAAAAAATAGTCCGGCCGGACTGGGATTCAATTTCCAGATTGTTTTAAATTGCAGTCCAGTTTTTGCAAATTTGAAAACATCACGTTTGCTTTTGATCAAACACTGAATTTCTCTCTTAAATTCTTGAAGGTTTTCTTTGTTCTTTCCATGGCTCCATTTCCTAGGTTATCGTCTCAGATGCAAGAACGATACTTGGATAATTTCCAGTCGTGGGTACGGCACCACACGAGGCAAAGCAAGGGTTTTTTCGAGGGTTGTTATGGGATGAAATCGGTTTGGGCTTTGAAGGAGCTCATGCCGAATTGGGATCTCCTGAGAGCTGCGGATCGCTTCTGGGATGTACGGAGGCACGTGTACAGCTTTTCGTACAACGAGATTATGCCTATGTTTGAATATTTTCGAGACATATTAGGAGGACCTGAGACAGAACAACTGGTTCTTCCTTTGACGGGTGGCATGGCCACTGTTGAGAAGTTGGTGTCTTTGCTTGGTATCTCAGCTGAAGAAGCATACGGGATGCTAATACTGAACACAGATTATGTTGACATTTCGGGGCTGCCCGATAAATTTGCCGGTGTTGAGGGGAGCATTTTTGCGTGGGAGGCATTTGCTCTATGTGCAATTGCCACTTCATTCACGTTCACGTCCCTGGGTGTGTGCCATCACAGTGTATTGGACCTGGTGAGGCAGTGCCGGGATGGGGGAGACATCGTGCCTTTGAGCCTGGGCGAGACGTTCCTTGGCATAGGTCGGATGGCGGCAGCCGATACATGTGGGGAGGGAGTCCCGCTATGCTCACTATGTGGTTGAGGGAGCGATTGCAGATGATGCCCGAGGTGCCAGTGTCTTGTGACCCTTGGTCCTTTTCTCGAAGTCCTTTGGTGATAGGGGTGATCAGGGTGAACTAGAGCTCTGGATGGCCAGACTCCGTACGCATCACTTGCGATGGTAGGTTCCTCATTGGAAGCTACAAACTTTTTGGACTGCTCAGGAGGGTCTTCTGGTTGTCAGAGTACCGGGGTTGTCCCAGACTGCTTTCTACATTCTATCCTTGGTGCTGCGACAGTACAGGCTAGAGCAGGTGCCATTGACGGGTTTGGGTCATGCTGCTACCTTCGAGGTGGGATCTCTGCTGATGGAAGATCCTTCGACGTTATTGCTTCTCCCGCGGTTGTGGCAATACACGTCCTTTCCTGCCAGGGTTCTCTCTCACCGGAGAGGGGGCATTGTTCTATCTACACAGTATTTGAACTGGTATGAGGAGTGTATGGGGGAGACACATATGGTCATTTTGTGGAGACGAAGGGAGTTGTTGGGTCTTGATTACCCTGACGGCTTGACTTTGAGGAGAGCCGAAGCGATGGCTAACCCTCAGAATTGTACTAGGGACGACATGGATGATTATTAGGCCAATGCTAGTCGGGCGGCCGATCAAAGCACGGTCATGATGACTCGGAGAGAGGCAGCTCAAGATAGAGTTAGGGAAAGGGCTGCGTTGGCAGCTGTAGATCTGACGGAGGCATCGGGAAGGGTCCCAGAGCCAGGTAGAAGGTCTACGAGAATATTCTCTGTGAAGGTGAAGAATACTCGCCGCGGAAAAGGGAAGGGGAAGAAGGATGAAGGACCAAGTATGGGGAATGTATCCAGTTAGGCTGCCTACGTTCCCCTTTCACAATTGGACTAAGGGGCTCAGGTCACCGTAGTTCAACACGTTAGGTGATATTTGATAAAAACAAAGACAAAAGAAGTGCGACCCTATTTTTTACCTGGATCATTATCGGGAATGTATTTAGTTGGGTATTACTCTTTTTGCACTTTAACTTTACTGAGGGGTGGTGTATGGGGAACGAGAGTTGACCCGTGCTCTTCCTCAAACAAAGTATTTGCGGAGCTTGCTTCCATTCACGGGGTTAACGAAAGGGTTCCCGTCCAAATCTGCTAACTTCATGGCTCCTCCGAAGAAGATTCTTTGTACCACGAATGGGCCTATCCAGGTAGGCTCCCACTTTCCAAGGGGATTGGTCTGCGTAGGAGGATTTTCCTTTAGCACCAAGTCGCCTTCCCTGATGTCTCAGATCTTGACTTTCTTATCAAATGCTCGGGCCATTCTGCTTTGGTAGGCTCGAGTATGCTCCATGGCTTTCAATCTGCGCTCGTCGAGTAGAGCAAGTTCGTCATGACGGCTCTGAAGTCATTCGAATTCATTGATCCCGTTTTCCAAGAGGACTCGGAGGGATGGAATTTCCAATTCCACTGGTAATATTGCTTCCATTTCGTATGTAAGTGCGAAAGGAGTCTCCCTTGTGGCAGTTCTGACTGATGTTCTGTATCCCCAGAGTGCTAGATGTAGCTTCTCGGGCCAATCCCGACCTATGACGGTCATCTTTCTGATTATCATTGCGAGAGTCTTGTTTCCTGCCTCTACTGCACCATTAGTTTGTGGTCTGTAGGGAGAAGACTTGTGGCGTGTAACTCTGAACTCGGTCAACAGTTGGTCACAATCTCCTTCGAAGTGGGTCCCATAATCGGATATGATCTCGTTGGGCACCTCGTATCTGCACATGATGTTCTCTTTGATGAACTCGGCCACTTTCTTGGAATTCAGTATCTTGTATGATCTGGCTTCTACCCATTTGGTGAAGTAGTCGACTGCGACTAATATGAACTCGTGACCATTGCTCCCTGGCAGAGTGATTTTGCCGATGACGTCGATTCCCATGTGGCAAAAGGCCATGGTGTAGTCATGCAATAGAGTTCGTGAGTGTAAGTACCCAAATCCGGATCGCCAAAATCCGTTAGAAGTTGACCGGAATCCGTTAACTGGCCCGCTCCAGGTTAACCGGAACCCGTTAAGCTCCCCGTTCCCAAGCTAACGAGATGTCTCGGGACTGCCCCGTGCATCCCAACATCGAAGCATACTCAACACACGTTGTCGCACGTAAAAGTATGACTTTCCCTGAAAAACGCACTTTTCGGCACTTTTCGAGGGCGTTTCGGACATTTTCCGGACAGTTATTTTAAAAACGGATAAAACCGGGAGTAGTGGCACGAACTCCCACGAGCCTGGTGAGTCATGGGACACGTGGCTTGCATGCCACAGCTCCCTAGTCACCCTTCAATCAAATTCAGAGTGAAAAGACTAAAATATCCCTGGTATGCAGTCTCAGTCCGGCCGGACTCTTTTGCAGGCAATCCAGAATTGCCAGCAAGTCCCTCCAATTTCCAAATTTTCACAAAACCCCCTGATTTTCACCCTCAGTCCGTCCGGACTGATCCTGAAAATTTACCTATAAATACAGAGGCTGTCAAAGCCATTTAGAACAACAAAAATTACTCCCTTTCTCCCAAAAAGCCACGGCCCAACTGAGTTTCACCCCTTCCCGAGCCCCTGTTTTGCCTCGATTCACGTGAAAACTCCGTATTTCGATCAAATACGACCCCTGCCACCTCAAAACGCCGTTCCAAACACCTTTCCATATCCCGTATACGCCCCCCGAGCCAAAGGAGCCGACCCTAGCCATAGGTAGCTCCCTCTCTCTCTAAAACTCTCGTTCCATCTCGGTTTATGCGCCAGTCGCTACAACCATTTCGGACGAAGTTGTTGAAATGTAGACGTCTCCGTCTAACGGGGTACGATACGTTTTAGCCCCTAGATCATCTTCTCTTCCCGTAAGAGAAGTAATCTCGGGTTAAAACGGCATTTCGACCCCGTTCCGTTTACTTTTATGCCATTTACCAATTCCGGATCGTTGATCCGTCGATCTTCATTTAAATTCATGTCATTTACAATTCCGGATCGTTTGATCCGTCGATCGTCATTTACTTTCGCGCAAATTTACAATTCCGAGTTGTTTGGCTCGTCGATCGTACTTTACAATTCCGAGCTGTTTGGCTCGTCGATCGTACTTTTACAATTCCGGATCGTTTGATTCCGTCGATACCGCATTTTAAATACTGTCATTTACAAGTCCGAGCCGTTTGGATCGTGATAGTATTTACTTTTCAAAAGTCCGAGTCGCAACCCGATTCATTGATCACATATCATTTAATACGTTTTTCCCGTAAAAATCGTTAACAATGTAATGCCGGGTTCAAAACCGGAGTTCGACCTTCGAACTCTCTTTCAAAACGCGCGAAATGACGTTTGGCATCCAAACGCTCATCTTCAAATTTAAAAGCCTACTTTTGACATTCAAAATCATTTAATACGTTTTTTCCGTAAAATCGTTAACAATGTAATGCCCGGTTCAAAATCGGAGTTCGACCTTTGAACTCTCTTTCAAAACACGCGAAATGACGTTTGGCATCCAAACTCTCATCTTCAAACTTAAAAGCCGCCATTTGACACTCAAATCATTTAATGCTTTTTTCCCGTAAAAATGCTAACAATGACACGCCCGGTTCAAAATCGAAGTTCGACCTTCGAACTCTCTTTCAAAATGCGCGAGATGATGTTTGGCATCCAAACGATCATCCTCAAACTCAAAATCCAACGTTTGGCATTCAAACTCTCTTTTCTTAAAAGTCAACATTTGATACTTAAGACAAACAGTTAAAATCAGCATTCGCGCCACTTTTCCTAAAAACATCAAAACCGACGTTTGTCATTCAAACGCTCGCCTTTTCAAACAGAATCCCATAATCAACGTTTGACATTCAAACCAAGATTAAGCTTGTCATTCAATCCCCCATTTCAAAATGCAAACACACACACACACGCACACATTTTCGAGAAAGGTAGAAAGACTCGTCATACGAGGCGTTTCGGGTGATCTCCATATACTCTTCCCGAAACGTAACGTGACCTCCGAACCTAAAAATCTCTGATACTAAAAAGCTTTTTACTCGTTTTTTCTACCAATAAAAATGACACCCCATTTTTCAAAGCCTTTTCCTAAGTTTTTGCTACCAATAAAAATGACACCATTTTCAAACAATAGCCGTTTCTCAACGTTTGGGCTCAAAATACAAAAACCGCGTGGTGACTCCTCTCCTTCCCGAAAAGAGAGGTCTCAGACACCAACCCTCCGCGAAAGACAACCGCGCTTTTCTGCTCCGCGCGAAATCCTGGGTAATTTCAGTGAGGAGGGATGTGATTGAGGTTGGAGAACCATTGACATTTGTTGCAACTTCTGATGAACTGGATGCAGTCTGTTTCCATTGATACCCAATAGTATCCCATACGGAGGATAATCTGTGTCAATGCTCTGGCGTTCATGTGCGGACCACAGGTTCCGTTGTGAACTTCGTTCATTAGCTCGCTGGCTTTTTCTTTATTTACACACCGAAGGAGTGGTCCTTGGTGGCGCTTCTTGTATAACATACCCCCCAGAATGACAAAATGGGATGCCAGGCATTTTAGTGCCATCATATTTTTGGCTTTGATCCCTTCTTTGTATTTTCCATCTTCATTTGTGAAGGAAGCTTCTCCGTTTTGGAGGTACTGGTAGATTTGATTGTACCAGGGTTCGTTGATCGGTTCATTTTTAACTTCGATCTCACAGCAGTAAGCAGGTGTTTCCCGTTTGCCTATTCTAAGAGGTTTTACTGATTTCCCTTCGGGAATTTCGACAAGAGATGCTAGGGTAGCTGTGGCATCTCGCGAGCGGTTCTCGTCTCTCGGGGCAAATAATGGAAAGAGATGTCCTTGAACTGAGCAATGAGCTCCTCCATGTACGTGTGGTACTTCTGGAGGTCAGAATCTATTGTCTTCCATTTGTTGGATACTTGATTGATGATCAATGCTGAGTCTCCGTATACTTCCAGTTCTGAGATGTTGCGCTCAAGAGCGGCTTCTAGGCCGGCTGCACAAGCTTCATACTCAGCTGCATTGTTGGTTGCTTCAAAATTCAGTTTGATGGCAATGGGAGTATGCTCGTCTTTAGGATCAACCAAAAGCAATCCAATACCATTTCCTTATTGTTGGTTGCCCCATCGAAGAAGAGTTGCCAGCGGTTTGCGTTGTCGAGTGAAAAGTTCCCATCATCTGGAAACTGCGGATCAGGACCCTTGGGTTCACTGCTTGGGAAGTCTACCAGCTGATATGCCATTACTCTGCCCTTTGTTGATTTTCTGACCATGTACTTGATGTCGAACTCAGCCAGGAAGAATGACCACTTGGCTAGTCTCATTGACCGGGATGGCTTGTCGAAGAGATATCGGACAGGGTCCATCTTGGAGACAAGGTGCACTGAATGTGACTGCATGTAGTGTTTCAGTTTCCCGACTACCCATACCAAGGCGGTATAAGTTTTCTCTAATGCTGAGTAGTTGAGTTCACTTCCCTGAATCTTTCGGCTTACGAAGTAGATTTCCTGCTCAACCTTAGAACCTTTCTGTTCTTGTGCAAACATTGCTCCGATTGACGTATCTGTTACTGTCAGGTACATGAGGAGTGGCTTGTCTTCATGTGGCGGGCACAGGATTGGGGGATTCACTAAGTATATCTTGATTTTCTCGAAATCTGTCTGGCACTCGAAGTCCTATTTGACGTCGGCATTCTTCTTCATCAGCTTGAGCATTGGCTCATAGAGAGATGTCAACTGGTTGATGAAGCGGCTGATGTACTGAAGTCTTCCCATAAAACTTTTCACTTCTGTCAGTGTCTGTGGCGGCTTCATGTCGATGATGGCCTTGATTTTCTTGGGATCAGCTTTGATACCTCTTTCTGTAACTATGTACCCCAGTACCTTACCTCGCTTGACGCCGAAGGTGCACTTTGCAGGGTTCAATCACATGGAGTGATTTCTGAGTCTGTTGAAGAACTTTCTCAAATCTATCATGTGCTGCATGTCTGATCCTCTGGAGTGGATGATCTTGTCGTCGACATACACTTCGATTTCCTTGTGAATCATGTCATGGAAGAGGGCTCTTGCAGCTCGCTGGTAAGTAGCCCCAGCATTCTTCAAACTGAACGGCATGACCGTATAGCAGTATGTCCCCCACGGAGTGGTGAAAGCAGTCTTGGCTTGATCTTCCTTGGACATTTTGATCTGATTATATCCGGAAAACCCATCCACGAAGGACTTTACCTCGAAATTTGTCGTGGTGTCGACTAGCATGTCGATGTTGGGCAGTGGGAAATCATCTTTAGGGCTGGCCTTGCTGAGATCTCAGAAATCCACACAGCATCTGACCTTTCCATTGGCCTTGGTGACCGTCACGATGTTGGAGAGCCAGGTCGGGTACTCAATTAATCTGATGAAGCCGACACGAAGCATTTTCTCAATCTCTTCTTTCACTTGCAAGGACCACTCTGGCTTGATCTTGCGCAATTTCTGCTTGATAGGCTTGGATTCTGGATCCAGGGGAATTCTGTGCTCCACGATTGAGGGATCGAGTCCTAGCATGTCCTGATATGACCAGGCAAACACGTCAACATACTCTTTGAGGAGATCTATCAGGGCTTCTTTTTCTGGACCGGCAAAAAAACTGCCCACTTGTGTTTCTTTAGGCTCTTGCACTGACCCCAGGCTCACTTTAGTCATAACCTCTTCGGTAGCTTGGGCCCGATTGTCCTCTTGGTCTACTAAACGCTTGAGAACTTCTTTAATGTATTGTTCATTTAGCGTGTCTGCTTCTTTATCAAGTGAGTCATTATTAACGTCTTTTAAGTTGTTTGTTAACGTATCAGTTGTTAAAGTGGCAATGAGGGGATAATCCTAAAGGTAAGACTTTTCATTAAATGCGAACGGAAATACATTGTTGGCTACATTATCATAGTCTTCTGGCGTAAGGCCGTTGGATGACTCAGAGGACTGGACTTTGATAAGGACTGACTCAGAGGGTTTGAGACTAGTTTTAGGGATATGTGGGTGCAGGCCCAGCTTGTCTTCCATTTCTGTCTGGCTTGCCCTTGGTCCGATGAAAGTTACCCAGTTTTTCAGTGGCATTGCTGGATGCTTGATGAGGGTTCGGGGGTCAAGAGGCTTGGCTTATGCTGTCCCAATCATGGCGATCATGTTGTTTTTAGAGCCCAGGTCAATCAAGTTCGGCACCTCCATGACTTCTTCAAAAAGACTCTGTAGAGCGGGTCCACTAAGAGCATCTTCTATGAATTCTGGTTCCTTCTGCTTTGGAGTTACTGTCTCAAATGTGGCCTCAGCGGCTGACCCGAACAGTCTGTTTCCCGTGAAGAGTGTCTCGAGCTGCTCTTCCATGTCTGGGATTCCTTTAAATGTGTACTCATGATGAACTGTGGTGGTAATTGGTCTAGGTAGAGCTGTGATGTCGAGGAACGCTCCCCTTATCGGATTAGCCTTGAGTCCTCTGAAATGCTTGAGGTCCCGTGCTAGCTTTTCTATCCTTTCTGTAGTCTTTGTGTTGACTTTCCCTGCTTCTTTCTCATCTTCATCAGTTCCGCTTTTGGTCCCCTCAGTTCTGCTGTCGGTTCCGCTGTCGGTCCCCTCAGTTCTGCTGTTGGTTCCCCTGTCGGTCCCCTCAGTTCTGCTGTCGGTTCCCTGTCGATCCCCTCAGTTCTGCTGTTGGTTCCCTTGATGAAGTAGTGAGCGAGGTCGAAACTGTAAGGTTGGAGGTTGGGTGTGCCGTTGGAGGTTCCCCTTTTACGGGTTGCTGCCTTGGTGCGGGCGAGCCTTTTGTTTCTTTGATATCAGCTGGTGTTGGCACATAACCGAGCCCCTGGACTCTAGTGTGGTCCTTGACTTCGATGACTTGGTGTTGGCCTTGTAACCTTTTGCCGAGCCCCAGTCCTGGGATGAAATTCATGAGTTTCATCATCTTCATGGCGAGAGGGATTTTGTCCCGAAACAGTGGAAGGTCCACGTTGCATATTTGGATCTTGTAGGTCTCCAGTGTGAATCCAGTTAATGCCATGTCGTCATCATGCTTGATCTCTAACACTGGAATGCCATTAGTGCTGGTCCCCTCGGTGGTGACGCTGTCGCCGTAGACTGTGGTTAGCTTGTTGCCTTGCATGAACTTGATACACTGGTGAAGGGTGGATGCCACGCCATTTATTTGATGCAGCCAGGGTCGCCCCAGGATGGCTGTGAAAGTGATAGGAATGTCCAACACTTGAAATTCGGTGGGGATCATCCGCTTGCCGAACCAGATATTTAGAGTAGCAACCCCAAGAACTGTGCGGGAAGTGGAGTCATAGGCCTTGACAGTGTGGACTGAAGGCTTCATATCTATGGGCTTGATGTCAAGGGTCCATCATCTTAGCGGGCAAGACATTCATTCCGGAACCTCCGTCTACCAACACACGGGGAAGGCAACGCTCGTCCAGTTGGACTGTGATGTAGAGCGGCAATTTGTGATCAGCCCCAAATTTTGGCAGGTCCAAATCTGTGAAGGTGATGATGTTGCCGTAGTGGATGTTGCCGATCATCTGAATTACTTTGTCTGGGGTTGCGTCCACGGGGACCATGGTGCGGGCCAAACTTTCCTCTAGCTTGAGCTTGTGAGGATATGAAGATGTGAGCAGGGACCAAAGGGAAATGTTCGCCTGGGTCTGCTTGAGCTGAGTGAGGATCGCGTCCTCCTTCACGGAACTTGTGTCTTTGGGCAGGCCGGGTTGCGATTCTGGCTCCGCTGGCTTTTTAGTGGCCTTGGGTGGTAATGCATGGATTTGACCCGATCGGGTCAGGACGCTGACATCAGGCTTGGTCCCTTCTGAACAGGTCACTCTGAGCTGAGCCATAGTCAGAGGAGGATTCCTCGAAGCATAGGGCCATATGTCCTCTCTCAATTCGTTGACTATAGACGCTTTCTCGGGGGCTTCGGCAACTTTTCACATTCTATCCCAGGATACTGGCTTGGGTGCCTCCGTGGGGAGGGAGTCTATGGTTTGCTGCAACTGTTCGAATGTCAGTGTGCAACAGTGGTTGCCAGAACTGAACTGCGCATTGCTGACCCTCCGGGGGAGGTTAGAGAGTTCTTGGTTCAAGCGAACAGTCTCTTTGATCTCTTCACGATATACCGCACTTCTTTCCTTCTTGCTGAGCATGCTCAGGGCATTCTGGAGTTGGTTTAGGCGATATTCATGGTTTGCTAATTTTCCTCCACTTTTAGCCCAGATCAGCTCTCTTGCAGTAGAGCCAACGTCGAGAGTTAGCGCCTGTGTTTCTTCCCACGTGAGAATAGCCAGTGCTTCCTTGAACTGTATGTGGTAGTCTAGATAAACTTCCCTCGGGGAGAGCTTTTTCTTCTGCTTTAACTGAGTGGTGGGTATGTCGAAAGGTGAGTACATGGCTTCCCGAACATCTGCCCATGTAACTGCTGCTGTCCCAGTTGATCATTTCTGTAAACGAATGATATAGTCTGTGGAATCTCCCTGAGTAGTTGCTGGAGATGTATTTCCATTTTTCTTTTCTTTTTGAATAGACCTTCCTCCTTCAGTTGGCCTTTTAGTTTGAGAGCGGAAATGATCTGTCCCCATCCTCCCAGGACCCTTGGGATTCCGGTTTGTTGACCTCATGACCAGCTTGGAAGAGAATGGTTTCATCGTCTTCGTCGTAGCTTTTACAGAGGACTTGCTTTCCTCGGGGAGGTAATCGCTTGTACTCTTTATGCTGTTTGGCTAGGTATTCCTTGTACTGTGCCATTCCATCTCCTAGGTCGTCGAGACCGTTGACCGCCCTCCCTTGCCAGAGGAGGTTTGATGAGACGTGATGGTAGTCCAGGAAGTTGCCGTGAGCAAAACCTTTGAGGTCGAACTGGTCTAGAGTGGCCTCTAGCTTTCTGTCTGAAGCTGCTTGTGACACTTTAAGGGCTTAGTCCATGTGAGTCTTCTGAGCTTGGTTCTCATCCCAGAGACAGTTCTCTTGAGCAGCGAGTTCTATGAGGGCTTTCCTTGCGAGAGCTAAACAGTCTCCGTAGGTGCGCGCCGTCTGACTAGTGTCTAGAACTGTAATCACATCCAAGTCCACGAATGGCGGAAACACTTGGATTATATTGATGAAGGAAGTCAGGCTAGGACATTCCATGCGGCCCTCCTTGATCTCGATCACCAAGAAGTTTGCCCATATCTGTTTGATTGAACCCACGGGGGTGTTGAATTATGCGATGTTGATAGTCTCGTGATCTCGCTGGATCGCCAAGTCTATTAAAGCTAGCAGTTTGATGGCGGGATGCCTGAATCTGTGGCCGTGACGACTGGGAGCAGGATCGAACTTGAGCATGTTGATGCTGAGGTGATCATTCCTTTCTTCAGAAGCTTGATCTGTCTTGCGGGGAAGACTCTCACAGATATTTTCAGGGTGACTACTGGAAGAGTTCCTGAGGTTGATCTGATTTGTAGCAGGGTGAGGAGATTTGTCTCCTTTGCTGATGCCCTTGGCCTTGGCGGCGCTCTTGGCTGTAAGCTTGACTGACGGCACGGGCCGGTTGCCACTGGGGGTGGTAGTCGAGAGTGATGATGAGCTTTGAGCTCGATTGGCCAGGGCCTCGTTTACCATGAGCAGGCAGTCGTCGAGGGCAACTTTGGCATTGCAGAATCTGATAATAAGGACCGGATCCTTGGTATCATCGGGATATCTGGAAAATATGATGTTGACGAAGTTGCCGTCAATTACTTGATCAGAGGGGTTCTTTGTCGTGTCAACCAGTTGTTTCCATTCACCGGATAACTGCCTGTACGGGATGTTGAGCTTGACAATTTCCATGGTATTGGAGCCCTTGTCGTAGGTGACATCATCGGAACTGGTGTCGTCCTCGAAACTGAGCATATGTATGTAGGGATCTTCCCGCGGATCTGCCGCGTCCTCGACTCTGGAGAGTCCTGATTCGTTGTCATCTGACGGCTCAACCCAGACATAAGGACGTCTCGCATCCTGCTGCGATGTTGGAGCTGCTAGAAAAACATCATGCCCTTCGCTTGAGAAGAGGGGCTCGGCAGGCAATTCCTCGTGTAGGACATCCCATACGACTGCCATATATTCATCACGAGTGTGACGATGCTTGTTGACCTTCATCACGAAGATTTCTTTGCCTGGCGGGGCCAGAGAGTTGGCTTGGAGGATGCTGACAAATCTCCGATCGAAGACAAGGGGTTTGCATGCCCGCATCATTGCGATGCTCAGGGTTTCTTTCCAGTCTGCGTCTAAGTGTCGGAAATGGCAGTTGAACTTGATGAATATGACTGCTTCAGAGTCTGCCTGTTCGAGGACATTGACATAGTTAGCATCTCCGGACTCTGAGGGATTCTGATGAGATTTGCCCCGATAGTCCCTTGGTCGGCTTGAAGGAGGTTGCCCCGGTGCCTGGCTGTAGGCACGCTTGGCTGTTGTTTCGGCTTCGTTCCCTATGAGGAAACTGTCCCCTCTGATGACTTCAAGATCTCCTTGCCGGTTAATGAACTTGACGCACTGATGGAGAGTGGAAGCTATGGCTTTCATGTGGTGTAGCCATGGGCGTCCCAACAGAGCTGTGAATTCGGACGGAATGTCCATCACGTGGAATTTTGCTGGCACCATTTGGGTTTCGAACCAGAGCTCCAGAGTTACCGTCCCCAGGATGGGGCGAGACATGTTGTCGTAGGCTTTGATAGTCCGGGCAGATGGGATCATGTGTCCTTCGTCAATGCGTAGGGTTCGCATCATGCTGAGAAGGAGGACGTTGACTGCTGATCCATAGTCTACCAATACTCCGGGGAGAGAGAAGGTGTTAAGCCGGAGGGTGATGTACAAAGCTTCATTGTGCCCTGAGGCGTCTCTCGGCAGGTCTTCATCACAGAAGGTGAGTATACTGCCATACATTCGGGAATCGTAGATCTGGTCTCTTTCCAGAGAGGGAGAGTCATCAAGCCATCCATTTCCTGTCTTCCTCTTGAGAGGCAAAGCTTTTGGTGGTGCCTCGGGATTGTGTTGAGGTAGCTTGTGGCGGTGGCCACCCTTGGTAAATGCATTGATTGAGTGCAAGTGCCAAGTTGACTTTGACTTTCCTTTGTCGGCCCGTGCTCTGAAGTTAAGCAAATTGAACCTTGGCTGATCCCGCGGGGGATTATGCTTCTGGCTGGCGGTAAGGTTGTCAAGATTTGAGGTATTCCGGTGTCCTGAGGCCTGAACTTTGGCATCGGCAGGATTTTTCGGCTTTCCCACCCCTGTCTGCTCTAAAGCTGCGTGGCACTGCGGAAGGAGGGTGGCCGAGTAGAGTATGTAGTAATCGAACTTCCCGGATGGCTCTCCGAGTGTACCCACACTGGTGTCTCCAGCTTCAAATCTTTCTCTCAGTTTCTATTGAGAAGACTTCTTCTTCTGCTTTCTGGGAGAATCAACCCTGATCATGTCTTGGAACTCGTACTCAAGGCATTCGGAGCAATCACAAACATCGTAACTGATGTGGAAGTTTGATGAGGACCTGGCTGGAAGAGGCTGAGGAACTGGCTCTGCAGCAATCTTCTTTGGCACCCATTCAATGAAGTTCACATTGTTGTTGTTCGGAAAAGGGTTTCCGACTGTATTAGGTCCACGGGGACGCTCCAATTTTCCTTCCTTTATCAAATTATGAATTTCGTATCGTAACCTCACGCAGTTGTCAGTGGTATGGCCATGATACTGGTGGAAGGCGCAGTACTTGCTTTTATCAGCGTTGACTACAGGATTCTTGGGTCTGTAGTTTGCAACGGGTTTGAGGAGGCCTTCCTTGATCAACCCTTCCAGCATCTTACTCAACGGCATGTCCAACTTGTCGAAGTGCACGGCAGGCTGCTTCGGGGTGGAGTTTTTGCTTTGCGGGACTGGGTTTCTGGTGCTTGACTGCTGTCCCTGATGAATGTAGTTGACAGACATATCTTTCCTTTTGCCGGGGGCCGGTGCGGGATTAAATGCAACTGCTGATCGGTATCTGTATGGCTGTGCTGTGGCCAGTTTTTCCTTGAGATCCTTCTCAAACTGTGAGCCGGCATTGACCATGGCTCGGAGATCTGGGAAGAAGTATGGTTGATGAGGGTTCTGATGGACGGCCTTAAGCAGGACTTGAAGATCCGCATCTGTTCATCCTTGGAGAGTGGCTCCATGATAATGGAGAGTTTCCAACTCCACCTCTTGTAAAATTCTCCGACGCTTTCATCTTCTTTCTGTTCGGTGGTGATTAAGTCCTCACGACTTGTTTCCCACTCTAGGTTGGATCTGTACCGCTCTAGGAAGATGTTATTGATCTGATCCCAGGTATGGCGATCTGCAGGCTTGACCCTTAAGAACCATCGTAACGCTGAACTCTTGAGCGTATGCTGGAAGTGAACGGCCATTTGCTGAAGGGTTGTTTCTTTCGCTCTCATGCCGAGAGCATGGGTTTCAACGTGCGTTTGTGGACATTCGGTTCCGTTGAATCGGTCCATCTCCAGCATTCTGAACTTGGCAGGGAGAGGCGTGACCATTCCCGAATCTGTGGATCTGAGCGTTTCTTGCTTTGAGCTGCTCATGCTGGCTTTCAGATCTTTTATCTGTTCGACCATCCAGGCTAAGGTTAGGTCCAGTAGTGGACTTTGAGGCTCGGCACCGGGTGCTACTATATGAGTGGCAGTGATTGGAGGTGGTAGGCTCGATATATGTGGATATATGGGGGCCTTTTTTAGACTGTATCGGGGTTTGTCCCCGGTGTTTTGGGATTCGTGTATAGGCAATGGGTTGAACCCGGGAGGATATTGGAGGATATTGGCATCTGTTTGAGATGGTCCAGCGGTGCGCTGGTTGTACTGAGTGATGGGAGTAGTACTAGCTTGGCCGTATATGACAGGGTTTCCCTGAGAGGTGGCAACATGAAGCCTAGGTTGGCTGTTTCCTTGGTTCGAAGGCATCCCGTAAGTTGGCGGGGGAGGAACCTGGTTGAAGGTTTGAGGAGCTGGTTTCGGGGAATCGTCGTCCTCGATTAGGACGAAAGTACCATCTGGTTGAGGGATAGCTGCTATACCTCGCTCATTCAGAAGCTGTACCACGAAATTCTGCTGATCTTCTTTCTGCCTCTTGTGAACCTCACAAGCCCGGATGGCTTCTTCCAATGTCATATATGTTACCGGTGGTGGGGTTCCGTCCCCATCACGATTTCTCGGTGAGCTCGACATGTCGGATAGTCTGGCTGAGGGAACTGAGGGAACCGAAGAACTGTCTGACGCTGCCGTAACTGTGACTCTGGCGAGGCGCTGACCCGAAATTCTGAACCACTTTCTGCTCGCTGCAGGGAACGAAAGGCAGGGTTTAGGCTTCGGAAAGGGTATTTGGCTCAGGGTTTCGGGCTAGTGCAATGTACAGTTACCGATTAATGTTTACTTGAAATGTATTTTCTCAGAGTCCTAATCGGTTGGAAAAGATCGTGTCTTCTTTTTCGCAACTAACCTAAGGCTCTAATCAGTGGATCTCGCCACTACGTTTATAAGCCCCTCATTTTTCACCTGTAAATAGTCTTCCCGGGACAGACAATCCCGAGCAAGGGTCTTATAAGGCAAGCGAGTTCCACCGACAAAGAAAAAAAGAGAACTTAAGGCTAGTTGATCACGCAAACTTCCAACGTATGTGACACGCGGACCACGGTCGAAGTCAACGTCCTTAAGTTAAGGCGGGGATCGTGCCAAAATTTCAGCATGACCTCTCCTGACTCGCTTGCGCGAGGGACCTTAGCTTTTGGCATTGGCTAAGTTGTGGCTGGTACGGTGCATGTGTTGAGGGTTTGGTGACACGGTGTCACATTGAACCTTCGGGTATATTTTTTGGCAGAGCTCCGCGTCAAAGTTAAGGCTGAAAAGCTTAAGACTTCGGGTTGGGAACGACCTTCGGTCTTAATCTTTCGAGCATGACTTGTGATGGAACTCGTCGTAAAAAACATACACTTGGGCTTTATGACACGTACTAAGCCAAAAACCAACCGGGGTCTTGGACGAAGTGTGACACAAAGAGTGCATGGCTTACACGGGCTAGGATGGGCTATTTGGGACGACCCCGTGTGCACTCGAAAGGTGTCTGGCAGACTAACCGAGCTGCAACTGAACGGTCATCCTGGGTTACAGGTCGTAGTGTGCAGTGTACCGAGGCAGCAGGTGCACGTAGCATGCGGTGTACCGAGGCAGCAGTGCAAGTAGTGTGTGGTCACTAAAATTCTTTTTCTGAGTAAAACAGAGATTTTCAAAATGTGTTTTAAAGAATTTTATGCGCAGTTCAAAATGTAACACAAAAATCAAGAATGAACGGGAATGCACGAACATGTTATGATTTTGAAAGAGACGATAATGCAACACCTTTTGAAAAAACCGTTCGAGGTTTTGAACAACATACACACACAAAAACGAGGAAGGGTAAACGAAAGTTTGACCCACGGAAGGCTTTTTGAAAATGACGACAGTTTTAAAAAAGTATTCTAGTTCCCAGCGGAGTCGCCAACTGAAATTACCCGAATTCGCGGCGCGGGGCTGCGCGCGGAGCGAAGCGGTTGTCTTTCGCGGAAAGATGTTTGGGACCTCGCTTTCGGGAAGGAGAGGAGTCGCCACGCGGTTTTGTATTTTGAGCCCAAACGTTGAAAAACGGCTTAGTGAAAAAGGTGTCATTTTTATTGGTAGCAAAAACTTGGAAAAGGCTTTGAAAAGGGGTGTCATTTTTATTGGTAGCAAAAACATGACAAAAAGCTTTTTTAGTACCAGAGATTGTTAGGTTCGGAGGTCCGTTACGTTTCGGGAAGAGTATTTTGAGATCACCCGAAATGCCTCGTATGACGAGTCTTTCTACCTTTCTCGAAAATGTGTGTGTGTGTGTTTGCATTTTGAAAATGGGGGCTTGAATGACAAGCTTAATCTTGGTTTGAATGTCAAACGTTGATTTTATGATTCATTTGGAAAAAAGCGAGCGTTTGAATGACAAACGTCGGTTTTGGAGTTTTTAGGAAAAGTGGTGCGAGTGACGAGTTTTGAACTTTTAACTTAAGTGTCAAATGTTGACTTTTAAGAAAAGAGTGTTTGAATGTCAAACGTCAGGTTTTGAGCTTTAAAGATGATCGTTTGGATGCCAAATGTCACTTTGCGTGTTTTGAAAGAGAGTTCGAATGTCGAACTCCGGTTTTGAACCGGGCATTACATTGTTAGCGATTTTACGGGAAAAAAGCATTAAATGATATGCGATCAACGAATCGTTTTGTGACTCGGACTTTGATAAGTAAATACTATCACGAGCCAAATGGCTCGGACTTGTAAATGACAGTATTTAAAATGCGGTATCGACGGAATCAAACGATCCGGATTCTAAAGGTGCAATCAACGAACCAAACGGCTCGGACTTTTAAAGTTGAGTTAAGTAAATAGCATTCAACGGATCAAACGATCCAGACCGTTAAATAACTATCACGAACCAAACGGTTCGGACTATAAAGTTGCGTAAAGTAAATGACGTTCAACGGATCCAATGATCCGGAATTGTTAAATGACATAAAAAGTAAAGAAACGGGGCCGGAATGCCGTTTTAACCCGAGATTACTTCTCTTACGGGAAGAGAAGAGGATCTTGGACTAAAACGTATCGAACCCCGTTGACGGTGACGTCTACATTTCAATGAATTTTGTTCGAAACGGTTGTAGCGACTGGTGCGTAAACCGAGACGAAACGAGTGTTTAGGGAGAGAGAGTGTTACCTATGGCTAGGGGTTGACTCTTTTGGCTCGGGAGACGTATACGGGATACGGTTTAGTGTTTGGAAAGGTGTTTCGAGGTTATTTGGTTCGTGTTTGGTTGAAATACGAGGTTTTCACGCAAATCGAGACAAACCGGGGCTCGGGGAGGGTTGAAAGTGCTTATGCCGTGGCTATGGTGAAAATGGGTTAACTTTTTCCTCTTTTAAAATATTTGACAGCCCTCTATATTTATAGGGTGAAAATGCAAAAGAGTCCGGATGGACTTTACCTGAATCTGGGGGGTTTTGTGGTATTTTTGAAATTGGGAGGACTTGCTGGCAATTCTGTTTTGCCTGAAAAACAGTCCGGACGGACTGTGACAACATCTCAGGGGTATTTTGGTCTTTTCACTCTGAAATCTGATTGATGTTGACCGGAGGGCTGTGGCATGTGTGCCACGTGCCCCTGTGACTCACCAGGGCATGGGTTTTCGTGCCATTATTCCCGGTTTTGTCCGTTTTTTAAATAACTGTCCGGAAAATGTCCGAAACGCCCCCGAAAAGTGCCGAAAAGTGCGTTTTTCAGGAGAAGCTGTACTTTTACGTGTGATAACATGTGTTGAGTACACTTTGACGTTGGTATGCACGGGAAAGTCCTGAGATGTCTCGTTGGCTTGAGAACGGGGAGCTTAACGGGTTCCGGTTAACCTGGAGCGGGCCAGTTAATGGATTCCGGTTAACTTTTAATGGATTTTGACTATCCGGATTTGGGTACTTACACTGCCCCTGCTTCAAGTGTCGCCCCAAGGGTTGGCCCTGAAATTGGCAACACTTCAGGCAACACTGCACCTGTGATGATCGATGCTGCTATGGTTCTTAATTTTTTCAATAGTCAGGTGAAGCACATCGACTCAGTGATACAGGGGTGGCTTGACATGCGTACAGATATGATGAAAATGGTGGAATTGATTTCTTCCAAAATAGGGGGAGATCAATCAAGGCCAAGGCGTGATGGAGCGGATGGAGCTAGAGCTGGACCAAGTGGCACAGCTGAGGGAGGTGAAGGAGCTGGAAATGCAGAAGGGTGAAGGTGGTTCGAATGGTTACTTGATTTGGTGGTTTGGTAACAAAAACAATTTTATTTGTTTTTATTTGGTACAATTTTAATTTCTGTTATTTTTCTTTGTTTCGGCTGAAATTTTCTTCAAACTTTGGTGGATGGTTTTTGCTAAATGGTTGGATGGTTGTTTTAAGATTTTAATAATTATTTTGGTTAGTTATTAATTTCGTGCTTAAGGGGGAGATAAATTCGAAATTATGTGACTTTATTTGCCTGAAGGTTGATGTTGCCACTATTTGGAGTGTGATACTGTGATTGAAAAATATTTTAAACATTGCCTGTAGGTTGATGTTGTCACTAATGATCACGTGGCATTTTTTGATTTTTTTGTTGAGTATGACTAACTATTTTGTAAAGATCATCACATTGGTATTTTGTGAAGAAATCAATAACTAAGGGGGCGATTGTTAATGTTAAGATCATGTGTTGCCATGAATGTTGTCCCAAGTGTTGCAAACCAGTGTTGCCACTGATGTTGCCACAAGTGTTGCCATTTGGATTTGGCAACACTGAAATAGTTACTGTATTTTTCACAAATAATAATATGTAAATTAATGGTTTAATATCAGTTGTTAGTCTGCTTGAAATGAGCTTGAATAGGTCATCAGAAACTGCCCAGGCGTGATTCACGAAGAAGAGAAGGAAATTAATATATAAACATGTGTTTATATGATTAATTAATGACCAAGCAAAAAGAGATATTATTTAGCTATTCAGGGGGAGATCAAGTCTGAGTACAAGGCATCTAGAGCTGAGAGGTACAAGCAAGAGAAGCCAAAGAAGACTAAATCTCCTACAAATGAGGCAAGAAGGCTAAAATGGAGGAAACAACTTCAAGGCTGTTAGCTGATCATTTTGAGTAGGCTCCAAGTTTTGGAGGCCTATAAATAGTGCAGTGGATCTTCATTGAAGATCATCCAATTCAGAAAACGCAAATCTGCGCACAAGAAATAGAATTCTGCTCTTCAGTGTTGCCATTCAGTGTTAGCAACACTCAGTCCGACACTCGAGAGTTTCACATAAATTTTCATATTTTCGTGAGGTTTTGAGTGTTCATTTTCAGAGAGAGTTCTTTGTTTATTGTTCCTTGAGTTAATGATTGTTTATCATTAAGGGAACTTCTTTGACCTTGTATTGAATTCATATTATTAATAGAAAGGTCTTGCCCTCCTCGCACCCATCAAGTTATATATTTATATAAATTGATAAAAATTATATTCTTGTGTATTGTTTTTATTCTTCCGCTGCAAATTAGATTTAATTCTATTTATTTGTGTTTTTCAAGAATTGGTGTGTGTTGTTGTTAGTGTTGCCAATGCTAAGGACAACACTTGTGAGTTTCGTCTCACTTAGTGAGTTTCGCCTCACTTTGCTAAGCCATAGACAATTTCATTAACTTTCTAGGGCGTGTGGCACCTCAGACCGAGATTATGAGGACGTGTTTGTCCTGAGATGAAGGCGTTCGTGCCTTGAGATTGATTTTTGTAAGGCGTTCATGCCTTGAGGTTGATTTTTGTAAGGCGTTCGTGCCTTGAGATGAAGGCGTTCATGCCTTGGGCGCTGGACTTATAATGATGGCCACGATTTATCTATTGGGGATATGGTGGAAATGACGGGAATGGTTGTGTTAAACAGATGTTTATGACAACATGGTCCATGTCTTTTGAAGTTCTAACGATTTGGTTAGAAACGGATAAGAAATGTTCGATGTTCTAACAATTCGGTTAGGAACGGAGGAGAAATGTTTGTTCTAACAATTCGGTTAGAAACGGAGGAGAAATGTTCGACGTTCTAACAATTTGGTTAGAAACGGAGGAGTTGTAACGACCCCAACCCTAGGCACTAGTTTTAAATATTATATTAAATGCTTCTAATACTATGTTAACTTATGTGTTCAATTATGTCTTTAAATTCTTAATTTAAGATAAATTGGGTGAGAAGTAAAATTAGAATCTTTTGAGAATTTATGGGATATTAAATAAAGAACTTGGGGAAATAATAAAAATGGAAATTGGACAAATAGTAAGAGAAGGTTAAAATATGTAGAATAAATAATGGAAATAAAAAGGGGTTTAATTTAAAATGGTGGGAAGCCTTGGTTAGAGGGGGGCCATTTCTTACTTCCTCCTAGAATCCCTCCATGTGCCTCTCTCATACTCCCTCCTTATCCGCCCCCCCCCCTCTCTTCATCCTCCTCACTCTCCTTCCTCCTCCTTCATTCATTCACTAATTCCTCCTAAGCAAACTTAGAGAAAGCTCCATGGAAGCTCCTTCTTCCAAGCTTTGAAGCCAAACCATTCCTCCACCAAATTCAAGGCTAAGGGTATTTTTGAGTTGGGATCATCTAGGGGATCAAACCAAGCTAAGAAGATCTATATTTTATTCTAAAAACCTAAGGTGAGTTGTTATGATTCCCTTCTTCTACTTGTTCATAAGCTTTCTATATGATCCTTGATCTTATATGGTTATTTCATGCTTTGAAATCTTGAATGGGGGTTAGATGATTTGTAAAGGAGATAGGTTGAAGTTGATGATTAAGGAAGAGAATCTAGAGGGTTTGAAATGGGTGGAAATTGTAGCGATAAATAATCTAGAGTTGTATTATTTTGAGTTTCATGATTTTGTTGAACTTGGTAAGGCTAAGATTTCCTCTTGGTGTTCTTGAATTTAATGGAGAGAAAAAGGAAAGGAATTTAAACTAAGGATTAAGGGTGGAAATCTGAGATTTGGGCTGCCAGGGCACTTGGGCGGTCGCCCAAGAGGTCATGAGCGGCCGCCCATGATGCCAGGAACTTGAGTGCTTTGGAAAAACCCTTGGGCGGTCGCCCAAGGGGTGTTGAGCGGGCGCCCACCTAGGCAGCAACTTAGGTCCCCTTTGAAAATCCACTTGGGCGGTCGCCCAAGTGGTATGGGCGGTCGCCCAAGACCCCTGAACCAATTTTGAAGGTTGAACTAGAATTGTTTAACCAGTTCGTTGTCCCCTTATAATTGGTGACTCCCATCCAATATAAATTAGTAGAACCTAATTAACCCGGATACGAATTGATCCTCTTTAACCTAAGTTAGAGTAGGATACCTTGGCTTGGCCATGACGTCTTATTTGGTCGAAATGGAATTGTGGGAGTAGTGAAATATTGTTCGGAAAGTGGTCCAAACTTGGGAAATAGATCGTGAACCTTTATTAAGTTGATTCGAGGTTGTTTAATGACTATATAAGAATGGTTTGTAATATATGGTGGCCTTACTTACACTATCCTTGGTGATTAGATAGAAATAGGGTAGAAACCATAAGTTTCACTATTTCGTTAATTGAAGATGAGTATGTATCGCCTTGTGGCATTATTATCCCAATTTGTTGAATTGTTGAATTTGGTGGATACCTTAATATCCTAAGTATGGATTATTTGACAAGTTGTCGTGTTGTATTCCAAGTGAGAATTATTTGGTATTATTATATTGTATCCCGGTGTGGATTGTTTGGTATATGATTATATTGTATCCCGGTGTGGATTATGTGGTTATATGGATACCTTACTTGAATTTACATTCGTTAATGGTATTATGGATAGTGTATTACATGAACTGTTGCACTATAGTATGGGTGTAACATGAGTATATTTTACCATGTTGTTATGTGATTATCCCTTTTGTGGATTTATTTCAAGTATCTATTATGTGCTTGAATGTGTTTATGTTCGGGTGGGTATGATGGAACTCAATCAATTATTGATTTGTTCTATAAGTGATTGAAGGTTCATCATACCGGTGACCCTTCCCCCTCTGTGGCCACAGAGTGGGGCTGTGCAAGCTACTGTATTGAGCAATAAGGAGCCTTTACATACTGCTGCGATTGGTGTACCGGTGGAAAGCTCTGTATGAAGCCCAAAAGCTTTACAGTAGCGCTAATATTATATGATACTCTGATTTAGTATCTAATTTTCTTATATGGATCTCTGGGGTATGAGTCCTATAAGAGGTGAATGTGCTGGAGGCAATTCACCAAAGAGTGGAGTTTTACTCCCACGTTGTACGACTTATTGTTCAGACGGGAAAGGTAAAATGAGGTAACGTAATGTGTTTACCGTTTTCATAATGTGTTATGTGCTACCATGCTATGTGTTGCACTTTGTTTGGCATCTTGCTGCATTCATAATAGCTCATTGAGATTTATTCTCACCCCTCTCCCTTTACTGTTTTAGATTCCGAGACAGGTGACCCGAACCAGTGAGGCCGGGGATATCATTGTGGACTTTTGCTTTTGGGGCTTGTCAGGTTAAGTATAGGAGTTGGTTATTAGGAGTATTTATTAAGTATTCCTCTTTTACAAGTTGTATGGAAAAACACTTTTGTTAATCAGTGTTAATTAGGGTTTTCAATGTAATTGATCATATTACTGTTTATTAAAGTTGTGGTTGGATTTCCTCCAAGTAGAGATTATCAATTGATTTTAATTCGGAAGTTTGAAAAGTGGTTTTCTTTTAAAGGCAAATAAATGTTTTTAAAAAAAAAAAAGTAAGTGATGGATTTTCTTAGTTTGAGCTCCTTTTGCTCGGGACACGCCTTAGGTCCCGGGTTGGGGTGCTCACAGGAGTGATGTTTGACGTTCTAACACTTCGGTTATAAACGGAGGAGAGATGTTTGACGTTACAATTCGGTTAGAAACGGAGGAGAGATGTTTGACGTTCTAACAATTCGGTTAGAAACGGAGGAGAGATGTTTGACGTTCTAACAATTCGATTAGAAACAAAATTTAACCTCGGGAGAGGATGGCACTTTGCTGGGGAAAAGCGCCCAAAGTTCTAATGAAGTTGTTTAGGAACTGAGGGGATTGATTGACGTTCTAACAAGCAGTTAGAAACTGAAGATGATTGATGTTCCTTAAACAGATGGTCTTACGATCCTGCTGGGGAGGAATGTTCGGGCTTACGATGATGGCCAAAGAAAGATTTTTGTGCGTGCTTACATAGATTGCCGCTGAGATGGGATGGTCGGGCTTACGATGACGGCCGGAATTTAACCTCGGGAGAGGGGCGTTAGAGATGTCTAACGGGAATTTTAACCTCGGGAGAGGGGCGTTAGAGATGTCTAATGGGAATCTAACTTCGGGAGAGGGGCGTTAGAGAAATCTAACTGAGAATTTAACCTCGGGAGAGGGGTGTTAGAAATGTCTAACTGAGAATTTTAACCTTGGGAGAGGGGCGTTAGAGATGTCTAACTAGTAATTTAACCTCGGGAGAGGGGCATTAGAAATGTCTAACGGGAATTTAACCTCGAGAGAGGAGCGTTAGAGATGTCTAACTGGGAATTTAACCTCGGAAGAGGGGCGTTAGAAATAACTAACAGGAATTTAACCTCGGGAGAGGGGTGTTAGAAATGTCTAACGGGAATTTAACCTCGAGAGAGGGGCGTTAAAAATGTCTAACTAAGAATTTAACCTCGGGAGAGGGGCGTTAGAGATGTCTAACTAGGAATTTAACCTCGGGAGAGGGGCGTTAGAA
The DNA here is from genome assembly GCA_022495995.1 of Adenophora triphylla var. japonica. Lineage (NCBI taxonomy): Eukaryota > Viridiplantae > Streptophyta > Magnoliopsida > Asterales > Campanulaceae > Adenophora > Adenophora triphylla. The sequence continues at coordinate 221,879 of JAFEMH010002715.1, forward strand.
TTGTCTAACGGGAATTTAACCTCGGGAGAGGGGAATTAGAAATGTCTAACAGGAATTTAACCTCGAGATAGGGGCGTTAGAGATGTCTAACTGGTAATTTAACCTCGGGAGAGGGGCGTTAGAAATGTCTAACGGGAATTTAACCTTGGGAGAGGGGCGTTAGAGAAATCTAACTAAGAATTTAACCTCGGGAGAGTGGTGTTAAAATGTCTAACTGGGAATTTAACCTCGGGAGAGGGGCGTTAGAAATTTCTAATGGGAATTTAACCTCGGGAGAGGGGCGTTAGAAATGTCTAACGGGATTTTAACCTCGGGAGAGGGGCGTTAGAAATGTCTAACTGAGAAATTTAACCTCGGGAGAGGGGCGTTAGAAATGTCTAACGGGATTTTAACTTCGGGAGAGGGGCGTTAGAAATGTCTAACTGAGAAATTTAACCTCGAGAGAGGGGCGTTAGAGATGTCTAACTTAGAATTTAACCTCGGGAGAGGGGCATTAGAAATGTCTAGCGGGAATTTAACCTCGGGAGAGGGGCGTTAGAAATGTCTAACTGAGAAATTTAACCTCGGGAGAGGGGTGTTAGAAATGTCTAACGGGATTTTAACCTCAGGAAAGGGCGTTAGAAATGTCTAACCGAGAAATTTAACCTCGGGAGAGGTGCGAAAACACAAGAGAATTATGATAACTTTTGAGCAGAAGCAACAAATTTGGAAAGATGAGGGGCTGATTGGCGATTTGGGCAAAAATTCACCATGCTGTAAAAGAGGCCGACTGGCCACACTTTCTTCTTGGACAAATTTAAAGTTGGGCATCGGACATAAGGGACATAAAGAACATTTTCATTTTTCCTGCGAGAGAGAAGAGAGAAAAGAGTGAAATTTCTTCCATTCTTCTTGATTACTTATCCAAATCTCGAAAGATTAACTTCATGGAAGGTAGATTAGCACGGCGAGGTCGTCATATGAGAACCGACAACGAGAGGAGGAGGCTTAGGAGGACGGTATGAGCGACCGAGCTTCCTATGGATCCGACCGGGTTTTACAAAGCTCGGGATAGCCATAAATCCAAGGAGGGGATAGCGAGGAAGTTGAGCATTTTCGAATTTCTTGATTAATTTTGAATTTTTGAATTTTGAATGAGTTAGGGTTCTTGTTGCCCGATTTGGGGCTTTTCATCTTGTTGTGATTATTTGTTGAAATTGGTTCTTGTTTAGTGCAATTGAGGGTATGGGTAGACATTGTAGAAATTTTGGTAGAAAAATTCCATGTCTATGGGTGTTTTTCAAAATTAAAGTGTGTTAATTCGGGACTGAGTAATTTTGAGATGATTTGAAAGTTTCGGGTTTGACGGGTTTTTCGAAATGACTTGAAAGTTCCGGGTTTGACGGGTTTTTCAAAATGCTTTGAAAGTTCCAGTTTTGACGGGTTTTTCGAAATGTTTTGAAAGTTCTGGTTTTGACGGGTTTTTCGAATTTTCTTGAAAGTTCCAGTTTTGACAGGTTTTTCGAATTGTCTTGAGAGTTTCGGTTTTGATGGGTTTTTTGAATTGTAATGAAAGTTCCGGGTTTGATGGGTTTTTATGACTGACTTTGAGAATTTTGGGATTTGAATTGTTAATACTCCGACTTGGGACGGAGATATCTCTGGAAAATTGACCGTTAATGAAATGGGATTCTTGAGACTTGAACCGTTAATACTCCAACTTGGGCCGGAGATATATTAGGAAAATGATTGATTTATATCTTTGCGTTGATATATTATTGCATGTTCATTTTGTGTACGTTACTTGGTATTGACATACCTTTGTTGTGTTTACTTGCAGGGACGAGGGTCGGTTGATGTGTCCACTACTAAGAGTAGGGGAGGTGTCGAGGTTGTGAGCGAGCTGTGGGAAATGTTCCTGGACGTGGCTCGTGATGGAGAGAGGAGTCCGCAGCAGCTGGTAATTGATTCCGGCATGGGGGCTTTGTTAGTGAAGTGGCTACTGTGGCTTCGATGTAGAGGGTCAAGGTCATCCATGTAGCCTTGAGTGAGTATTGGTGGGATACTACCCATACGTTTCATTTCAAATGGGGGGAGGCATCGATCACTCCCACTGATTTTGTTGCGATCACCGGGTTGTCATTCTGAGGCATCCCATAGGGTGGTTTGATGAGTTCACCATGGATTAGCTGACGGAACTTCTCGGATTTAATATCACTGATGCCAGGGGCATTGGTATTCGATACGGACCGATGGAGGGTCATATGAGGAGAGGCATTGCTGAGTATCTGACTGGTTCCGAGAGGATGACAGCTGATAGGTTGGCTAGGGGGTTCTTGTGGTTTGCTCTGTCAGTAACCAATTTCCCCAATGTTGACACGATGTGCCAATTTTCTTTGCTTAGATCTTTGATTGATCTGGAGGCAGTGAGAGGGTTTGCCTGGGGAGAAGCAGGTCTGGCCGAGCTTTTCTTCGCCTTGGACAATTATTCCCGGGGGGAGGATAACTCGTTCTGCTGTTTCCAGTTTGTGCTGGATGTGAGTCTCCTTTTTCTCTTCCTTGTCTCGCTTGTACTAGTCTGTATCTGCTTTGTAGCTGACATAACTTTCCTGGCGTCTTTCAGGTGTGGTGATTTGAAGTGTTCCATCGGCATCGGTGGAGCACTAAGGAGGAGTATGCTCTTTTGTTTCCCGTTATGCTGACTTGGCAGAAGGCGGCTAGGAAGCCGGTGAAGTCGAGGGAGAGCACTCGGGTGACTTAAGAGGAGGTGTCTTTGGCTCTGGACTAGGACTTTTCGCTGAGGATCAACTTGACTTGGTGGAGCCGGTTTGATCAGGCGATTGTGAATGCTGCCAAGGAGGTGACGAGTCAGAGGAAGCTGCTAGTGGGGCTTCACTGTGATGTCCTATATCTTGGCGAGAGGGTGTCTTGCTGTGATGTACCCGATTTTTTTTTGAAAATCAAACGGAGTCGCCATGCCATTTTTATTTTAAGGGCCAAAACTTTGAAAAATGTCCGAGATCAGAAATTTGGGTTCGGAGGTCATGTTACACGCCGGGAAGGACGTTAGTGTGCACCCGGAATGCCTCGTAAAACGAGTCTTCCAAACATTCAAAATCCTTTGTTGTGTGTGTGTGTGTGTGTGTGTGTATGTGTGTGTTTTGGCCAAAATAAGTTGAAACTGAGGAAAGTAAAAATTGGGAATTCTTTTTAAGGCTTTAAACTGATCCCATGATTTTTTGGATGATTTTTGGGTTGAGATTTGGAACTCAAAAGATTTTTGAAAGTTGAAAACCATTTCTGCCAGAATGAAAAAGACAGTTGACCCTTGACTTTGAAATGAACTTTAGGGATTGAAAACTCCAGAATCTGGAAAAAGTACGGGAATGAAAAATGTTCAAAACACCTTAAAAAAGGTTTCTGTAAAATAACTTTTCATTTTGGAGATTATTTGAGGGGTCAAAACCTTTTGGAAATCTCAGATATGAAATCTGGATTTCCAGAAGCTGATGAACTGACCTTTAAAAGAAAATTTGAAAAAAGGAGTTTTACTCACGCAAAAAATAAAGTAAAAATATGTCTGGAAATATACGGATGTTTGCTACAAAAAGTATTTTGTAGTCAACACCAAATTCCAAGTTTCTGTATGTCCAAAAAATAGGAAAATGGACTGAGGTCTCAGAACAATGCTACTGGACAGCAAGATGTTCTTGAGGGAAAATGTGATTTTTGGGGGATTTGCATCTATGTTCACCCCATTTTCATCCCTAGACTTGATTCCACTACTTTGTGTTAAGTGTTTATCATATTCAAGTCATCCTTGGGGAATTTTATGGGGTTTAAACATGTCCTTTGCAAAGGGAAAGGGGATATTTTGTAGAGATGAAATTAAAGAGACAAATCAACTAGAGATTTAAAATTTGGACCATTTGAGATGGTCATTCATGAAGATGAACTTCAAGATGACCATCTTGGGTCAAAACTTAAGTTAAACTAGACATCAAGTAGATCCAAGTAGGAAGAACAAGATGAACAAGAAGTTAAAAGAGGATTTTAGGGTTTTGAGAAGGAGGGCTTTACCAATGGTGACACCCTATCTTCCTAGGCTTGGAATTTGACTTGAGGAGTATCAAGATTTGGTGTTTGGCTTGAGAAGTATCAAGGTTTGGTGTTTGGATTTGTGTTTGGAGTAAGATTGGGAAAGATTCAAGAGAAAATGGTGGCAATCTAGGGATTCCCACTGTTTTCTCTCTATATTCGCCGAGTTTCGTTCTTTGTGATCAAAATTGTGTTGTGTAAACTGAGAGAGGAGGGTTCAATTTATAGGACACCGTGAGTGTCAATCATATCCGCGCGGATAGGGTTCGACGCGTGCCTTGTTCATGCTACGGTGTAGAGGCATTGGACAGAGGAATATTTTCGAAAATTCAAACCGATTCTTTGTTTTTCAACTTTCTTAATTCGGATTTTTCCAATTTCTTTTGCTTTTTGAGATTCTTTTCTTGGTTTAACTTTAAATGGCAATGCCCATTTTACCCTTACTTTGTTAGAAAAGTTAGGAATGTTAGGAATGTTAGTAATGTTGGAAATGTTAAAACTTTCATTAATTTTCTAACGAAAATACTAACGGCTCAAATTGGAGCACTTACAGTAGCCCCTCGGCGACGGTGCTTTCGAAGGAAGCGGGGTCGTCGATAAGAGTAAGGCTCCATTTTTGACGGGATGATCAGGTGATCGAGTGATCAAGTGATCGAGTGGCTGAACCTAGCGATAGGCTACCTACGTATCCCGAATGGGAATCAAGCCGGCCGTAGTTCGGGCCTTTGACCCTGGAGATGATGGCGTTTTAGGTGCCTCGAACCTGATGAGCGAGTTACGCGGTCGATTCTTTGGAAAGAAACTGTTGGGGATAAGAGATGACCATTTTCGGTCGGATGGCTGAAGTTGTGTGTCCGCTCTGCTGGGGATATAAATGACCATTTTGGTCTGATGGCTGAACCTAGCGATAGGCTACCTACGTATCCTTAAAAGGAATCAAGCCAGTCGTAGTTCGGGTTTTTCGACCATCTTCAGTCGTCGACCCTAAGATTTGACTATTTTTGGGAAGTCGCCCTATGGTTTGACTATTTTTGGGAAGTCACCCTATGGTTTGACTATTTTTGGGAAGTCACCCTATGATCTGACTATTTTTGGGAAGTCGCCCTAAGATCTGACTATTTTTGGGAAGTCACCCTAAGGTTTTGACTGTTTTGGGGAAGTCGCCCGGGTAATAATTTCGGTTTGTCGAATTAGGGGATGATTATGATTTGTCGCTTTCCTCGTGTCGTGTGTTGAAAGCGAAGTGATGGCGTTTTAGGTGTCTTGAACCTTGATGATGGCGTTTTAGGTGCCTCGAACCTTGATTTGAAGGGATCGGTCTTACTTTTGCTGCCGAGGATAATGGGAAAAGAAGCGGGATTCCGTTAACTTTGCTGGGGATTTTGTTAGCCTAAGTTGGAGTTTAGTTCAGGAGTATGAACCTAAATGGGGACCTAGTTCAGGAGTATGATTCTAAGTCAAGGTTTAGTTCAGGAGTATGAACCTAAATGGGGACTTAGTTCAGGAGTATGAACCTAAATGGGGACTTAGTTCAGGAGTATGATCCTAAGTCAAGGTTTTGTTCAGGAGTATGAACCTAAATGGGGACTTAGTTTAGGAGTATGATCCTAAGTCGAGGTTTTGTTCAGGAGTATGAACCTAAATGGGGACCTAGTTCAGGAGTATGGTTCTAAGTCAAGGTTTAGTTCAGGAGTATGAACCTAAATGGGGACTTAGTTCAGGAGTATGATCCTAAGTCAAGGTTTTGTTCAGGAGTATGAACCTAAATGGGGACCTAGTTCAGGAGTATGATTCTAAGTCAAGGTTTAGTTCAGGAGTATGAACCTAAATGGGGACTTAGTTCAGGAGTATGATCCTAAGTCAAGGTTTTGTTCAGGAGTATGAACCTAAATGGGGACCTAGTTCAGGAGTATGATTCTAAGTCAAGGTTTAGTTCAGGAGTATGAACCTAAATGGGGACTTAGTTTAGGAGTATGATCCTAAGTCAAGGTTTAGTGCCTGAGGGAGACTATTTGAAGGTGTTCTCGCTGGGGAAGATTCGGGCTTACGAGAACTATCGGGGAAAAGGGTGACCGTATTGGTCAAGCGGCTGGACCTATGGTAGGCTACCTATGTATCCTTAAGAGGAATCAAGCCAGTCGTAGTTCGAAAATTGCTGGGGATGGTCTTTGATGGTTTGACGGTATTTGGGAGTCACCCGAGGTTTGACTATTTTTTGGGAAGTCGCCCTAAGATTCGATGATAATATTCTTTTAGAAAAGTAGTTGACTAAGATATGCTTTCATACCTGTGTTGTGCTTACCTGTAGCTGCCGGAAGGACTGAGGCTACGGCTGATGTTGATGAAGAGTTGTTGGGTTGCCGTTCGTGGGACGGTTTCGCCGACGATTTCTTTGTCTTTGAAGGCATTTTGACCTGAAGGAGGAGTTCGGTTGAGTCTGCATCTTGCTGGTGATCGCCAACCTTGTAGAAGTTGTTGAGTTTGTCTTCATATTGGGACTTCTTGCTTTTGAGAACTTGGTGTCTCTGACCGCATTGTATTTGAGAACTTGGTGTTTGTAACCGAATTGTATCTGAGAACTTGGCGTCCCTGACCAATTTGTATTTGAGAACTTGGCGTCTCTGACCGATTTGTATTTGAGAACTTGGCGTCCCTGACCGATTTGCCTTTGAGAGCTTGGCGTCTCTGACCGTATTGTATTTGGGAATTTGGCATTCCTGACCGATTTGCATTTGAGAGCTTGGCGTCTCTGACCGATTTGTATTTGAGAACTTGGCGTCCCTGACCGAACTGTATTTGAGAATTTGGCATCCCTGACCGATTTGCATTTGAGAGCTTGGCGTCTCTGACCGATTTGTATTTGAGAAATTGGCGTCTCTGACGGAATTGCATTTTGCTGGTGATCGTCAACCTTGTAGAAGTTGTTGAGCTTGTCTTCACATTGGGACTTCTTGCTTTTGAGAACTTGGTGTCTCTGACCGATTTTCATTTGAGAACTTGGCGTCCCTGACCGATTTGCATTTGAGAGCTTGGCGTCTCTGACCGTATTGTATTTGAGAACTTGGCGTCCCTGACCGAACTGTATTTGAGAATTTGGCATCCCTGACCGATTTGCCTTTGAGAACTTGGCGTCTCTGACCGATTTGTATTTTGAGAACTTGGCGTCCCTGACCGAACTGTATTTGAGAATTTGGCATCCCTGACCGATTTGCATTTGAGAACTTGGCGTCCCTGACCGAACTGTAGACATTGGAGGTGGTCTTCATTGGGGGCTATTTTCATCCATTTGTGGACATTGGAGGTCATCTTTGGTGACGATCATCCTTACCGAAAAGGGGGATTTGATTTCACGTTTGAATTCCTGCATTCGTTAGTGAAGAGGAAGATGCATATATAACATTCATGATGACAGATGCATGCATAGAGCCAAAAATGATTGTGAGAGTATCACTGCATGTGTTCGCGAAATGATGCATTTACTTGCTTTCGAAGATGCACTTAGCCTAAGCTTTTGGCAGGGAATTTATGATCTTCAATCACTTAGGATTGTTCCTATTGATTCAAGTTTTGTGCATGCTACATGAGCCCTGGGGAGATTTTTGTGGGGATGCATGGTGATGAGAGGGGATGTATGTGTTTGGAGACTGTTTGGGACAGGCTTTGAGCAAGTGGGGGAGGTGAGAGCCCTCGATCGCAGTTTAAACAGCGGTTGTTGATGAGGTTTTGTTGACAGTATCACATGGACCTCAATTTTGATGAGATTGGATTCGGATCCCGGGTTTTGGTTGAAATTTTCCCTCTCATTCTTGGTCATCTGAAGCCGATGCGACAGGCTGCAGGGCACGTCGATATGAGCGACGCTTCTTTCATTTGGGTGAGCTGTGACTTTGGCCGAAACCTCGTTCGGAGAATGATTTGATGGAATTGCTAATGCGGGAGAAACCCCGATCTTGAATTCCAATGCTACGGGAAGGCTACTTAGTGTGCCAAGTTACGAAAGCTGAAATTCTTTCTTGATAAAATTTGGGTCCAAAAGACCATCTTGACAAAGTCCCCGGATCCTGAGTAGGCAAAGTCCAGATTTTGAAGAAGCGGCTTGGCGAGTCTATCTCGTAGTGAAGAAACCAATGTGGGCCCAAAGATGACTATAAAAGCCCCAGCTTGAAGAGCTGATACAGGAGAACCTGGGAGAACCGCTTAGCAAGGCCCAGCGTGAAGAAATTCATAGCAGTCTTACTATAGACAGAGTCGTCATGTGACCAGGGAGGCACCCATCTTTTCGGATCTTAGTCAACCAGCCAATGGACCAGACTCAGAAATGTTTACGTGCAGGGGCACATCTTTCGAAAAGTGGGAATGAATCCCGATTTTGTGTATACACACTCGCTTTAGGTTTGACTCTTTTGAGAGAGTATAAGCATCACAAGGTGTGGAAAAGTGTATGGAAGCCCCTGCTGACAGAAAGACAGTGTTTGGCTCTATTTCCCTATGATGTAGAAAGAGAAGACTCGCCGAGACACTTGAAAACTTGTCTTATCTATGATGATCACAAAGCTGCTTAAAACCCTTTGTTAATGTTCGGGTTATTCAATCCCTAAATCTGATATGAACAAATATTTTGATTAATCACAAGGAGAAAACCAACTGATATCGAGAATCAAGCTCGGAAGGGCGGAAAGTGTATAGGGACGATCCTTGATGAGACCGGATTTTTTTTCCTTTTTTTTTTTTGAGATTTGTTTGTGATTTCAATCGGACCATTTCTGGTTGCCTACGTTCCCTCCATTATGAAGAGCTCAGGTCGCCGTAGTTCGGGCTTATCCCGAATGAAAAGAGAACGAATGTTGAAATTCGAGGATCTGAGGACCTTTGGGGATTTTGAGGATTTGGAGGATTGAATAACATATCCCCTTAGAGTGTCCATGAAAGACACGGTTGCGAAGCCCCAGTGGGACATCCACGGCAAGTGTTTGTGGAGTAGAAATGAATTATGCTCACATCAGATTTGGATTTGCACAATCTTTGCTTGGTGATTTTGAACCAAGATGAATTAGATTCCAATTTAAGCAAGCAATGAAGCATTAATTTGATTTAGATCTTAAAGATTTTGCGATGAAATTGCTATCCGATAGGAATTGCAGCTGGGTTTCCGGGCTTCGATCGGCCATCGGGTAATTTTGGAAGTTATGACCTCTTAAAGTGAGAGGTCGGCTGGGCCTTTATTGGCCCGAACCTCTAAAAATGAGAGGTTGGCTTGTAGGGATGTGTTTGGGAAATCTATGGCGGGGAAGATTGATTGCCTCCAAGAATGAGAGGTCAAATTTTGACTTTGGCCAAAGGCGAGGGTAATGGGAGTATCCTCTAAAATCGAGAGGATGGCTTAGGATTGATTTAAGGTAATGGTGAGAGGAAATCCGAGCTGTTGACAACTTTTTGCGATCTTGCGAGAATTTAGGCTCCTTTTTGATCATTGGAGAGCTTCTTGAGAAGTCGGGGAACTTTTGAGGATCGACGTTCTTCCCCCTTTTTTTTTTTTTTTTTTTTTTTTTTTGACTTGGAAAGCCTCCTGAGGAGTTGAGGATTATCTTTGTCCTTCCTTCATGGCTTGATGACTTGGAAAGCCTCCTGAGGAGTTGAGGATTATCTTTGTCCTTCCTTCATGGATTGAAATATTTTGCGCATCGCCGACTCTCGAAGCTAACTTCTCGGGCTCGCTTGGATTTTCTCTCAGTATGTAGCAAATATGATGGCTAAACCGGGTTTCGAAACACGCCGATCTTGAAATGAAAAGGTAGTATTTAGTGAGGGTGAGGTAATGGCTTTCCTATGGGTGAAAGGTTTCAACCGCAATCCTTACTGGATGATCTAAACGAGATTAAGTCTTCATTGCTTGCTTAAGCTTTATATGAGAAAAGATCCATGCAAATTCATCGAGCAACGAGATGATGAGGATGAAAGGGATGTGAGCATATGAGATGCAAGATGGGGAGTTGGTAAGCCCCAATTTGAGAGGGATATCAATTGATTTTCTCACTCCGATTAATTTAAATATTAATTATTTCGAAGAATTAGTGGTTGAGCAGCACAAGTGATCATCTAGGATAAAACCATTTCAATTAAGTGTAACGTGGGTGCGCAAGTGATGTCTCGAGTCTAGCAAGAAGAGAAAAAAGACTTATATTAAAAGCTAGGCATTTAACTACTGTGTCCAAAATGGACTACAACGACAAATGTCCAGGAAGGACTTAGGTGACAGGGAAGTACTAGAACCTACGAAGGTTGACTAAAGACTAATTTAGAGATAGGTAGCCCCTAGTCTAGCCGCTCTTTGCTGTTGGACCATGCACCTACTCTTCGACGCTGGAGATGGGGGCTATTGCAGATCTTTCCATCAGGATTTCTTTGGCAATCTCTTGTTTAATCCAACCATTTTCATCGTCTGCGATAGCTGGTTCACCGACCTCACAAAGGGGCGAGTCAAATTCCATTATGCCCACAAGTCTTGGATCACCGAACTCGACCATGTTGACATTCGGGTTGTTGTTTCTAGGGAATGGGTTACTGATAGTATTGGGCCCTTCAGGCACTTCTAACCTCCCTTGTTCAATCAAATTTTGGATTGCCTTTTTCAGGGGGACGCAATCATCCGTCAGGTGCCCATGAGTGCGATGAAAGGCACAATGCTTGGAAGTATCCCGAGAGGAGCATTGGGGTTTCTAGGCGATAATTTTCCAAAGGTCGGAGCAAACCTTCTCTCACCAAACCTCTGAAGATATCACTCAAAGGCATCCCAAAGTTTCTCAAGTCTTGGAGCGGGATCGGGATGCATCGGGTTTCTTGGGAACAAAGGAAGTGGCATTGTTACGGTCATGTCCCCCATAGCTAATCACTTCTTTACCTTTTGGTTGGGCGGGAGCCGTGTTGGAGGTGGAAGAAACCCGGTATACATGCGAGTGCGTGATCGGTCGTTGATTGTAAGCCTTTTCGAACTTAGCCCGGAATTAACCATTGCACGCAAGTCGGCGTAGGGGAAGTGGCGAGGAAGCTCTCAAATGCGGCTTCAAGCATGGCGGAAGATGTCTAGCTGCTCCTCGTCGAGAGGAGGAATGGCCATTTCACTAAGCTTCGGGTTCCACCTCTTATAGAAATCCCCAATATTCTCATTAGGGCGTTGCATCGTTGTTTGCGGAGTCAACTCTGTTTGTCTCCCATTCCAAGTTGGCTTTATACTTATACGTGAGAAATCTTGGTAATTTGTTCCCAAGTAGCCCTAGCTTGTACAATCGGAAAAACCATTTCAAAGCCCACGACTTCAAAGAGAGACTAAAGTAATCGGCCAACCGCTGGTTTGTGCATCCCTTAGCCTTCATTGCCAAAGTATAGGTGTCCAAGTGAGTTTTAGGGCATGCACTCCCGTCAAACAATTCCGAGTGGGCATCACAAACTTGTGAGGCGGGGGGACAATCGAGTCGGGATCTGTAGGCCGAAGAAGCGGTGTTCTTTTTGGCGGTCAATTCAGCAATCTGTGCTTTCATTTCCTTGTGTTGCTCCATAAACCAAGCCAATTGGGGATCCAAGGTGGAGCGGGAATTCCTGAGCCGATATTTGAGCTAGGAAGAGGACTAGGCGTTGGTGGTGCATTGGTGGAAGGAATACCATATCCGGAGCATAGGTGAAAACCTGTCCTTGGCCCAAATTTCCTGGGGAGTGTAGGTAGGAGCTTGGGCAAGGGATAGAATCCGGCGACTTGTTGTTGGCTTCCAATCGGCGGGGAAGATGGAGGCGGATCTGAGGTAGCCATATGGCTTGGATTTCCGGAGTGAGACCCATAAGTAGGCTTAAGTGCGGGCTGCTGTCCCTGGTTGTTGAATTGCATGGTTGGTTGTGGCGAGATGCATAGCGAGAGGATATTGTGGTCTGGTGATTGATGGCTGGGATGGGGGCTTGGTAACCCATTGAACCACAGTGAGAAATGGGTTTGCGGAAGCTTGTGTGAGGAGCTTGGTGAGCTAGCATCATTACGAGGAGGAGCTCCTGGCTGTTGCCCCGAACCAAGCGTGGTGGCATTCCAAACCGTTCTTTGCGAAAGTCCGGATTGATTGGTCCCAAGCGAGGCGGGATCCCAATTTGCTTTGTGGCATTCGGGGTATCCCCAACCATGGGAAGGCATTCCGTGCGGACTTTGTCCCCAGCCGAGGCATTGCGAAGCGCTCGTCCCGTCGAGCTGCACGGATCAGTGGTTGCGGTTGGGGAGCCGGGCGACCTAAAGATCGGAGCATGGGCTCGGTGGTAATGCAAGTGGGAGGCCGGTGGTGGCATCTGGAGTAGTCGGGTTGACCAAGAGCGGGATTGAGGTCTTCCTCTTCTTCCACGATGAAAGGTGCCATCAGGTTGAGGCGCGGCCAATCCATGGCTTTTGATAGCCTCCATAAGGCTGTTCAGCGTAGCTTCTGGCGCACTCTCATACGTTCGGCTAGGCTGATTCCACTGTTGTTACATGCGAGGAGTCCGGGAGGCGGAGTGACGTTGTCCCCATCGTTACCGGGTGATGCGAGACATTCTTAAATTCGGAGTCGGAACAGACGATGAAGGCGGCGATGCGCTTGACTCTTCCCAAGCGATTAAATGGTGACCGGTGCAGAAACCAACCTTTGTGAGGAGGCTGCAGGGGGAAAGACACGAGGGTTCAGCTGTCTGGGAGTTGAAGGAGGGTAAGTGTTTGGGCTTTGGGCTCATGCAACATGCGGTTATTTGTTCACATTTACTTAAAACATGTTTTATTAACCTAATCGGTTGGAAAAGATTTCTCTACTCTGGATCTTGGATCAGTGGGTCCCGTCACTACGTCTATAAGCCCCTCGTATTCCACCTGTATTTCGACCTCCCAGGGTGGACAGCCCCGGGCGAGAGTCCTATAGGGCAAGCGGGTCCCACCGACCGAAAGAAAAACGATCCTAAAAGTCGGCGGGTAATCGAGTCTTAACGAGCATTCGATGTGAATTACGGACAAGGCGACGTCAAAGTCAAGATCATGTCCAGGAGCTCGACGAAAAGTCGGCATGATTTGGGTGATGAAAGTCCACAATTGATCTTGACTTGTCGTCAATTAGGCCGTAATTAGGCATGGAATGATCATTAATCCTTGATGACTCGGTGTCATCTTTGGGAGTCGGTGTATAATTTGTGCCGATCGAGCCGAAGTCAAGGCGCCCAGGTCAATATCTTGGTCAAAGTCTGCGGTGGAAAACCGGCGAGCTTCGGCGATTAGGGTCCCGAAAGATATCGAGTCGGTGTGCCGACAAAGGCTTGAAAGGAAAGGTCTATACACAGACAGGGCATGACACAGACCAAACTAAAAACCAACCGGGTCTCGGACAAAGTGTGTCACGGACAAGTGCATGGTCGACACAAGGCTCCATGGGATGTTTGGGTAGTCATGTGCTCGTCCGAGAGGCGTAATAAGACCAAAAGGACCGCGACAAGGATTTCCCCGGGTTAGGGACGTAGTGTGCAGTGTACGGTCACGTGCGCGTAGTGTGCAAGTAGTCTATATTCTTTTTCTGAGTAAAATAGAGATTTTTATGTGTCTTAAAAAGCATGATGCATGATTTTTTTTTTTTGAAAATTTTCTTTTTGAAAAACCTTTTTTTTTTTTTGAAATTTTTTTTTTTGAAAATCAATGAACACATAAGCACATAATCACAAAAATTCCGACAGTTAGGGACATTATTCCGACAGTCAAAATTTTGACTCCTTTTTCGAGGCGGCCAAAACAAACACGAAAATGTGCAAAAATCAACACACACAAAACAAAGGACTTCAAATGTCGGGACGGAAGCTTGACCCTCAAAAGTTTTTCTCTCCTTTTTTTTTTTTTTGAAAAGATAAAACTTGTTAATCCCCAGCGGAGTCGCCACTGTGATGTACCCGATTTTTTTTTTGAAAATCAAACGGAGTCGCCACGCCATTTTTATTTTAAGGGCCAAAACTTTGAAAAATGCCCGAGATCAGAAATTTGGGTTCGGAGGTCATGTTACACGCCGGGAAGGACGTTAGTGTGCACCCGGAATGCCTCGTAAAACGAGTCTTCCAAACATTCAAAATCCTTTGTTGTGTGTGTGTGTGTGTGTTTTGGCCAAAATAAGTTGAAACTGAGGAAAGTAAAAATTGGGAATTCTTTTTAAGGCTTTAAACTGATCCCATGATTTTTTGGATGATTTTTGGGTTGAGATTTGGAACTCAAAAGATTTTTGGAAGTTGAAAACCATTTCTGCCAGAATGAAAAAGGCAGTTGACCCTTGACTTTGAAATGAACTTTAGGGCTTGAAAACTCCAGAATCTGGAAAAAGTCCGGGAATGAAAAATGTTCAAAACACCTTAAAAAAGGTTTCTGTAAAAGAACTTTTCATTTTGGAGATGATTTGAGGGGTCAAAACCTTCTGGAAATCTCAGATATGAAATCTGGATTTCCAGAAGCTGATGAACTGACCTTTAAAAGAAATTTTGAAAAAAGGAGTTTTACTCACACAAAAAATAAAGTAAAAATATGTCTGAAAAAATCTGGATGTTGTATACAAAAAGTATTTTGTAGTCAACACCAAATTCCAAGTTTCTGTATGTCCAAAAAATAGGAAAATGGACTGAGGTCTCAGAACAATGCTACTGGACAGCAAGATGTTCTTGAGGGAAAATGTGATTTTTGGGGGATTTGCATCTATGTTCACCCCATTTTCATCCCTAGACTTGATTCCACTACTTTGTGTTAAGTGGTTATCATATTCAAGTCATCCTTGGGGAATTTTATGGGGTTTAAACATGTCCTTTGCAAAGGGAAAGGGGATATTTTGTAGAGATGAAATTAAAGAGACAAATCAACTAGAGATTTAAAATTTGGACCATTTGAGATGGTCATTCATGAAGATGAACTTCAAGATGACCATCTTGGGTCAAAACTTAAGTTAAACTAGACATCAAGTAGATCCAAGTAGGAAGAACAAGATGAACAAGAAGTTAAAAGAGGATTTTAGGGTTTTGAGAAGGAGGGCTTTACCAATGGTGACACCCTATCTTCCTAGGCTTGGAATTTGACTTGAGGAGTATCAAGATTTGGTGTTTGGCTTGAGAAGTATCAAGGTTTGGTGTTTGGATTTGTGTTTGGAGTAAGATTGGGAAAGATTCAAGAGAAAATGGTGGCAATCTAGGGATTCCCACTGTTTTCTCTCTATATTTCGCCAGAGTTTCGTTGCTGTGATCAAAATTGTGTTGTGTAAACTGAGAGAGGAGGGTTCAATTTATAGGACACTGTGAGTGTCAATCATATCCGCGTGGATAGGGTTCGACGCGTGCACTGTTCATCTGCTACAGTGTAGGCTGTTGGACAGGAGGAATATTTTTTAAAATTCAAACTGATTGCTGTTTTTCAACTTTCTTAATTCGGATTTTTCCAATTTCTTTTGCTTTTTGAGATTCTTTTCTTGGTTTAACTTTAAATGGCAATGCCCATTTTACCCTTACTTTGTTAGAAAAGTTAGGAATGTTAGGAATGTTAGTAATGTTGGAAATGTTAAAACTTTCGTTAATTTTCTAACGAAAATACTAACGGCTCAAATTGGAGCACTTACACTTGCCAGTATGCTACTGGATCTGGTCCCTTGGTTACGAGGGATCCTCCCCTCCACATGATGTTTCCTTTGTCCATAGCTGGGGAGGAGCTGTAGCGGTATAGGTAGGGAGTGCCTTATGTTGAGAATGTCATTGAAGGGGCTGACTATGACATTTTTCGGAGGATGAGGCTGAGGAGCCCACAGGTGCTGGCCAGAGAGGGTGAGGACCCTGCACATCCTAGAGATTATTCGCTCCCTCGCACTCGCTTTGTATATGATGGTGTTGGTGGTTCTCACAGGAGGTTGACGATTCCCATTCCTGAGCAGGCGAGGCCTCAATATAGAGTTGAGCCAAGTGCTTCGGTGAGTATCTTGCTGCTTTTCTGTATTGTAATAGCTTTCTGCAAATGTTGCATCTCTGTTGTCCTTTCTGTACTGTAGTAGCTTTCTACAAATGTTGCATCTGTGCTGTCCTTTCTGTACTATAGTAACTTTCTGCAAATGTTGCATCTGTGCTGTCTTTTCTGTACTGTAGTAGCTTTCTGCAAATGTTGCATCTGTGCTGTCCTTTCTGTACTGTAGTAGCTTTCTGCAAATATTGCATCTGTGTTGTCCTTTATGTACACTGTTGATGGCTTTCCTGGTTTGCAGGTTTCTGGCCGTACCTATGATCAGGTTGTCAGACGCCTGGATGGGTTGACTGGTTTTGCCAGGAGGCTTGTTGACTTCTTGCTCTGCAGTTCTCGGAGAAGTACGGCTGTTCATGAGTCGATGCCTTCCAGACCGTCCGTTGCTAGGGACTCATCTGCTTCCACGACTGGTGGGATAGATGTTGGGTAGGGCTTTGGTCAGTTTGCCGGTGAGACTGCTGGATTTGGGGCCCGCCATTCCTCGTTTTCGGGATTCAAGCATGGGGAGTCTTCAGGAGCACAGGCGCGGGGCTGTCATTCTTCGTATTCTGGATGGGATGACTTCGTGGATTACATGTCTACCACAGATCCAGTTGCTGCGGGGCAGTATATCGAGTGCTCGAATGACGAGCAAGATTCTGAGTAGCCCCTATTGATATCTTTAGGTAGATGTATGTACTGCCTGTCTTTAGACATTACTTTGTAATTGAGAGGCCCTTGTTTTAGGGCGACACTTTGTACATTATTTATTATGATTGTTGTTTTACTTTTGGCGTTAATGTAACAAGATAAACAAGCAGGTTGATCAAAAATAAGCAATGACAGAATATACATTAAATAACAAATTTGAACAGGCAAAATGTATAGCTATTATGCATTGTTATTATTATTATTTGCACTGTTGCACGAGCCCCGAATGGATTTGGCATTGTATGGGGGATGGTTTACGGATTTTGGGTTGATATGGATATTGTGAGATAGATCTTGAAGGTGGCCCACTCAGAGCGTTCTCCACAAATTCTGGTTCTTTCTTCCTCGGGACCATTTTTCGAATGTGGCTGTTGTGGATTGGACCAAACATTATGTCTTTTAAGAAGTGGGTTTCGAGCTGTTCTTTTATGTCAGGTATCCCTTTGAACTGGTATTCATGCTGAACGGTGGTAGCCACTGGTCAAGGTAGTGCAGTGATGTCGAGGAATGGTCCCCTTATCGGATTAGCCTTGAGTTCTCTGAAACGCTTGAGGCTCTGTGCCAGCTTTCCCATCTTTTCTATAGTCTATGTACTGACTTCTCTTGTTCCTTTCTCATCTTCATCAGTTCCATTATCGGTCCCCTCAGTTCTGTTGTCCGTTCCCTCAGTTCTGCAGTCAGTTCCCCCAGTTCTTTTCTCATCTTCATCAATTCCGCTGATTGTCCCTTTGACAAAGTAGCGAGCGATGTCGAAGCTGTAAGGTCGGAGGTTGGGTGTGCTGTAGGAGGTTCTCCTTTTGCGGGCTGCTGCTTTGGTGCTGGCGAGCCTCTTGTCTTCTCTGATGTCAGTTGGTGTTGGCACATAATCGAGCCCCTAGACTGTATTGTGGTCCTTGACTTCGATAACTTGGTGTTGGCCTTGTAACCTTTTGCCGACCCCAGTCCTGGGAAGAAGTTCATGAATTTCATCATCTTCATGGCAGGAGGGATCTAGTCCCAGAATAGTGGAAGGTCCATGCTGCATATTTGGATTTTGGATGTTTCCAATGTGAATCCAGTTAATGCCATATCGTCGTCATGCTTGATTTCTAACACTAGAATGTCGTTGGTGCAGGTCCCCTCGGTAATGATGCTATCGCCGTAGACTGTTGTCAGCTTGTTACCTTGCATGAATTTGATACATTGGTGAAGGGTGGATGCCACGCTGTTTATTTGATGCAGCCATGGTCATCCCAGAATGGCTGTGAAAGTGATAGGAATGTTCAACACTTGAAATTCAGTAGGCATCATCCGTTTGCCAAACCAGATGTTTAAAGTAGCAACCCCGAGAACTGTGCGGGAAGTAGAATCATAAGCCTTTACAGTGTGTACTGAAGGTTTCAAATCTGTGAGCTTGATGTCGAGCAGGTCCATCATCTTGGCGGGCAAGACAATCATTCCGGAGCCTCTGTCTACCAATCCGCGGGGAAAGCGACGCTCATCCAACTGAACAGTGATGTAGAGCGGCTCATTGTGATCAGCCCCAAATTTTGGCAGGTCCAAATCTGTGAAGGTGATGATATTTCCATAGTGGATGTTGCCGATCATCTGGATTACTCCTTCTGGAGTTGCGTCTACGGGGACCATGGTACGGGCCAAACCTTCCTCCAGCTTGAGCTTATGAGGGTATGAAGATGTGAGCAGAGACCAAAGGGAAATGTTTACCTGGGTCTGCATGAGCTTAGTGAGGATCGGGTCCTCCAACATTTGAGAGGTAGAGGTTTTAGTGGTGCCTCCAGATTGTATTGAGGTTGCTTGTGGCGGTGGCCTCCCTTTGTTAGCATGTTGATTGAGTACGAGTGCTCGGTTGGCTTTGACTTTCCTTTGTCGGCCCATGCTCTGAAGTTTAATAAGTTGAACTTTGGCTGATCCTTCTGGGGATTATGCTTCTTGCTGGCAGTAAGGTTGCCGGGATTTGAGACTTTCTTGTGTCCTGATGTCTGAACTGTGGTATCAGCAGGATATTTCAGCTTTCCCACCCCTGTAGGTTCTGAAGCTGTGTTGCTTGAAGACAGGGAAGACTTGTTGGAGAAAAACTGCCCTTGCTGCTACTGTTGCCCAGAGATGTCATGAGGATTCAAATTCTGATCTTGGATTTAAACTTCAGATCTCGATCAAAGTCTTTCTTTCAAATTCTGTCTTTCGAAGTTGCATCTGAGAAGCCCCAATTCTGATAAAAACCTTAATGCTGAAAGGTGCTTTTGACAAGCCCCAGAAATCGAAACTCAATGTAGACCCTCAAGATAAAAAACTCTCTTTGCGTGGCAAAGCCCAGTCTGAAGAAATGACTTGGTGAAGTCCCATTTTGGAGGAAACGCAGGTTTTCTGTGGAGGTCCTAGAGTGAATCTAATGCAGCCCCAATCTGAGTTGAGCCTTATGTGGCCAAACGAGGCGACCGTCCTTGATTTTTTCGATTAGTCAACCAAAATGTAAAAGGAATGGCTTGTAATGTATATGTGCATGGACATTTTTTAGAGAAGTGGGAACGAATCCCGATTTTATGTGAATGCCTAGTTTAATGTAGGCACCAAAACTCACTTTGGGTTTGGCTCTTTTGAGAGAGTATGAGTGTAGAGAGGTTTGAAAAAGTGTATGGAAGTCCTTGGTGACAGAAATACATTGTTTAGCTCTATTTTTCCTATTATCGTAGAAAAATAAGACTTGTCGAGACATTTGAAAACTTGTTTTATTCACAATGATCACAAGATTGCTTAAAATCCTTTGTTAACGTTCGGGTTACTCAACTACTAATCTCGATATGAACAAACGTCTTGATTAATTATGAGGAGAAATTCAACCGATGTCGAGGATCAAAGTTGGTCATGTGTGACAGAAAGGTCTGTGTATAGGGGAGGTCATTGATGAGACCAGGTGTATGGGATCTGTATGTGTTTAGCTCTGGACCGTTTCTAGTTGCCTAGGTTCCCCTCAGTGTAAGGAGCTCAGGTCGCCGCAGTTCTGGCTGAACGGTGTTTTGGCTTTGGGAAAGGGGATGGATACTTGTGGTCCTTTTGGTGAAAAGGCTCAGATGGAAAGTTTGGATGATGAGGTACAGACTTTGAGATGTTCCTTGACAAGTCGTTTTTGGACGGCTGCTTCAATGATTTCATTGCTTCTTGATCTTCGTCTTTCATCGGGGGAGAAAGAATTTGCATATAGCTTAAGGGCTTATGGAATGCTTCTGCCTTTGCTTTGACCGCTCCATTGTTATCGACAACCTCCATTCTTTGATCTTTAATTTTGCCCATCTATCAAGCTTCTGATTGGCGGTGCTGGGTCCTTAGCCTCATCATTTATTTTTTTGAAGTTCTTGCTTGAACTTTTCTCTTTTTTTTCTCTTTTTTTTGAAGTTCTTGCTTGAACTTTTCTCTCTCTCTTTTTTTTTTTTGAAGTTCTTGCTTGAACTTTTCTTGATGCGCACGAGGGCGAAGGCAAGCTCCTAGGTTGTTGTCGACATGGGGTCAATCTTTCGATGCTGAGTGACCTTTTGTTGTTCCTTGATGTTGCCGCCGTCGTTGACTTGGCCAAGGTGATGGTAGAGACATGTTTTGGGAAG
The DNA here is from genome assembly GCA_022495995.1 of Adenophora triphylla var. japonica. Classification (NCBI taxonomy): domain Eukaryota; kingdom Viridiplantae; phylum Streptophyta; class Magnoliopsida; order Asterales; family Campanulaceae; genus Adenophora; species Adenophora triphylla. Next base: position 242,255 of record JAFEMH010002715.1, read on the forward strand.
TGTATGGTTTGATGGAGGCCTTTGCGAGGTAAGGAAAGTGTATAGGGATGGCATTAGCTGACTTTCTCACACCGATTAATCAGAACATTAATTATTTACAGAGATTATTTGTTGAGCAATGCAAGTGATCATTTAGGATACAACCATTTCATTAGTTGTAATGTAGGTGTGCAAATAATGTCTCAAGTCTAGCAAGAAAAGAAAAAGACTCTTGTATAGAAAATTAAGATTAACTACAATGTCCGAGGAGGACTTGATTGAATGAGGAAAGTACTAGAACCTACGAAGGTTGACTAAAAGACAATTGACAGATCTTGAGGATAAGTAGCCCCTACTCTAGCTGCTTTTCTGTTGCTGAACTGCCAGGACGCTTGAGCTTTCCATCTTCTATTAACTTCTGAATTTCATATCGCGAGCCGATGCTGGCATCGATTATGTGTCCATGATATGCTGGTGGAAGGCGCGATGCCTTACATCGGCGTTAGGGCCGTGGGCTTCTTTGGCTTGTAGTTCTCCACAGGTTTGAGCAGGTTTTATTTGATCAGTTCCTCTAACATTTGGCTTAGAGGCATGTCTAGCTTGTCGAAGCGATGGAAAGGTTGCCTCCTGGAAGAGTCGTTGTTTTGCAGGGTTGTGCTCCCGTTGCTTGACTGATGTCCCTGATGGATGTGGTTGATAGTAGTGTCTTTCCCTTTGTCGGGGGCCGATGCATGGTTTGATGTAGTTGCTGCTCTGTATTGGTAAGGTGGCTCTGTGCTTGGGGCCTGCTTTTCCTTCAGGTCCTTCTCGAACTGGGAACCTGTGTTGACCATGGCTCAGAGATTAAGGCAGAAGCGATGGCTGACTGATGCTCTTATTAATGGCTTCAAACATGACTTGAAGATCCTCATTTGCTCATCCTCAGGCAGTGACATCAAGATTTCAGCAAGCTTCTGGCTCTATTCCTATTAAAATTCTCCCATAGTTTCGTCTACCTTTTGTTCTACTGGCATAACCACATGCGGGTTGATAGAAACCTCTGGACTGTTGGAACCTGTAAACAGAGGTCCACTGATGGAGGGAACCATGATAGGGGTTGGACAAACAGACTTTGAGGGAATGGAGCATAATTTAGTGGGTACTATGGAGATTGAGGGATTTGAGACCATGAAGCAGCTAGAGCAAATGCAGGCTGTCCGAAGTAATGGGTCGAAAAAATTATGGGGGTGAAACTTGATGAATGAGCATATTGATGGAAGGAAGTGAACCTGGGAGGATTTTGAAGGTTATTTGGATATGTTTGAGAGCGCTGCGCTGGTTGTATTGAGGGAAGGGGGTAGAACTGGCTTGGCCGTGTATATCAGGGGCGCCTTGAGAAGTGGCAATATGAAGCCTCGATCGGCTGTTTCTTTGGTTTGAAGGATTCCCATAGTTTTACGGTGGAGGAACCTGGTTGAAGGTTTGGGGAGCTGATCGTGAAGGATCGTCGTCCTCGATTAGAACGAAAGTACCATCTGGCTGGGGGATAGCTGCTATGCCTCGCTCATTCAGAAGATGTACCACAAAAGTTCTGCTGATCTTCTTTCTGTTTCTTGTGAACCTCACAGGCCCGGATGGCTTCTTCCAGTGTCATGTCGTTTACCGATGGCGGGGTTCCATTCCCGTCACGATTTCTCGACGAGTCTGACATATCAGAGAGTCTGGCTGTAGGAACTGAGGAAAGTGAGGAACTGTCTGACGCTTTCGTAACTGTAGTGCTGAGGAGACGCTGACCCGGAATTCTGAACCAATGTTTGTTCGCTGCAGGGAATGAGAGGTAGAGTTTAGGTTTCAGAAGGGGTATTTGGCTCAAGGTTTTTTGCCTCGTGCAACGTGCATTTACTACTTAAGTCTATTTAAAACACGCTTTCTCGTGATCCTAACTGGTCAGAAAAGATTGGACCTTGAAAGTTCGAGACCAAAAATTAGACCGTGAAAGGTCGAGAATAATGATTTGACCATGCCAGGTCGGGATTAAATATTTGACCATGAAAGGTCGATATCAAAAATTGGGGATCGTACCATGAAAGGTCATGATTGGAGATTTAATTGTGAAATGTCGGGATCGAAGATCGGAGATCAGACCGTGAGGGTCTCGATTGGAGATTTGACCATGAAAGGTCGAGATTGACTATTTGACCATGAGAGGTCGATATCGAAAATTGGAGATCGGACCGTGAGGGCCTCGATTGGAGATTTGAGATCGGACCGTGAGGGTCTCAATTGGAGATTTGATATCGGATCGTGAGGGTCCCGATTGGAGATTTAAGATCGGACCGTGAGGGCCTCGATTGGAGATTTGATATCGGACCGTGAGGGTCTCTATTGGAGATTTGAGATCGGACTGTGAAAGACCGCAAAGGTCACGATTTGAGATCAGACCGAGAAAGGTCGCGATTGAGGATTGGACCGCGAAGGTCACGATTTGAGATCGGACCGAGAAAGGTCGCGATTGAGGATTGGACCGCGAAGGTCGCAATTGGAGATTTGAAATCGGATCGTGAGGGTCTCGATTGGAGATTTGACCATGAAAGCTCGAGATTGACTATTTGACCATGATAGGTCGATATCGGAAATTGGAGATCGGGCCGTGAGGGTCTCAATTGGAGATTTGATATCGGACCGTGAGGGTCTCGATTGGAGATTTGATATCGGACCGTGAGGGTCTCGATTGGAGATTTGAGATCGGACTGTGATAGGTCGCGATTGGAGATTTGGACCGCGAAGGTCACGATTTGAGATCGGACCGAGAAAGATCACGATTGAGAATTGGGCTGCGAAGGTCACGATTTGAGATCGGACAAAGAAAGGTCGCGATTGAGGATTGGACCGCGAAGGTCGCGATTGGAGATCGGACAGTGAAGGTCGCGATTTGAGGATTGGACCGCGAAGGTCACGATTGGAGATCAGACCGAGAAAGGTCACGATTTTGAAAGATTGGACCGCGAAGGTCACGATTGGAGATCGGACCGTGAAGGTCGCAATTTGAGGATTGGACCGCGAAGGTCACGATTGGAGATCGGACCGAGAAAGGTCGCGATTTGAAAGATTGGACCGCGAAGGTCATGATTGGAGATCGGACCGAGAAAGGTCACGATTGAGGATTAGACCGCGAAGGTCACGATTATCGAACCGAGAAAGGTCGCGATTGAGGATTGGACCGCGAAGGTCGCGATTGGAGATCGGACCGTGATGGTCGCGATTTGAGGATTGGACCGCGAAGGTCGCGATTTGAGGATTGGACCGCGAAGGTCACAATTGGAGATCGGATCGAGAAAGGTCGCGATTTTGAAAGATTGGACCGCGAAGGTCACGATTGGAGATCGGACCGTGAAGGTCGCGATTTGAGGATTTGACCGCGAAGGTCACAATTGGAGATCGGACCGAGAAAGGTCGCGATTTTGAAAGATTGGACTGCGAAGGTCATGATTGGAGATCGGACCGAGAAAGGTCGTGATTGAGGATTGGACCGCAAAGGTCGTGATTTGAGATCGGACCGAGAAAGGTCGCGATTGAGGATTTGAACGCGAAGGTCACGATTGGAGATTGGACCGAGAAAGGTCACAATTTTGAAAGATTGGACCGCGAAAGTCACGATTGGAGATCGGACCGAGAAAGGTCGTGATTGAGGATTGGACCGCGAAGGTCACGATTTGAGATCGGACCAAGAAAGGTCGCGATTGAGGATTGGACCGCGAATGTCACGATTGGAGATCGAACCGTGAAGGTCGCGATTTGAGGATTGGACCGCGAAGGTCACGATTAGAGATTGAATCGAGAAAGGTCGCAATTTTGAAATATTGGACCGTGAAGGTCGCGATTTTGAAAGATTGGACCGCGAAGGTCACGATTGGAGATCGGACCGTAAAGGTCACGATTTGAAAGATTCCCAAAATGGGACGATGCAATTGTTATTCTATTAAATGTTTAAGTTTACTGAAAACATGTCTTTCTCAGAGTCCTAAATGGTTGGAGAAGATTGCTCTTCTTTTTCGCAACTAACCTAGGTCTTTAGATCAATGAATCCCGACACTACGTCTATAAGCCCCTCGTTTTTGACTGGTAAATCGTCTTTCCGGGATGGACAATCCCGAGCGAGGGTCCTATAGGGCAAGCGAATTCCACCGACAAAGGGAAAAGTGAACTTAAGGCTAGTCGGTCAGGTAAACTTTCAACGCATATGACATACGGGTCACGGTCAAAGTCAGCATCCTTAAGTTCAGGCATAAATCGTGACAAAATTTCGGCATAATCTCTCTTGACTCGCTCTCATGAGGGGCCTTAGCTTTTGGCGTTGGACAAGTCGTGGCTGGTATGGTTCACACGTTGAGGGTTTGATGACACTGCATCACATTGAACCTTCGGGTATGTTTTTACACGGTTCTGCGTCAAAGTCAAAGCTGAAAAGCTAAGACTTCGGGTCGATAAACAACCTTCGATCTCAACTTTTAAGTTTGACTTGTGAGGGAGATCGGTGTAAAAGCATACACTTAGGCTTTATGACACGAACTAAGCCAAAAACAAACCAAGGTCTAGGACGAAGTGTGACACAAAGGGTGCATGGTTAACACGGGCTAGGATGGACTGTTTGGGATGACCCCGTGCGCGCTCGAAAGGCATTGGAAGGCCAATCAAACTGCAGCTGAACGGTCACCTCGGGTTAAGGGTTATAGTGTGCATTGTACCGAGGCAGCAAGTGCGCAGTGTGCGGTGTACGGTGTACCGAGGCAGCAGTGCGAGTAGTGTGCGGTCACTAAATTCTTTTTCTGAGTAAAATAGAGATTTTCAGAATGAGTTTTAAAGATTTTATGAGCAGTTCAGAATATAGCACAGAGAATCAAATATGAACGGAAATGCACGAACATGTTATGATTTTGAAAGAGATGAAAAAGCAAGCATCTTTTTTTTTAAACAATTCAATGTTTTGAAATCGGAGTTGTTTGAAATTTCCTTTTTTGAAAAGAAAAAAGAAGTAACACGCGATAGTAAGAAAATACACACGCACACAAAAATGAGGAAGGATAAACGAAAGTTTGACTCACGGAATGTTTTTAAAACAAAGGCAGTTTTGAAAAAACATGTTAAGTCCCCAGCGGAGTCGCCAACTGAAATTATCCGGATCGCGCGGATTGCGGCGAGCAATTTTTTGATGGACATCACTGAAAAAGAGAGTCGCCACGCCGTTTTGTATTATGAGGCTAAACTTTGAAAAAGGCTAGTTTGAAAAGGAGGTCGTTTTGATTAGGAGCCAAAACTTAGGAAAAGGCTTTTTGAAAAGGAGCTCGTTTTGATTGGGAGCCAAAACTTAGGAAAAGGCTTTTTGAACAGAGATCGTTAGGTTCGGAGGTCAGGTTACGTTTCGGGAAGAGTATATTGAGATCACCCGAAATGTCTCGCATGACGAGTCTTTTCTACCTTTCTCGAAAAGTGTGCGTGTGTGTGTGTTCGTGTTACTTTTGAAAGTGAGTTTGAATGACAAACTTTAATCTTGGTTTGAATGACAAACCTGGATTTTGAAAAGTAGTTTTGAAAAGGAAGTTTGAATGACAAACTTCGGTTTTGAACCGGGCATTATAACGACTACATATTGACGGAAAAGTTTAAGGAGAGTTTACCAAATTTTGACAGAGTTTCCCCTTAATTTTGTGTTTAGAGACCTAGGGATTTGGGCAGCGTTCCGACTTGGGTCGGTTTAGCCTTTGCTTCTTTGAGGATTTAGAATCCACCGACAAGTAGCACGAGGGCCCCCGAAGAGCAGAGAATTCCATCGACGAGTAGCACGAGGGCCCCCGAAGAGTGGAGAAAGACTAGCATTTGTGCTAGGGGTGAAGAGAGGAGTGAATTGGTGAGGAAATATGGGAGGAGGAGGGGAGTATTTATAGGAGGTGAAGGAGATTGCCTTAGACTGGTTTGGACTGATTTGGACAGTTTTTAAATGTCGAAACATTCCTGGAAGGGTTGCTTAGGCTGATTATTTATCCTGTAAAACAGGTCGGCCGGCCAGACCTTCAATTTGAGGGCATTTTGGTCTTTTCAGCCTTGGATTTGATGGGAGAGGCCATGCATGTCTTCCACGTGTCTATCTTAGTCTCTAAGGAAGACCCTTTTGCTCTGATAAGTCCGGTTTTGACTGTTTTCTAAATGACTGTCCGAGAAAGTGTCGGAACAGTCCCGAAAAGTCTCGAAAATTGCATATTTCTGGGAAAGGAGTCCGGGAAAGTCTCGTTAACTTGGAAAGGAGGAGTTAACGGATTCTAACGATCCGGATTTGGGTACTTACACTTGGCTGAGGAGAAACGCTTGGCTGCGGAGGCTAGGACACAGGCTGCGGAGGCTCAGGCCCAGGTTGCGCAGTTTCAGGAGGAGACGGAGTGTCGATTTGCGTTGATGATGGCCCAAATGCAGAGTATGCAGCAGCTTGGGAATTTCCACACGCACTCGAGTACCGGCTCCACTTCTTCTAACAATATTGTCAGGAGTCTTTCCAGTCTCCCCCCTGGGCCCCCAGCCCCCCTCCCCCCGAGTTGATTTTGTGATGTCCCGATTTTGTACTATTTTATACTTTCTTGTAATAACATTTGTGATGTCCCGATTTTCAGTCTCCCCCCATTTGATATTTTTTGTAATAACATTTGTGATGTCCCGATTTCAAGTCTCCCCCCTTCCCCCCGATTTGGTACTGGGATGTCCCGATTTCCAGTCTTCCCCATCCCCCCCCCCCACCGATTTGGTACTGTACTTTGGTTTTTAGATTTATAGTTTTAGTTGTATCAATTGTTATATCAGGTTAAAAAAAATATTATAATTGACATTTATGATTTTTATTTATTTATTGCATTATCAGAGGTGGAAATTTCCGTCACTGAGTTATTTTATTTTAACTAAAATTCTAATTACAGCGACGGAAAATTCCGCCGGTGAAATAAAATTTTAATTAAAATAAATTAACTCAGTGGCGGAAATTTCCGTCGCTGAAATTTTAATTTTAATTAAATTAAATGAACTCAACGAAGGAAATTTCTGCCGCTGAGTTAATTTATTTTAATTAAATTTTTATTTCACCGGCGGAATTTTCCGTCGCTGAAATTAGAATTTTAATTAAAATAAAATAACTCAGTGGCAGAATATTCCGTCGCTGAAATTATATTTTAATTAAATTAAATGACCTCAGTAACGGAGATTTCCGAACACCGGCGGAATACTATTTCCGTCGGTCTACACCAGCGGAAATTGTTATGCCGGACCGCTGCGACGCGCTGCCAGTGGCGGACCACCGACGGAATAATTATGCCGGTGGCTAAGCTTTAGCGACGGAAATGCTACTTTAGCGGCGGAATATTCCGCCGCTAAAACACGTTTTTTTGGTAGTGTGTTGTGGCAATACCTGCGCGCTCTATCCCATTTCAGTTCCTACAAAATTTCTTGAGGCGGATCTTCAAACAAAGTTTCTCAAAGCCTGGATTTTTTTCAGTTACAACTCAAGGAGCCTTTACTTTTACCGTTGAAACTTTCTATATGGAGGGTCAATTTAAATGTTCATTCTTTGCTAGTTGATTGATAATAACCAGTTTTTGGATTGTAAATGAGGTTTGTCGTTCGTTTTGGTAGAGGGAATCGACTTGTTTATTTCTGATTCATCTATATCTCATGGTTTGCTGAGTTGTGCAGGTGCGAAATAATTATTATCCCAAAAATTACATCATGGAATGTATATAAAGTTTATGTTATACAGTGTCAACTTTGGAACATATGATGGAGCTGAGATTCGAACCCAAAAATAATAAAAATTTGAATGTTAAATGATAATTACAAACTAGTAGCTGACTTTGACACCCATAATCACTCCATTTTTACTGTTTTAGCTGAATTTGGTCTCTCTCTTTATCCTTGACTTTAGCTTCTCTTTGTGTTGCCTCAGATGCCATTATTTCATCAAATTTGTCCGTCTTTCCCAGCACTATTTCTAGCTGAACAAAGCAGAAAAAAAGGGTCTGATATATGCCAACAAAGTATAAAAGAAGAAAGGCTCTGTGGGTATCAGATATGAAAGAGATCTGATTACCCAGGTTCCATATTCTTAAGTTTTTTTTTTTACCTTTGCTTTTTGGATGTTTCGTTCTCCTGTCTTATCCTTCATTTCAACAGTGGATATCGCGAGCTCTGTATATTATAAATATCAGGTACAAAACACAATTGGAAAAGGGAGACGGAGAGGAAAGAGGAAGGATCTCTAACGTACTCTTTTGGAATCCAAGTCCATTGTTCTTCAAAATCTCTGAAACGCTGACTGCTGTCGCTATAGCTGTTGACATTAAAAAATAATGGAAAAAAACTTAACACACAGAAATAGATTAAATTTTTAATCTTATTAATGCACAAGAGAGAAGGGTTACTCTTAGATTAGAGAAAATAAAGATATATAGAAGTCATACCTAATCCAAGAGCGGTAATTTCCACCTCGTTATGTTGCTGCAAATACCTCTGCAATTACAATTATACATTATAAATAACAAAAAAGGCAACCTGGTGCTATGTAACGTAAACAGTATTTCCTTGCATTTAACAACTACTTATTTTTATGTATATGGACAATCACATATCTCAATTACTTACATATATGTCATTATCTATGTAAGTTTGCAAACATCGACAAACAATCATAAAAGAATGAATGAAAGTATGAAAGAGGGACGGGACGGGACGGACCTTAGCAAGGTTGACATAGAAGAAGAGGGTCTTTTTGGTGTTGGAGACTTGAATGAGGTTCTTCTTCTTTTCAAATGATCCGTGGCTCTCGGATTTAGTAACTCCCGCGTTTACCCCCTCCATTTATCCTTCTTTTTTTTTTTTTTAGAAAATTACTCCACCACCCTAAATATATATCGATATATATATGTATGTATGTATATGTATAACTATATATCAAATTCTAGATCTCTGGGGAGATTTGAACAAGGAAGGGATGATATAAGTATATATCGAAATCTGTGTTTGGGAGCTTTGGATAAGGAAAGGATGATATAATGTGCTCATTTTACAAGGCTAACAAGTTATATATAGCAAAGAAAGGAGAGAGGCATTGTTATTCCACTTGATACGGCCACGAATTGCGCCAATCTGTGTTTTTTCTTCTCGTTTTTCTGACTTCCTATTTTTGGAGAGATTCGTTGCATAAGTATAAATTTATGTAGGTATTCAACATTGTACTTCTACCTTATAGGCAAGTATAAACAAAGAGGCGATGTAGGCGATGTGAAAACGCAGAAGGGTTTAGTGACTTAATCGCGAGGAGCCTCATCTTATCTTTAAGTTTTTTTTTTTTTTTTTTTGAGGCTTGCCCATCTCGAGTCAAGCCCCTTTTTTGTGTAAGTCAATTTTTTACTAACAAGTCCCTCAATTCTCTGAAATTCCCTTAAAATCCCCCCAGAGGCGCCTAATATTAACTAGGGAGGGATAATCATCCACTCTAACCACTGGGGAGAATCGAACCCAGGATCTCCGTGTTGGTGTCTCAGTGCTCGGGTCATCAGGTCAAGTCCCGATGGTTCTTATCTTTAAGTTTTATACTCATTATCATGTGAATAATACGTAAGCATATGGCTGCAGCAATGAGTTTGAGTTAATTGGTGATCCAAGGAGTCTTTCTTTGTCCTTATATCATTAGGCTCGTTGATAAATGACTATTTTATAGATATCTATAATATTATTACATTAGTTTTAGTTAATTTTAGATTAGATTTAGTTCATTTTATCATTTCATATGTGGATATTATGCTTGGATGGTATTTTTGTTATTGAACAGTATTTCGACACATTATTGATGTAAAAGATCTTGAAACATGATTATTGAGGTGAATGTAACAAACGAAGGCAAGGAGAGACATTCTAATGAAAAATTATCAAATGCCTTGTATTACTTTAACTCACAACTCCTACATATATACATGTTGAGTCCTACTCGACTACAATCTGTTAAAGATATAGAAGATCATCTCTATCCCTTAATTACATACAATCTACCAATCAACTATCAATCAATGATTACAATTAGTTTAGCTAAAGTAGGAAAGGATGAGGACATAAAAAGTCCAAGATACGTGAGATTCTTGGAAAGGAAGTCACAAAGATATTGTGGATCTTAACACTCCCCCTCAAGTTGGAGTGTGAAGGTTGCGAACACCCAGCTTGCCTAAGAGAAAATGGAACTTCTCCTACCCTAATGCTTTGGTGAAAATGTCTGCGACTTGCATGGAGGTGGAGATAGCACATGGTAGTACATCCTTTCATTCGACACGCTCACGAACAAAATAACAGTCCATTTCAACATGTTTTGTCCGTTCATGAAACATCGGATTATTTGCAATGTGTCGGGCGGCTTGATTATCACAGAACAATGGAGTTGGAGAGTTCTGCGAAGCACGTAAATCATGGAGTAACCAGCGTAACCATACTACTTCACACACTGTTGTGGCCATGGCTCTATATTCGGCCTCCGCAGAGAACCTTGCAACTACAGATTGTTTCTTGGTCCGCCAAGATATTGGTGCATTTCCAAGCTTAAGAAGGTAGCCGGAACTTGACCGCCTAGTCTTAGTACAGCCACCCCAATCTGCGTCACAAAAAGCTTCAAGGTTGTACTCCCCTTTCGTTGGAAAGAAAATCCCTTGTCCTGGTGACGATTTTAAATAACAACATATACGATACGCAGCGTCAAGATGATTTTGTCGGGGCTTACTAAGAAATTGACTTAACACATTCACCGCAAATGTGATGTCGGGTCTTGTCACAGTGAGGTAGAGTAGCCTCCCAACGAGTCTACGATACAAGCCAGCATCAACTTCGGGACTGTCATCATCAGTGCCAAGTTTGACGTTTTGTTCCATCGGAAAACGACTCGACCTACACCCTTGCATCCCAGTTTCTTCCAATATATCCAACGTATACTTTCTTTGGCTAAGCACCAGACCCTCTGGAGAACGAGCCACTTCTATGCCAAGAAAGTATTTAAGTTGTCCCAAGTCTTTTATACTAAACTTGGCATTGAGATAATGCTTGACCTTCTCCATATGTGCTTCACTGTTGCCTGCCAAAATTACGTCGTCTACGTAGATGAGTGCGGCAAGATAGACTGTCCCTTCTTCAAGTATAAATAAATAATGGTCAGCCTTGGATTGCCTGAAGCCATACATAAGGAGAGCTTCAGTAAACTTTCTGTACCAATTTCGTGAGGCTTGGCATAACCCGTACAAAGATTTATGCAACTTGCACACACGGGTCTCTCCTTGTCGTGCAAAGCCTTGTGGTATTTTCATGTAAACTTCTTCCGTCAAATCGCCGTGTAGGAACGCATTGTTGACGTCGAGTTGATGTAGTATCCACTTCTTCTTTGTCGCAACAGCTAGCAATGTTCGCACTGTGACTAATTTGGCAACTGGGGCAAAAGTCTAGTGAAAATCAATGCCCTCGACTTATGTAAAACCCTTGGCAACGAGGCGTGCCTTGTATCGCTCTATTTCACCATTGGGTTTGTACTTTATCTTGTACACCCATTTTGAGTCGATTGCTCGTTTGCCCGGTGGTAAGTGTTCTAGAGTCCACGTACCATTTGCTTCAAGTGCTTGGATTTCCTTTTGCATTGCCTCACACCAAGCTTTTTGTGTCACTGCTTGATAAAAATATTTGGCTCATCATGTGACGTGATGGCCGTCAAGAAACATTTGTGAGCATTAGAAAATCTTTCGTAAGAGACAAAGTGAGATATAGGATGTACCGTTGAGGTTCCCGATTCGGTGGTGGGCAGCGAATGGTCTATGGACTGTGGTAGATCAACCTCAAAATCTTGGAGATGAGCTGGCTTGTGGTGCTGCCTGCTACTTCTGCATATTCCATTTTCAGATTCACCCGTGTTAGGCTGCTCACTATGGCTGTTCTGCAGCCCATTAGTCTGCAAATCAGGAACTCCATCATTATGTTCATCTTGTGGGCTGCTTTGTTTATCAACTGTTGTCTCTTCTCCTTGCTAATAATCTGATATCCACTCTTGTTCTCTTGGAACAATAATCTCATTGCTTTGTTTGCTCATCACATCTTTGTAAGGAAAGTGTGTTTCAAAAAATTTAACATCTCGGCTAGTATATATTTTGCCACTCTCAAGATCATATACCCGGTAACCCTTTTGGGATTGTGGGTATCCCACAAAAACACATCGTCTCCCCCTATCACCAAACTTATCTCTACCCCTTTTGTTATCTTTTGCATATACTAGACATCCAAAAACACGAAGGTGTTCATAGGTGGGCATCCTTTTTAAAAGAATTTCATAAGGGGTTTTATTAGCAATAACAGGTGAAGGTAATCTATTAATGATATAAGCAGCGGTTAAAACACACTCACCCCAAAAATTAACGGGAAGTCCTGCCTCAAATCTGAGTGCCTTAGCAACTTCAAGGATGTGTCTATGTTTATGCTCAACTACCCCATTTTGTTGTGGCGTGTCTGTGCATGAGGTTTCTAATGTGATTCCGTGTTGAAAATAATAATCCATCATGTGATTGGATTGAAATTCATCTCCATTATCCGCTCTAATTCGCCTCACCTCCTTTTGAAATTTAGTTTTGATCATATTACAAAACATGGGTAAATAGTAAGCAACATCAGACTTATTTTTCATGAGGTAAACCCAAAGTGCTCTACTATGATCATCGACAATAGACAGGAAATAATGGGCTCCCGAAAAAGAGGCTTTTCTATAACCACCCCAAATATCACAATGAAATAACTCAAAGCAAGACGAAGTTTTAATAGAACTTAATGAAAATGGAAGCCGAGATTGTTTGGCTCTTAAACAAGAGTCACAAGGTTCAAAATTATTCTTAAAACTTAAAAAACGAATGTTCTTAATACTTGATGCATGTCCCAACCTCCGATGCCAGATTTGAGGAGTTGTGTTCACAGTCAAGGCCGTACGTCTCCTTCTTGCTAGCTCCAATTGATAGAGACCATTTTGCTGCCTACCCACTCCAATCAGGTTCCTCGAAGGTAAGTCCTGTATAACACAAAAGTCAGGAAAGAATGTGAGGGCACAATTCATATCTTTCGTCATCCGGCTAACTGAAAGTAAATTACATTTAAAGTCAGGAATATTTAAGACATGATCCAATTTGAATCCATTTGGCAATTGTGTGCTTCCAATACCCTTAACAGGTACTTGTTCACCATTTGGGATTTGAACTGGAATACCCTCCTTGTAAACATGTTCCTTCTCAAGCATCCCTACATGACATGTTATATGTTCCATAGCCCCGGAATCTATTATCCAAGATTTATCTATGATTGTCTTACCAACCATGTTGACGTTTGGAGGGTTGATAGGTGAACTGGAATTTGTTTTCTCACCACCAAAGAACTCCAAAAACTTTGCATATTGTTCATTGTTGAGGCCTGCGATTGGACTTTGTTCCAAGGATTTGTGCTCAGTGACTTCAGCCTCTTTAACTTGGGCTGCCCTGGGTCCCCGTTCGCTGTTTTGGGTGTGACGCCTCTCTCCATTTGACTTTTGTGGTCATTTCCAATTTGCTCGATAGCCCACAAGTTCGAAGCAATGCTCCTTGGCGTGTCCAATTTTCTCGCAATGGCTGTATTTTGGTTTCTCACGCCTAGGTCCTCTTCTGTCGTAGGTATCTTCATGTCTTCATGCCGTGGTTTGGAGCGCAGCAGCCTCTATGACTGGTTTCCGTGGATTGGTAATTTGTCGTTGTGCCTCATCCTGTGCCACCAAGTGATAGGCGACTCCCAAACTTACTGCAGGCTTCGTGCCCAATATTTGGGTCTTTATTGTCCCAAATGACTCATCGAGGCCCAATAAAAATTCATAGAGACGCTCCCATTCACTCAGATCTTGCAGTTTCTTGGAGAGGTCACACGAACATCCGCCGCGGTCACACTTTGGCAATGGTGATATTGACTGGATTTCATCCCAGATTCCTCGCAGCTTTGTGTAATAGAACGAAACTGAGAGATTGTCCTGCCTCGTTAGATTAAGGGTTCTCTTTAGTTCATACGCCCGTGGTGCACTTTTCTTCCCAAAGCGCTCTTCAAGATCGTCCCAAATTTCTTTGGCCGTATCAGCAAACTTCACGCTGTTCCTTATTTCCTTGTCCATGGCGCTGTTAAGCCATCCCTTGACCATGGCGTTACAACGTTTCCATAGTGGAAGGTCTGAAGATCCTTCTGCTGGCCTCATAATTGAGCCATCAACGAACCCAATTTTGTTCTTTGCGAACAAAGCATTGCTCATCTCATTTTCCCAATCTCCATAGTTACTGTCGCTGAGAATCTCGCTAACGAATATATGACCAGGATTATCGAAAGCATGGATGTAGTACGGAGACATTACATCTACCGTAGGGTATTTCTTCTCACTATTAGATGTTTCTGTCATCGTGAGAGTTTTAGTTTGCGTGATGGTGTTTTGTTAGGCAGACGAAACCAGCTCTGATACCATGAAAATTATCAAACGCCTTGTATTACTTTAACTCACAACTCCTACATATATACATGTTGAGTCCTACTCGACTACAATCTGTTAAAGGCATAGAAGATCATCTCTATCCCTTAATTACATACAATCTACCAATCAACTATCAATCAATGATTACAATTAGTTTAGCTAAAGTAGGAAAGGATCAGGACATAAAAAGTCCAAGATACGTGAGATTCTTGGAAAGGAAGTCACAAAGATATTGTTGATCTTAACATCTAAGGAAGGAAAGGATAAGGACATGCACATTAAAGGTCAAGCGCGGGTGCGTAGCCTGCATAGGCACGGCCATGCTTAACCCTCTGAAATTGATCAGATTCAACAAAATCAAGCACGGATGTGCTTGATATGTGACACGTCCGAGCTACACGGTGTAAGTACCCCAATCCGGACCGCTCTCCATCCGAGCATGCAGGAAGGACACCGAGAGTTCGATTATCCAAAATCACAAATTATGTCTCGTGACTTTCCTAGCATTAAATTGACCAAGCAATGCAAGAAATAACCTTTTGTAAATTAAAAACCTCAGAATGACCTCGCAGGAATTAACAAAAGTCAAAAATATACTGTCTTCACACCTTGATCTGTATGTATCACCTTGCAAAAGGCAAAGGTATTCCATATGGACCACCTTGACATTTCCAGAGGCTATAAATACAACCCTCTTGTGCCTTCATTTGGGACAGAAATTTGAGTAAGTATTGAGAGTATTAGGGGAGATTATGCTAAAGTGAGGGTATAATTTTCTCTCATTTTTATCACATTAATAAATCAAACACTTTTCCAACAAATCAAACCTTAGGAAGATAGAAAGAAACAACATTGGTAATATCTCCTTACAAACCCTAATAACACCTTAATCTTTTTTTTCGAGTCTTTAATATATTTATGAATCATTGTTGTTGAAACTATCATCTATAATGTAGTCTTTTACCTATTCTTGAACATTATAGACCCAAACCATCTAAATGATCATAAAAGGCTTTCCATCCACAATCTGCTTAAAAATGGAAGCCTATGCAGATAGTGGTTTGTTTATAACCATTTCAAGTATTATCTTTTCATTACCTACTTTCAAATGTCTTCATTTCCTAAATCATGTTTTGATCCATTTTCTTTTAAGTTACCATGATATAAGTAACCCCAATCTATAAGGATGAACTTATCACTTGTATTAAAGATGTGGTTATAGGGCTTAAGGTTACAATGTTGATTTAATCTCACTTTTTCCATTTTCTTTATAAAATGTGACAAAAGTTCAAGTTCAACTTCAAAAGATCTCTCATTTCTCTTCTTGAAACAAACAATCTCCATTGTTTTATCTCAAGAGAAGCTCAAGAACCACCATTGTTGTACTATTATAGGGTTTGGAGATGTCAACCTTAGGATTGGACATTTGACTTTTTCCATGTTTCATGATCAACTTTCTGGACAGTTTTTAGAAGCTGTCAACTTTATTGTTTTTCAAGTCTAATCGTAATAACATCAGAAATTAAATAAGATACAGAAAAATAACATATTGAACATATGCATCCGTACGGACCTCCTTGTAAAGGAGATTTGATCCGTATGGATCAATCTGTAAGTTGTAACATTTGTTCAGGTTTTTTTCCAGTTTTTTCAGATTCATATTTATTTTAAACCCCCTTTTTATCAAATCAAACAAATTTTTATAAAACTGCACAATTTTTTCTAAAACTGCACAGTTTTCTCTTTTCGTTTAGATATAAAATCATTTTATATTAAACTTTCATTTTGGGCACACAAAACGGCGTGTCGATCGACTCTCTTTTCAAAGAAATTCATCCGTCCAATTTTTAAAACTTTTTTTTTTCAAAACTCCCATTCGCTCGGGCAACCGGATCGGGTACTTTCAGTTGGCGACTCTGCTGAGGAAATGCTTGTTTTAAAACTTCTTTTAAAGTCTTTAAAACATTGCGTGGGTCAAACTTTCGTTTATCCCTTTCGACTATTGTGTTTGTGTGTTACTTTTGTTTGCTTCATTGCTTTTTCAAAAAAAAAATATGTGTGCTTCGTATACATCTTGCTATTTGAACTGTCTCTTTTCATTGCGCATATTTTCTCCATAAAAATGCTCTTGTTTTTTTAAGTTTGTTAATAAAATGTTTTAAGCATCTTTTTTTACTCATAAAAATGTCCATGCACATATTCGTGTCTTTAAGACACATTTTGCAAAATTTTATTTGTAACTCAAAAGCGAATTTAGATACTTCACACTATGCGCACCCTTACCATGAACACTTGCACACTAAAACCTTGAACCCGGGATGGTCTCAGTTGCAGCTCGAAGGTGTTCCTAGGCCTCTCTTGCGTGCACGGGATCATTCCAAACAACCCATCCTCGCCAGTGTCAATCCTGCACTATTTGTGTCACACTTCGTCCGAGACTTGGTTGGTTTTTTGGCCTAGCCCATGTCATAAAGCCTAAATGTATATTCCATATTAGTCATCTTCTGAGTCAGAACCTAAAAGTCAAGGTCCCTTGCGAAAGCAAGCTTGGCAAGGTCACTTGTTGACCCGATCTTGATTTCTAGTGTTGACTTAGACATTGGCGTATATTAGATATACATCAACACTTAATGTGACACCATGTTATCGAGCCTTTAATGCACAACCTATGACAATTATGACCTAATCAAATCTGAAAGTCAAAGATCCCTTGCGAAAGCAAGACAAAGAAAGCTCATGCCGATTTTGACCCGATCTTGACTTAAAGATATTGGCTTTGATCGCAATTTTCATGGCTTATGCATTGAAACTCATATGACAGGCTTGGTCCTTAAGGTCGTTTTCCCTTTTTGGTTGGTGGAATTTGCTTGCCCTATAGGACCTTTGCTCAGGGTTGTCCGCCCTGGAAAGACGAAGTACAGGTGAAAAACGAGTGACCTATAGATGTAGTGATGGATTCCACTGACCCAGGATCTAGAGTAGTTGCGAAAAAGAAGAGCAATCTTTTCCAACCATTTAGGATTCTGAGAAGACATGTTTTAAGTAAACTGAACAGTTAATAAGATAAAAACTACATGACGCATGAGCTTAGACTTTAGCCAAATACCCTCCCGAGTCTAAATGGTACCTTTCACCTGCCGCAGCGAGCCGAGAGTGTTTAAGGATCTCGAGTTACCGTCTCTTCAGCATCGAGGTTACGAAATCAGATAGTTCTTTAGTTTCCTTAGTTCGCTACACTCAGATGGCAGGGTCAACCGATAACAGTGATGAGAATGGAACCCCGCCCCAAGGAAATCTCCACACAGAGGAGGAGGTCTTACAAGCTTTTAAAGCTCTCAAAAATTGCCATGAAGAACAACAGGTCTGGATTGTGGATATTATGCGCCGTCGTGGGACAGTTGCAGTCCCCCAATCAGATGGGACCTTTGTTCTAATAGAAGACGAGGATCTGCCAGCTCCCTCGGCCTCTCAAAATTACCGGCAAGTCCCTCCCCCATCAGGCTATGGAAATTTGGTGACGCAGAGCAATTCTCACCCAGAGCTTCATATAAACACCAATCAAATAGCTCCAACTTTCCGACCTCAGTACAACCAGTTTTCTTGCCCCGCTCCTCAGACTCAGTACCACCAACGTACTTATGGGCCTGCTCCCTCGGATCATAACGCCCTTTTGTATCCACTAGGGTTTAATCCTTTGCCTCCCTACGAGCCTCGAAACTGTAATCTAAAGCCATAATGCCAGCCAGAAGCAAATAATCCGAACAATTTTCCATATGTTTCAAACTTGCCGCCTTCCAGCCTTCCCCTCGGGACCAATGAAGCGTTCCCTCATTTCCCAAACATGGTCCAATGTGGTCCGAACACTCGTGTCCCTGGCTCAGGTTTCGACAATCAAGGTTACGGGCATTTATACACCCACTTGTCTCCTCAGGATTCCCGAATGGTGATTCCATCAACTAAAATCCATCCATCTTTTGGTTCCACCTCGGGAACCGGCAATTTAAGCCCGTCTAATAATCCCCATGTGTCCTGGTTAGTCGAGCAAGTAAAGGAGATGCAAGGAAAGATTGTCAACTCCAGAAAAGATTCACTCATGCATACGGATCCAAGAAAGGTAGTGCCCCTTCCCTCGAAATTCAGAATGCCAGAGATGGAAAAATTTGACGGGACGGAGTGTCCAAATACCCACATAGATACCTATGTCTTAGGTATGAGGGCCAAGGGTGCTACGCATCAGCAAATGTTGGATCACTTCATGCATTCCTTGAAATCCACAGCTCTGAGGTGGTTCCTCAATGTAAAGGCAGAGAATCGTTCCATTTGGGAATAGAGAAGTGACATCTTTTTGGAAAAATACCATGCTAACCTTGAATGGGAGATGAACCGGCATGACCTACAAGCCACCGACCAGAAAGATGACGAACCGATAGGGGAAATCTACAAAAGGTGGAATTGGAAGCTAAGTGAGATCATGAACCCCCTGTCCAAGGAGGAACAGATGGACATCTTCCACTCTTGCCTCAAGCCATCCTTAAGGGCCCTAATCAGTCACCACTTCTATCCTGATCTCCGCGCCATGGTCAACGCAAGGACAAAATTTGAAAAAACTCTGAATGCACAGAAAGCGGTAGCCAGTTCTTTTCCTTCTTACCGCTATAGGGCCCTGTCCAACTCAGCGTCTACACCAAGCAAAGGGAAAGAGGTTACAGGAGCATTCAATTATATCCAGAATGGAAACCAGGGAAGCCATGATCAGGCACCCCCAAGAAGTAACGGTCCCCCTCGACAGCAGCGGTTCCAACACTTTGACTCGAGATGCCCCTAAGTCAAGTCTTCGAAGGGCTAGTGAAACGAAACATGCTCAAACCTCTTGAGAACAATCGCCCAAAAATCTCCAACGCTAACTTGGTTATGAGTAAGCTATGCGCTTTACATAACTATCACGGCCACACGACCGATAATGACATAGTATTAAAGCAAGTGGTCTAGGGTTTGATTGAGGAAGGAAAGCTCGAACGCCCCCGTGGTCCCAACACAGTTGGAAACCCATTCCCCAGAAATGACAGGGTGAACATGGTTACGTTTGATAGCCTCTCAAGTGTGGTTAGGCACTCTGCGGTTTCTAATTCTGTCAATATGTTGGCTCGCGATGATCGGGACTATCAGGACCAAACCAAGCGCTCCCGTATTAGGGAGTTCAGGAGGGAGAATCTAGGAATGGTTGTTTCTCTACGATCCTGTGAATGTGGTGCCCAAGATAGCGGCTCCCGGCTCCCTTTTTGTTTATTTTTTTTTGGAACCTCTTTCTCGTGTAAGGGAGATCACCGCCTCACATCAGTTTGGAAACGTCCGGTTTAATTTGAAAAATGGAGTCGCCACGCTATTTTGATTTCCTCAAAACTTTGAAAAAAAGGATTTGGGTCCGGAGGTTAAGTTACCCTTTGGGAAGAACGGGTCGTCGTTCACCCAAAGAGCCTTGCCGAAGCAAGTCTTCCAAGATCCGCTTTTCATACTTGCCTTAGTGCTTTCGTGTGTGGGATGTGTGTTTTCGAAAAGGAGGGAATGTACCAAGTGGTCTTTCGGACGTATAAACCATGAGTTGGTTATCGCTCGGGATTCCTTGGATTTTTATGTATTAGGAACTTTGGTCCCCTTCTCATCTTGGACTTATGATCATCATGATGAGACCTTGGGTCGCATGTGATCAAGATAGGGACACCGTTTTTATAGTCCAAGGATGAGACTCTTTAGAAAGGAATGACCTTTGCCTATCAATCCTACATCTTGAGACGATTTGGACTTTTTGGGGACATTTGTGCTCGTCTCAAGTGATGATCGGAGATATGTGGCTAGGGCTCATCCTTTTCTAAAGGAGAATCCGTCTATGGCATCTTTAGATGGAAGAAATGATGTAAAGATAGGACCTTTACACCATCTCGCTCCAAGAGATGCTCCAAGTACCAAAGGGGACTAGGGGAGGGATATAAAGATTGGATCTTTATACTCATCCTATGCCTTTTTGTGCCTTATGAAGGTCACTAGGCAATCCTAGGAGAGAGATCCAACCATGAGGGACATGGGGGATGCATGTTTAAACTAAAGATGACATTTTTATGTGCAAAGGATGCTACTTTATGCAAAGGATGCAACTTTATATTGCAAAGATGACATTTTTAATGCAAAGGATGCTACTTTAATGCAAAGGATGCTACTTTATATGTAAAAATGGTGTTTTAAGTGCAAAGGATGCTACTTTAATGCAAAGGATGCTACTTTATATGTAAAAATGGTGTTTTAAGTGCAAAGGATGCTACTTTTCACATCACCATGTGAGAGATCCACCCTAGAACAAGCCTTTTTGAGGTCTCATTGTTCATCCTTGGGTTGAATCTTCCATGGATCCTATGTGATAGGGGAAAGGGGGTAATATGATTTACATGCCTAAAGATGGGATCTTTAATGACAATATATCAAGTACCAAGCAAGTATATAGTAATATGTAAAGCAAGGAGAAATATATCACATAAATACAAGTATATTTTTAAGGAGAAGGGGAGGAGAGGTTACCAATGGTGGTGTCCCTCTATCTCCTTGGAGTTTGCCTAGGGAAGGACCAACTTTGGAAGGTTTTGAAGAGGAGGGAGGTGGTTTTTGACACTCTCAGCTCTCTAGAATTTCGTGGTGGTATTTTGGCAGAGTAACACTCCTGAAAATCCCCCCTAAAATGAATAAAGGAGGTCTCTATTTATAGGCAGTCTGGGAATGGCTAATGAAGCCGTGCGGCTGTAACCTCAGGGCTAATGAGGTCGTGCGGTCTTATCCTGAGATGACTCAGCTTATTTCTAGAACCATGCAAGGTGGCCTTCTAGAAGGGCTTTTCCAGCGAAGGACTACGTGGAATTTTAATTCCTAGCAAGTCCTTCGCCCCTCGGAAGGTTTGGAAAGGTTCCCAAATTGCCCCTGAACTTTAGGAAAGTCCGAGAAATTGTCGAGAAACTTAATCGGAAGGCATGAGCCAAATTTGGGTACTTACAAAAGCCCCTCGGCAATGTCACTTGCAGGGCGAGTGGGGTTGTCGATAGAAACGGATCCAATCTGGCGAATGCCGGGACGGATTGGGTGACCAAGGTGGTCGAGTGGCTGAACCTTTGGAAGGCTACCTACGTATCCCGGAGGAATTAAGCCAGATCGTAGTTCGGAAGAAATCCGTTGGGGAAAGGAGTGTCATATGTGACGAATTGGCTGAACCTAAGGTAGGCTACCTACGTATCCCGGAGGAATCAAGCCAGGTCGTAGTTCGGAAAGATCCACTGGGGAAAGGGGTGTCATATGTGACGAATTGGCTAAACTAAAGTAGGCTACCTACGTATTTCGGAGGAATCAAGCCAGGCTGTAGTTCGGAATCCACTGGGGAAAGGGGTGTCATATGTGACGAGTTGGCTGAACCTAGTGTAGGCTACCTACATATCCCGGAGGAATCAAGCCATAATCGTAGTTCGGAAGAGATTCACTGGGGAATGACAAAGAGAAACTGGTCTCTTGCTGAGAAGGGGAAGTGACCTGGGAGGTCAAGTGACTGATCCTACTGGGGATATGCTAGATGAAGGGAGTGACCAACGTGGTCAGATATCTGGACCTCTATGAGGGGCTACTTCACCACTGAGGAGTGATGAAGGAATAGGGTGTGACCAATGTGGTCGGATGGCTGGACCTTTATGAAAGGCTCATGCACCACTGAGGAGTGATCAAGGAATAGGGTGACCACTGCGTTTGGATGACTGGACCATTTATGAAAGTTTTACGCATCATTGAGGAGTGATGAATGAAGAGGGTGACCACTGCGGTCGGATGGCTGGACCTTTTTGAAAGGCTACCTACGTATCCCGGGGGAATCAAGCCTTGGTCGTAGTTCAAGTCTCACTAGATAGTTAGGAACATGTCTAGGATCCTTGAAGTTTTGATGATTCATGGAGGAGCCACCTGATTGACAATTAATGGAGGTTGTCCCCTGGTTTGACAATTAATGGAGGTTATCACCTGATTGACAATTAATGGAGGTTGTCACCTGGCGTTATTCCGTCATAACGGAAGTAACGGAGGCGACTCAGGAGGAAAGTCTATTTGCTTAGAGATAACGGATATCCTTTGGGAAAACAACGTTACTCTAGTTAAAGGATAACAGGAATTATATGCCTAAGTGGAATGTCCAGGGGCATAAGTGTAATTTTCTGCTCAGAGCAAAAGAGGCCGCCCGGCATGAGATGAGGGCAAAAGAGGCCGTCCGGCTAGAAGTTGATTTTCACTAGATTATTTAAAACTGGATTTGAACGGGCAAAAACAGCATTGCTGTTTTGCTTGTACCGAGGAAGAGGAAGAGAGGAGAGAGAGAATTTTCAAAAAAAATTCAATTCCCTTGCTTTCTTGATTTAGGATGGATCCGTAAGGGAACCCAATGCCTAGGCAAGCATGAAGAACCATATCCGAAGCCGCTAGAAGGAGGAGGAGGGAGCTCGTTCGGACGGAGAGGAAGTATGACTTCAATACGCCTCCATCGGAGCTTTATCCCGGTAACGGAGAACAAAAATCAACGAAACCTCAATCGGTTGGTATAAGCATTCTTGATTTGCTTGAATCCGTCAATTTTGATTGAATTTTGATTGACTTAGGGCTTGACCCGATTTTTTAGGAATTTCTCGAATTTTCCTAGGATTTTTTTTTTTGTTGATGATTTTGGAATTTTGTTGATTAACCTATGAGGTTAAGGAGATAAATGAACATGCATGTGCAATTTATTTGAAAAATAATGAGAATGACCCATTTTTTCGAAAAAAAAGTAAGAAAAATAATGTCTAAAATGTGACGAGTCCTTGCATGTGCTAGAACTAGGTCAATTCTTGATTATAAATGAGAAAACGGACATTTGGACGATGAAAAGGATTCATGCATGCCGGGTTTTTTTTTTTTTGAAATTAATGCTTATGTGCAAAGAATTTTGAAAATTGGATTTTTGTGTTTTTGAGAGCAACGTGCTTGACATGACGTGTTTCAAGTGATGAAAGACACATTTTCTAGGCAAAAGATGCTAGAAATATTTTATGAATGCTTTTCTCTGAAAATATGCACACTTTTGAATATATGCATGCTTTTGAAATGAGATGAAGGACTGACACAATTTTTGTTGTGTTTTCCTACAGGAGAACAAGTCGAGGGGACCTTCTGAGGTTGCAGTGAAGCTATGGGAGAGGATGCCCAACTTTGAGAAAGATGGGGTGAACCCCAAGCAGCTGGTGGTGGCTACCGGCCTTGATTTGTTCATTGATGCCATTGGCAGAGGTATTCACGTGACCTCCAAGAGTAAGGGGCTAGTTCAGGCCCTCTCAGAGTTATGGTGGGACACCGCACGGCTTACCTTAGGCGGGGAGATTACGGTGACGCCTGCCGACTTCTGCCATTGCGGCACAGGTTCAGCAGGAGGAGGCTGTGACTTGGAGGAACCACATCACGGCAGAAGAGTTCAGGGCTCTGGTTGGGTTTGACCTCCGTCCTAAGGGGCTCGGGATGGAGACGAGGAATGTGGAGGTGGCGGTCCAGGAGTGTATGTATGGGTTTGCCGCCAATGAGGTGACCGCCCACCAGCTCGCAAGAGCTTTCTTGTGGTTGATGCTGTCAGTCACCATCTTTGCGAACTCTGGGACGCTGGCTATGGTTTGTTTGCTTGATTCTTTGGAGAATCTGGATGAGGTTGGGGCGGTCTCTTGGGGTGAGGCCGGATTGGCGGAGCTTTACTTCTCCTTGGATATGTACAGCCGGAACAAGGCTGCCTCTATGGACTGCTTCTCTTTTGCGCTTGAGGTAGTCTCACTTTCTTTTCTTTCTTTTACTGTTTGTCTTGAGACTTTTATGAGAGAACATGACCCTTTTGTTTTGAACATGCAGGTCTGGTTCTGTGAGGTGATTGGGTTCTTTCCTTGAAACCAGCAGAGTGATCCGGAGATCTTCTCGGCCATGATCCGTTGGAGGGGAGATGCTAGAGACAAGTTCACCGGGAAGACCCGGATCACTTTTGACTACAAGATGGTGAGACCGATCATCAACAGGGATGGACATGAGGGGGTTGACTTCTACCCTTGGGGGAGGTACCCGGAGGTTCTGCTAGGGGATGCCGTGGAGGCGACTAGGCAGAGGAGGTGGCTTACGGGCTTGACATGTGATGTCATTTACCTGGGGGACCATTTTTCTAGGCAGCATGGCCTTGTCCCTCCCCTGGATGCCATTACACCTCATGATCCTCTAGCATGGATGCTGCAGCCCAGGGACTGGTCAGAGGATGAGATTGCTAGGTATCAGGCTGGCGTGGCGGCCGAGGAGTATTTTGACTTGGCTACCCCGTATGCCACCTTCGTGGAGCAGCGATTGAGGACGTCGCAGAAGCTAGTGAAGCTGGCTGTCACTCAGGGGTACGGGGAAGCTGAGCCTACTGACCCGCCTATGCCTCCTGCTCATCTCTCATATGTGGTCAATGGGGTACCGAGGAGGTTTATGATTCCCGTTCCTGACACAAGGGAGCCCCGATATACTCTACCGCCTGACAGCACTGTGAGTACCTTTAGGGTCTTTTCCCTTTTTCGGATTCCTTTATGCAATTTTGAAACTTTCTTGAGATATTCTGAGTTTTCTTCTCTTTTCTCTCAGGTTCCTGCTCGCTCATACGATGGCTTGGTACGGCAGAACAGGGGCTGGAAGGATGTGTGCCGGTCCCTTCTGAGGAAATTGGCATGTGCTTCCAGAGCTGGGGCTAGTGTGCAGGAGCCCATGCGCAAAAGAAGGCACGTCGGGAGCACAGCATCCACCTCATCAGCCTCAGAGTATTCTTCTAGCGCCATGCCTCGGGGACGGGGACCCAACACCGGCATCTTGGAGCAGCTAGCAGAGTACGAGCATGTGAATGTGAACCTTTCTGATGTGAGTGACACAGAGGACTTGATGAGGGATCCTAACTTCTATGAGATAAGCAGCGACAAGGAGTCGGAGGCTGAGGATTCCTTAGAATTGATCTAGGAGGAAGGAAACAAACAATGAACACTTTTTATGCAAAATTTGTCTATTTTTTGTTTTATTTGGGCGCTAATGGGGCGAAAACAATGTATTACTCTTTTATTTACTTTTCTAATTTATGCTTTATGAATTTGCATATTACTTGAGCCTCGGGGCAGTTTTTTGCTTGGAATTGGGGCTGAAAATGGGCCAAAATGGTTTGTGATGACATATAACTGTATGGTTGGTGTTTGGACATGTTTTTGTACAGGTTTCATTGAGAAAGTGGGGTGAGAACTCCACTTGGGCAGCAACTTTGATTGCTGCAGATTTTTTTCTGCAGATGGCAAATGAGGCCGTCCGGCCTGGACCTGGGGAAAATGAAGCCGTGCGGCTGGAAGTTCTGTCTGAACTGGTTTTTTTCAAAATAAAACCAAGGCTTGGCCATTTCATTTCATTTTCACCCTAGACTTGTCCCAACTGATCCCAGAGCATATTTTTGACCAAAAGACATCAACTTTGATCACCTTGCAATGGAGAAACCCGTTAGATTGCAAAAGGGGAAAAGAGACCGTTTTCTATCCGATCTTCAATCTTGGATGAGGCATAACTTTCAATCCAACAAGAGGCTGTTTGATACCACCTTCAAGATCAAGTCTTTATGGCATTTGAAGGATCTCCCGCCCGATTGGGACCTTTTGAGGGCCGCGGCGAGGTTTTGGGACGTCCGGAGACATGTTTACTGCTTTTCTTACAACGAGCTCGTCCCAACTTATGAAGACTTCCGAGCATTGATTGGGGGTCCAGAAATTGAGGCCATATCGATTCCTCTGATCGAAGACGTGCCGGTAGCAGTAAAGTTGGCATCTTTTCTGCAAATCTCTCTGGGAGAGGCTGAGGGGATGATGGTAGCCCCTGATAGGATTGACCTTTCTGATATCCCGAGCAGGTTTGGGTTCCCGGATACGGCTACGACCACTGTGGCTATGGATGCCTTTATCCTCTGTGTGTTCTCGTCTCTGTTCACGGCCGAGTCTGTGGGGATTTGTCATGGTGGCCTCTTGGACATGGTCAGGGATTGCAGGGCTGGGAAAGACATTGTCCCATTGGTTTTGGGTGAGACCCTGCATGGTATTGATAGGATGGCTAGGGGAGACCATTTCATGAGGTCTGGGAGCCCGGCTGTATTGACTTTGTGGCTGCAGGAGAGGCTTGGGGCTTTGCCAGGGGCTTCGCCTACTCAGTGCCCTTGGGTGATTTCCCAGAGGGGTGCACCTAGGCAGCAGGACCAGGGTAGCTGGGAGCTGATGATGGCTAGGTTATCCACTTCGGATATTCATTGGTGGGTACCTCATTGGAGGCTGCAGACCCGGAGGACATTTCAGGAGTCCTATGTGGTGAGGGTTCCAGGGCTTTCTTGGTCATCCTTCTACATACCCTGCTTGGTATCCAGGCAATTCGGGGCCTTACAGGAGCCGTTGGGCGATTGGGAGGACATCCGTACCATGGAGGTGGTGCCTTTAGGCATGAGGGATCCAGCCAGCTTCTCATTCTTCTCGAGGGCTTGGACATATACTGCTTTCCCACCCAGGGCCATTCTCAAAAGCAGGAAGAGTACTATCTTGACCACAACCTATTTGGACTGGTACGAGAGGGAGATGGGAGCGACTCAGGTCATATTGGGAGAGAGACGTCAGGCTTTATTGGGGGCTGACTGTGACTCGAGTAGGACTTTGAGGGAGACTGAAGCTAAGGCGAGTCGCCACAACCAGTCGGGTGACCTTATCAGAGACATGGAGGCTCGATACGAGAGGTTTTCTGAAGTCTCTCCCTTGACTGAGGCTCAGAGAGAGGAAGTGCGGACTCGTGCCCGGATCGAGAGGGCACTTGTTGACACAGGTTTGATGGAGGCTCCAGTGAGGATACCTGAGGTTGGGATGAGGGAGACCGACATCATAGAGAAGAAGAGGAAGAACACTCGACGAGGTCGAGGTAAAGGGAAGAAGACCAAAGAAGGCTCAGTGAATGACAACTGATAGGTCTTTTCTTAGGATTCCCTTATTGCCATTTGCAAACACGGTAGTTTATTAGGCATTTTATTGTATTTTAGATCTTTGTAGCAGGTTAGCAGAGTCAAGAGTAGACCGTGCTTGAACTCATCAAGAAATTTTTAACTTGTAATGAACAAGAGATATTATCTTAGAATTTATAAGACGCATATTTCATGGAAACTTTATTGTCTCATTTATTGTTTAGACCGAACCATTGTTGGCTGCCTACGTTCCCCTTTTACAAGAGAAAGACTAAGGGGCTCAGGTCTTCGTAGTTCACTCTGGTGAACTATCGGGATTTTTGTTCTTTTGGTCTTTTTTTTTATGTGCAGCCCTGTTTTTTGCCTAGACCGCCCTTTTTGGGTTTTCAGCCTAGCTGGGCATTACTTTTTTTGCACCAAGATTTTTTTCTTTTCTTTTTATGTGCAACCCTGTTTTTTGCCTAGACCGTCCCTTTTGGGATTTTCAGTCTAGCTGGGCATTACTCTTTTTTTTGCACTAAAGTTTTTTTTATATTGTTTTTTTTATTATTTTTCTTTTTTTTTTCTCTTTTTTTTTTCTTTTAGACATAATACCTGCGGAGCTTATCACCGTTGACTGGGTGGACAAAGGGATTGCCATCCAGGTCTGCAAGCTTCATTGCTCCTCCCGATAGTATCTTCTGCACCACATACGGGCCGATCCAAACGGGTTCCCACTTTCCCAGGGGGTTGTCTCTGGTAGGGGGCTTCACTTTCAACACTAGATCACCCTCTTTGATGTCCCTGGCCTTGACCTTTTTGTCGAATGCCCTGGCCATTCGCCTTTGGTAGGCTCGGGTGTGCTCCATGGCTTTTAGCCTTCTTTCGTCGAGCAGGGCCAACTCATCGTGCCGGCTACGTAGCCACTCTACTTCGTTGACACTGTTTTCCAGGAGGACCCTTAGTGACGGGATTTCCAACTCCACTGGCAACACTGCTTCCATCCCGTAGGTTAGGGCAAAGGGAGTTTCTCCCGTGGCTGTTCTGACAGACGTTCTGTAGCCCCAGAGTGCCAGGTGCAGCTTCTCAGGCCAGTCACGACCACGGGTGGCCATTTTTCGGATGATCTGCTCGAGCGTCTTATTGGCAGCTTCCACGGCTCCGTTAGTCTGAGGTCTGTATGGGGACGACTTGTGGCGAGTGATTCTGAATTCTGACAGCAATCTATCGCAGTCCCCTTCAAAGTGCGACCCGTTATCTGAAATGACCTCATTGGGCACCCCGTATCTGCATATAATGTTTTCTTTGATGAATTGGGCCACTTTTCTGGAAGTGAGGACCTTGTAGGACTTGGCCTCTACCCACTTGGTGAAGTAGTCGACTGCCACTAACACGAATTCATGCCCATTGCTTCCTGTCGGGGCTATCTTCCCTATCACGTCAATACCCCAAGTTGCAAACGGCCAAGGAGTCGTCATGCAGTACAGGTCATGAGGCGGGAGATGGTTGAGGTTGGCAAACCTTTGGCATTTGTCGCACGCTCGGACATGCTGGACACAGTCTGTCTCCATGGAGATCCAGTAGTAACCCATTCTGAGGATCACTTGCATCAATGCTCTGGCATTCATATGAGGACCGCAGGGACCATTGTGGACTTCGGTCATCAATTCTCTGGCCCTTTCTTGGGTGACACACAGGAGGAGTGGTCCCTGGTACCGTTTCTTGTACAGGTCGCCCCCTAGAATGACATAATGGGAGGCCAACCGTTTCAGGGCTTGCAAGCTCTTGGCCTTAATGCCTTCTTTTGGTCTACCTTCTTCGTCTCTGAAAGAGGACTCTCCAACTTTGAGGAACTGGTAAATCTGACTGTACCAGGGTTCCTTGACAGGCTCGGGCCCTAGGTCTACTTCACAACAGAAAGTCGGGGCTTCTCTTCTACCCACTCTAAAGGGTTTTATTGTCTTTCCCTTGGGGATATCTACCAGTGAGGCTAGAGTAGCTAGGGCATCTGCGAATCTGTTCTTTTTCCTTGGCAGGTAATGGAAGGTCACCTCTCTGAATTGCTCAGTCAACTCTTCCATATAGGCATGATACCTCTAAAGATTAGGTTCCACAGTCTTCCATTTATTGGAGACCTGGTTCATGATCAGGGCTGAGTCTCCATAAACTTCGAGCTCCTTGACATTTCTTTCTAAGGCAGCCTCTAAACCAGCGATGCAAGCTTCATACTTGGCAACATTGTTCGTGGCAGGGAAGTTCAACTTGAGGGCTATGGGCGTGTGCTCATCTTTCGGATCGACCAGTAGCATCCCTATATCGTTTCCTCTCTTGTTGGCAGCTCCGTCAAAGAATAGCTGTCATCGGTTCTCAGGCTCAACTACGAAGATCCCTTCATCTGGGAATTGGGGTTCAGGCCCGCGGTCCTCATTACTAGGGAAGTTTGCCAGATGGTCTGACAACGCTTGACCCTTGATAGCCTTTCTCGTCACATAGTTGATGTCATACTCAGCTAAGAAGAAGGACCAATTTGCTAGACGCATCGAGAGGGAAGGCTTGTCGAAGATGTATTTGATGGGGTCCATTTTCGAGACCAAGTTCACAGAGTGGGATTGCATGTAGTGCTTCAGCTTACAGACTACCCAGACCAGTCCTGCACAAGTCTTTTCACATGCTGAGTAATTGAGCTCACTTCCCTGCAGCTTTTGGCTGACAAAGTAAATGGCATTCTCTACCCGAGAGTCTTTCTTCTCCTGAGCAAGCATAGCCCCAACTGCCATATCAGTGACAGTGAGATAGAGCAGAAGAGGTTTCTGTCTATGTGGAGGGCATAACACCGGAGGATGTACTAAGTATGCCTTGATTTGGTTAAAGGTATCCTGGCATTCCTTGGTCCATTCTGTGTCTACATTCTTCTTCATGAGCTTGAAGATGGGCTCGCACATGGTAGTCAACTGATTGACAAAACGGCTGATGTACTGTAATTTACCCATAAAGCTTTTGACCTCTGTCTGGGTTCGAGGTGGCCTCATGTCCATAATGGCCTTGATCTTTCGGGGGTCGACTTCGATACCTCGCTCCGTGACCATATACCCAAGCACTTTTCCCCTTGTCACTCCGAAGGTGCATTTGGCAGGGTTCAGTCTCATGGAATGCTGTCTCAGCCTCTCAAAGAACTTTCGTAGGTCAACAAAGTGCTGCCCATCCTCGCCTTTGGAATGGATTATCATGTCATCGACGTAGACCTCAATCTCCTTGTGGATCATGTCGTGAAAGAGTGCGGTCGCTGCCCTCTGATAAGTAGCCCCGGCATTCTTAAGCCCAAATGGCATCACTATATAGCAGTACGTTCCCCACGGTGTGGTGAAGGCTGTCTTTTCTTGGTCCTCCTCGGCCATCTTGATCTGGTTGTAGCCAGCAAAGCCATCAATGAAGGATTTGACTTCGTAGTTAGCAGTGGCGTCCACCAGAATGTCTATGTTTGGCAAGGGATAATCGTCTTTGGGGCTGGCTTTGTTCAGATCCCGAAAATCTACACAGCAGCGCACTTTCCCATTGGCCTTAGTTACAGTCACAATGTTGGATAACCATGTCGGATATTCGATGACTCTGATGAATCCTACCCACAGTAGCTTCTCAATATCCTCTTTGACCTGTAGAGACCACTCTGGTTTGATCTTTCTCAGTTTTTGCTTTACTGGCTTAGCATCTGGTGCTAGAGGGATTATGTGCTCTACTATCGAACTGTCTAGCCCCGGCATATCCCTGTATGACCATGCAAAAACGTCCATGTATTCTCTGAGCAGATTGACCAGTCTGTCCCGTTCAACCCCCTGGAAGAAGTTTCCAATCTGTGTCTCTTTAGGTTCCTCGACGGTACCCAAGTTAACACTTGTCAAAACCTCCTCGGCAGCTTGGGCCCGGTTTTCCTCTTTGTCTGTAACCTGCTTAAAGATTTCTTGGATGTATTGTTCATTTAGTGTGTTTGCATCTTGTTCAAATGATTCATTATTAACTGTTCTTAAGTTTTAAATTAATTTATCATTTGTTAAGTTGGCAATAAGGGGATACTCAGAAAGATCTGTCATTTCATTCAAAGCAAGAGGAAAGATGACATTGGTTACATATTCATAATCCTCAGGTGTGAGGCCTTCGGATGACTCGGAGGACTGGAATTCAAAGATTCCTGACTCAACTGTACTTTTGACCCTACCGACTCTGGACCCTACACTACTTATTGACTCGAAGTGCGTGGGTTGGATTGGGGTTTACTCTTTCCTGCTTTTGCCTTGGGGAGTAGCAGTCTTGTCAGCGTTCTTTAGAAAGTTGGAAACTTCGAACTGATCGAAAACTTGTCGAAAATCATTGGTAGGCCGGTACCTTGGAAAGACTGTGAGGGGAGCTAGGGAAGCCTGATGCAATCTCTCGGCGAGCTCGTCTGTGACAACCGGACTCATTGACTGGAGGGCCTGGCTCATCTTATCAATACACTGCTGATAAGTCATTTTCTCTTTACTGATCTTTGATATCACAACCTTGTCGGTGTAGCCAACAGGAGGGTTAGCCTGGATAATGCTGATGAAGTCTTCTTCAGGAGAGACTTTGATCCTTCCTTGA
Source organism: Adenophora triphylla var. japonica (assembly GCA_022495995.1). Classification (NCBI taxonomy): domain Eukaryota; kingdom Viridiplantae; phylum Streptophyta; class Magnoliopsida; order Asterales; family Campanulaceae; genus Adenophora; species Adenophora triphylla. The sequence continues at coordinate 274,441 of JAFEMH010002715.1, forward strand.
TTGGCCACGTATTCTATAGGCTTTTTGTATTCTGCTTCCAAATCTGCTAGCTTTTCATTGAACTTTACAATGGCAATGAACTCAGAACGCTCTGCCTCAAGAGGGTCAATGACGACAGGAGTATCAGGCTGGACTGTGTTTTGGATGACCGGTTCTTTGGTAGGCTCCTTGGCATAACTGACATAATAGTCAAATTTGCCTGAAGGCTCTCCTAAAGTTCCCACGCTCTTGTCCCCAGCTTCGTACCTTTCCTTTAATTTCTGTTGCATGGACTTCCTCTTCTTCTTCTTTCTTGAAGGAGCATCCTCGTTAATCCAATCTTGATAGGCATCTTCCAAACAATCCTCACAATCACACACATCATACCAGATGTGGGGCCTGGGTTGAACTGGGATGGCCTCTCCAACTACTTGGTCATTACCATTGTTGATTGCCACATTGGCCATTTTGACACTGGGAAGTTGAGGCTTGAAGATTTTGATGGGTAATTTGAGACCTCTGTGCCGACAAACTGCTGTCCCGGTGTTCTCACCCGATTCTTTCTCACTGCGGGAAGGGGATAGGAGAGGTTTAGACTCGGGGTAGGTGTTTAGGCTGAAGGCTCAAGCAATATGCAAAATTAAGAATCTTTCGGTTTACTTAAAACAGTGTCTTTTATTAATTTCTATTTGGTTGGAAAAGGGGTTCTGCCCTTCTTTTTCGCAACTACTCTAGATCCTGGATCAGTGGGCTCTGTCACTACGTCTATAAGCCCCTCGTATTCCACCTGTATTTCGACCTCCCAGGGTGGACAGCCCCGGGCGAGGGTCCTATAGGGCACGCGGATCCCACCGGCCGAGAGAGAAGAATGCTCCTAACGGGTCTAGCGGGTCATAAGAACTTTTAACTCGCGAGCGATGCGGATTATAGTCAAGGCAATACCGGGAAAGTCTCGTCTTTCAGCCTTAACAGAATTTCGCTTGCGCGATTGACGTTTTGACTTTTTCGACAATGTCCAAGAAGATAATAGGCATGGATCGGGCGGTAAAAGTCGGATGACACAGTGTCACATTGAACTTCGTTGCAAACGCTGTGCGTGAGTCAAAGTTGAAGTCAATGCCGGGTCAAGATCTTGCCAATTTTTCCTTGTCGGAATTTCGGCAGAGCTCCGCTTGCGCGAAAGATCTTTGGATTTTTGGTACGGATTCGGTCTCGACTCTTACGCATCCCGTGCGGGTCAAGGTCAAAGTCAATGCCAGAGTCAAGATTCTGCCCATTTTTCCTTGTCGGAATTTCGGCAGAGCTCCGCTTGTGCGAAAGATCTTTACTTCCGTCATGGGCTAAGGTTTGACCTTTACGGGGATATGCAACTGGGCTGTATGACACGGACTAGAATAAAAACCAACCAAAAGTCACGGTTTTAAAATGTGTGACACGGACAGTGCATTGGTCGACACTGGCTGCCATGGGGAGTTTGGGGTGATTCCGTGCGCGCCCGGGAGCATCGTAATATTGTCCGTGACTGCAACTGAACAACCACCCCGGGTTAAAGGGACGTGCGTGCAAAGTGTACAGGATATATAAGGTGCGCGTAGTGTGCGGCCTCCTAAAAATATTCCTTTTTGAGTTAAAACAGAAATTTTCAGAAATGTGTTTTAAAGGAATGATTTTTCGGGACGGGGAAATGCAGCAAATAAGCACGTAAATTTTCTGGGAGCCCCGGTCAGTCTTGGAACTGAATAGCCCCAAGCTGTCAAGGCTGCCAGATTAACCTCAATTTTTGTCCTGGTGGAATTACCAATGAAGCCACCCGGTCAGAATCCAGGGAGGATTAAGCCGTACGGCTGCATCAAGCAACTTTCCAGGTTCCAATTTCTTTGATCTGCAGGCTATTTTCTCGGCCTTTTTGGCACCTTTTCAGCTTCCTGTTCAGCATTCAGAATATGCACAATTCCCAAGAAGCAAATGATGCATGCAATGCAAGAAAAATAAGGCAAGTATGAGAAGCGGATCCGCGGCGGAAGGCTAACCCTCTCGGAAAAAGCTTTCTATTTTTTTTTTCGAAAAGGGATACCGGTACGTAGGATTGTTAGACCATCGTTTATCCCAAGCCTCGGGTTAGGAAGCGATACAGGAAGGTTAATGGTTTCCACCTATATACCGGGTATCATTTTTTTATTTTAAAAATGAAAGCTTTCTCCTTTGGTTTAATCCCCAGCAGAGTCGCCAAACTGTGAATGTGGTGCCCAAGATAGCGGCTCCCTTTTTGTTTTTTGTTTTTTTTTGAAACCGCTTTCTCGTGTAAGGGGGATCACCGCCTCACATCAGTTTGGAAACGTCCGGTTTAATTTGAAAAACGGAGTCGCCACGCCATTTTGATTTCCTCAAATCTTTGAAAAAAAAGATTTGGGTCCGGAGGTTAAGTTACCCTTTGGGAAGAACGGATCGTCGTTCACCCAAAGAGCCTTGCCGAAGCAAGTCTTCCAAGATCCGCTTTTCATACTTGCCTTAGTGCTTTCGTGTGTGGGATGTGTGTTTTTGAAAAGGAGGGAATGTACCAAGTGGTCTTCCGGACGTATAAACCATGAGTTGGTTATCGCTCGGGATTCCTTGGATTTTTATGTATTAGGGACTTTGGTCCCCTTCTCATCTTGGACTTATGATCATCATGATGAGACCTTGGGTTGCATGTGATCAAGATAGGGACACCGTTTTTATAGTCCAAGGATGAGACTCTTTAGAAAGGAATGACCTTTGCCTATCAATCCTACATCTTGAGACGATTTGGACTTTTTGGGGACATTTGTGCTTGTCTCAAGTGATGATCGGAGATATGTGGCTAGGGCTCATCCTTTTCTAAAGGAGAATCCATCTATGGCATCTTTAGATGGAAGAAATGATGTAAAGATATGACCTTTACACCATCTCGCTCCAAGAGATGCTCCAAGTACCAAAGGGGACTAGGGGAGGGATATAAAGATTGGATCTTTATACTCATCCTATGCCTTTTTGTGCCTTATGAAGGTCACTAGGCAATCCTAGGAGAGAGATCCAACCATGAGGGACATGGGGGATGCATGTTTAAACTAAAGATGACAATTTTAATGAAAAAGATGACATTTTAAGTGCAAAGGATGCAACTTTATATTGCAAAGATGACATTTTTAATGCAAAGGATGCTACTTTAATGCAAAGGATGCTACTTTATATGTAAAAATGGTGTTTTAAGTGCAAAGGATGCTACTTTAATACAAAGGATGCTATTTTATATGTAAAAATGGTGTTTTAAGTGCAAAGGATGCTACTTTTCACATCACCATGTGAGAGATCCACCCTAGAACAAGCCTTTTTGAGGTCTCATTGTTCATCCTTGGGTTGAATCTTCCATGGATCCTATGTGATAGGGGAAAGGGGGTAATATGATTTACATGCCTAAAGATGGGATCTTTAATGACAATATATCAAGTACCAAGCAAGTATATAGTAATATGTAAAGCAAGGAGCAATATATCACATAAATACAAGTATATTTTTAAGGAGAAGGGGAGGTGAGGTTACCAATGGTGGTGTCCCTCTATCTCCTTGGAGTTTGCCTAGAGAAGGACCAACTTTGGAAGGTTTTGAAGAGGAGGGAGGTGGTTTTTGACACTCTCAGCTCTCTGGAATTTCGTGGTGGTATTTAGGCAGAGTAACACTCCTGAAAATCCCCCCTAAAATGAATAGAGGAGGTCTCTATTTATAGGCAGTCTGGGAATGGCTAATGAAGCCGTGCGGCTGTAACCTCAGGGCTAATGAGGCCGTGCGGTCTTATCATGAGATGACTCAGCTTATTTCTAGAACCATGCAAGGTGGCCTTCTAGAAGGGCTTTTCCAGCGAAGGACTACGTGGAATTTTAATTCCTAGAAACTCCTTCGCCCCTCGGAAGGTTTGGAAAGGTTCCTAAATTGCCCCTGAACTTTAGGAAAGTCCGGGGAATTGCCGGGAAACTTAACCGGAAGGCATGAGCCAGATTTGGGTACTTACAGATCCCTACCAGCACCAGGACATACCAATAGATGGATTGAGCATTCCCTAGAGATAAGATGGTTTGAAACCGGTCAAACGAGCAGTAGCGCCAGAAACATCATAACATTCACAGATGCAGATTTGCCAAGGTGCGGAAACTGACACAACGAAGCCCTTCATATCACCATTAGTTGGATACAATCTATCTCCCAGATGTGTTGGTTGATAACGGTTCGTTAGTTAACATCCTCCCTGCAGGCAAGATGAGATTGTTAAAATCGAGTATTCTCAGCTGAAACCTTCTTCCCGAATGCTTAGAGCTTACGACTCCACATCCCGCACCGTTCTGGTGGTGGTAACTTTAGACCTCCAGTTTGATGAGCAAAGGGAATCAGTGGAATTCTAGGTGATGGAAATTGAGTCAGCTTTCACCGCCTTATGGGACATCCCTGGCTACACCAGATTAAGGTAGTTGCATCAACCTTATACCAATGTGTGAAGTTTATTAACATTAAAGGGAATCTTGAAGTAATCCCCAGAGATAGCATGATGGAGCAAGCTTGGGAGTCAGACTATGACCCGGAGGAAGGTCCTGACATGACTGAATACTACCTGGTTGGTGAGGCTCCAGATATAATCCGATATGAAATGGATCCGAACATCAACGCATTGGGGTTTGAGGAATCAAAATCCGAGGGAGCCATGAGCCAAGAAAGGGAATCGGGCCAGTGTCACTGTGACAAATGCATAATGGAAGACTTAGAAATGGAGGCCCAAATGTTGTTTGATCGAGGGGAAGCTAAAAGCCTCGTCGAAAATTTCCACGAAGTGGGCATGCCTACCACTAACTCTTTGAGATTTCTCAACCCCTATGTGCATGCACTTAGATCCCAAGAAGCTGGTTATGATAGTATAATCAAGTTCAACATTCCAGTAATCAATTTGGAGGAAAGATGGAACAATATTCTCTAGAATCTAGTCATGGAGGTAAATATAGCATGTCCTACTGATTCAGATTTCGTAAATGTAATTAAAGCAAGGACTTTCTCTTCAGAAACAGATGTCCTAACAGTAATTGAGGTCAGTAAAAATAGGCTCAAATGATATGAATGTCTCGCCATCTTGGAAAAAGCCATCCATGACCTGTATCAACAAGAGTCCTCGGAATCCGGAAATAGTACTGGTGGAAAGATGGAAAGTACCTCTTCAGTTTGGCTCGAGGTCGAAAGCGAGACAAACCTGCCCCCCGGGATGGTGTCAATTAAAGAGTGGCTACCAGAACCTTCTCCACATGTGGTGCTAAAAAGGAGCAAGCAACCCGAAGCTGGAAGAGATGTTTGGAAAATGCAAAATGAATATCCAAAGGCACACCTGGCCCAGCTCAAATATGTTATGAAAGAATTGAGAATCAGTTCGCCCTATGAATGTCTGGAGGTAACATTAGCCCAGTCTGAGTGGAGCAATTTCATGGGGCATAATCCTTAAGAAGATAACAAGAATGAGATGGACGAAAAGGATGATGTCATCCTTTGGAAAGGATAAGCTCAAGATCACGAGCATTTTTTATGCATGTTAAGCTGGAGGGAACTTCGCGAGGCGACTGGCACCCAAAATATCGTGAAACCTAAACCTTTATCTTGGGAGGATATCAGAACAGCAGCCAAACCCCCAACAAAAGCAGTAACGGTTAATGAGTTAAGGAATGATGCGTGGCCATATGCCATTAGGATCTCGCCTTTGTCTATGACGGAATTGAAACGAACAAGCAAGGAAAAGGTAAAACCTGAAGTAAATGTGCTGACTCGTTTCGGCCAAATTCCTGTAAATCCCCCAAAAATTGACAGCAGGCCAGCAATTCCAGAGCCTCGAACCGAAAAGGGCCCCTATGTCAAAGAAACTGAAGTGATTGATCCCAATGGAGAAGCCCGGTCCTGACCCAGTTGAAGCGTACTCAAGACAACATCTCCCTCTGGTCCTTGCTCACTTCCTCTTATCCTCATAAACTCAAGTTGGAAGAAATTCTTGCTCAAACCATGGTTCCAATCAATGTGACCCCGGATGAGGCAGTACAAATGATCAACACCACTACAAGAACATTATTACTTTTACCGACCTTGACTTGTCAAAGTTTGGGGCTAATCACAACAAGCCCCTCTACATTACCATTCAGCTCGATGAGCACCCCTCCCTCGGGTCTTGGTTGATGGAGGATCAGCCATGAATGTCCTCCCCGCTAAAATGATGGACCTATTGGGGATCAAGCCGACAAATTTAAAATCTTCAACCCAGACTATCAAGTCCTACGACTCGACATCTCCCACAGTTTTGGGGGTAGCTACTTTGAACCTCTAGTTTGGAAATCGAATGATGCCCATAAGCTTCCAAGTTATTGACATCCCGATCACCTTCACCGCCATCCTGGGCCGACCTTGGCTACACCAAATCAATGGAGTAGCATCGACCTTGCACCAATGCGTGAAATTCATACAAAGAAACGATCTCACCATAATATACAGAGACAGTGTAACCACAGAAGGGACGAATATAAATGGCATTTCGGTCCTAGAAATCAAGCACGATGATGATGGCATGATGCTGAAGGTTTCATTGTTAAAAATCCTAAGGTGCAAGTAAGCTGTGTTGTCCTCCCTCTGGCTTGGGACCAGATTCCCCCTCCTTTGAAAATGATGAAGCTCATGGAATACATCCCGGGGCTAAGTTTGGGCAAGCGCCATCAGGGCACTCACAAGATCATTGAAGTCAAAGAACAAACTACTCGCCATGGCTTGGAATACGTTCCCACTCCCAAAGACGCTGAAGAAGATAAGAGGATTGCACGTGAGAAATGCTTGGCCGTTGACAAGAGAAATCCACGCATAACTTCCAACCTCTGCCCCTATAGCCTCGACATGGCCCGATATTTTGCAAGAAAGATCAATGATTTGAACTGGGACACAGAGAGAAAATAAGAGATCATCAAAGCTAGATGGTAATGGTCTGCAACAGAAGACAAATGGGGAAAGCTACAGTAAAACCTCAAGAAATTTAGGGGCTTTGGGTCAAATCTCGTTAGAAGACTATTTCTTGACATGCCAATCCTGCCAGGGCCCACTACCACCACCGTTCAAAATGAATATCGGTTTAAAGAGGCTCCTAACTAGGTCAAAGAATTTGGAAAGCTCTCTGTCGTTGAACTTGCCATAAATAGAATGGAAGAATTAGTGTTCGAATTGGTAATACCCAAGGCTAGTAAAAAAGACTTCGGGGAAGACATCTAGGATGGACCTATGCTCTAGCAGCTCTTCGGTGAGGAAATCGATGTGCCAAATTTGATTGACTTTGGTGTCGATGACTCAATGGTAGCCGTAGTTGGAGATAGCAACAGAAAGCCTTTTGACCCTCCCACCCTTGCGAACCAATCAAAAATGCCACTGAGAAATTGGGTTACCCTCTCCGGACCCACAACCAGAAAAAAGGAAATGTTCGAGTAGCTTGGATTGACCCCTCGTTTCTTAGAGTCTAGCTTCGAAAAATATTCAGAGTCTATTTTGTTTGAGTTTGAGTCTCTTGAGTCATCTGACGACCTTGCACCCGAAGATTACGAGTTTGTAGCAAACATTATATTTCCATATGCTTTGAATGAAAAATTCGACCTTTTCGAGTATCCCCTCATTTCCACTTTAACAAATGATAAATTAACTAATAAACCAGGAATTGTTAATAATCATTCACTTGATAAAGATGTAGACACACTAAATGAACTATACATTAAAAAAATCTTTGAACATGTTGTTGAACGAGAGGAAAATCGGGTCCAAGCTGCCAAGGAATTTTTAATCAAAGCGAATTTGGGAACTACTGAAGAGCCTAAAGAGACACAGATTGGAGGTTTCTTCGTTGGCATCGAGCAAGAATCATTGGCAGCACTGCTCAAAGAGTATGTAAATGTGTTCACCTGGTCCTATCAGAATATGCCAGGTTTGGATCCCGCCTTAGTAGAACATCGAATCCCTTTGAATCCAGAGGCTAAACCCATCAAGCAAAAGTTGCACAGAATCAAGCCCGAGTGGTCTTTGCAGGTCAAGGAGGAAATCGAGAAAGTGCTTCACGTCGGCTTCATAAGAGTGATCGAATACCCAATATGGCTCTCCAACATAGGTACAGTTACCAAGGCTAATGGAAAGGTGTGCTTTTGTGTAGATTTTTTAGATCTTAATAAAGCACGCCTGAAGGATGAATTCCCATTGCCGAACATAGATATGCTGGTCGATACCACAACCAACTTTGAAGTAAAATCTTTTATGGACGGTTTTGCCGGTTATAATCAGATTAAGATGGCCGAAGAGGTTCAGAAGAAGATCACTTTCACCACCCCATAGGGAACCTACTGTTCCACTGTAATGCCCTTTGGATTAAAGAACATCGGGGCTACCTATTAACAGGTTGTGACAGCACTTTTCCACGATATGATCCATAAGGAAATTGAGGTGTACATCGATGACATGGTCATTCACTCAAAAGGGTCAGACGGACAACATCTTATTGGCTTGAGGAAATTTTTCGATCGCCTTCGAAAGCACTCAATGAGGTTGAATCCAGCTAAATGCACGTTTCGAGTAATCCGGGGCAAAGTCCTGGGTTATATGGTCACAAAACGAGGCATCGAGGCTGATCCCCCAAAAATTAAAGCCATCGTCGAAATAAGGCCGCCAAAACCCAAACAGAGGTAAAAATCTTCATGGGTCACTTGCAATACATCAGTCGCTTTGTGAACCAGTTGACTTCCATCTACGAGCCAATCTTTCGACTAATGAAAAAGAATGCATATATCGAATGGAATCCCGAATGCCAAGACGCTTTTGAAAGGATAAAGACGTACCTTGCGAATCCTCCAATTCTCTGTCCTCCTCATGAAGAGAAACCACTCCTGTTGTATCTGACTGTAACCAACACCGCGGTTGGGGCCATGCTGGCACAAGAAAAGAAGGAATCAAGAATCGAAAATGCCATTTACTTTGTAAGTCGGAAATTCCAAGGTAGTGAGCTCAACTATTCAGCCTTAGAGAAAACCTGTGCAACTCTAGTGTGGGTGGTCGGGAAAATGAGACACTACATACAATCACACTCGGTGCATCTGGTCTCCAAGATGGATCCTGTCAAATATCTCTTCGACAAACCTTCTTCATTGTCAATGAGGCTTGCCAAATGGTCTTTCTTCTTGGCAGAATTCGATATCAAGTATATTACCAGAAAGTCAATTAAGGGATGAGTGATGGCCAAGCAGTTGGCCCACTTCCCAAGCAACGAGATCAGAGGTCCCGGACCACAATTTTCGAATGATGGAATTTTTGCACTTGAATGCGAGAATCGATGGTAGATTTTCTTCGACGGGGCAGCTAACAAGAGAGGCAATGGCTTTGAGGATGAACACACTCCAATCTCCATAAAATTGAATTTTGAGGTTACCAATAATGCGGCTATGTATGAAGCATGCACCGTCGTATTAGAGGCTTCCCTCGAAAGGAACGCCCGAGAATTAGAGGTCTATGGGACTCAGCCTTGATCATTAACCAAGTCTCCAACAAGTGGCAACAATAGACCTAGGTTTGCAAAGATATCATGCGCGTATGAAAAAACTCATTGCACAATTAAAAGAAGTCACTTTTCATTACTTGCCGAGGGATAGAAATCGATTCGCAGACGCTCTAACCACTCTAGCTTCATTCGTGGAGATCCCCGAGGGGAAATCGGTAAAACCATTCAAAATAGGAAGGAAAGAAATTCCGGCCTATTGCTGTGAAATCAAGGTGGAACCCGAGCCAATCAATGAAGCGTGGTATAACCATATTTACCAGTACCTCAAAAGCGGAGAAACCTCTTTCATGGATGAGGAAGGAAAATACAAAGAAGGAGTCAAAACCAAAAGCATTGTGGCCTTGAAGCGCCTAGCCTGTCATTTTGTCATCCTGGGAGATATGATGTACAAGAAACGCTACCAAGGGCCACTCCTCTGATGCATTAGCAACGAGAAGGCAGTCAAACTCATGAATGAAGTCCACAATGGGGCTTGCGGTCCTCACATGAATGCTCGAGCTTTAAAGCAAATCATTCTCCGAATGGGCTACTACTGGATCTCCATGGAAGCAAATTGTATCCGATTTGTCAGAAGCTGCGATAAATGCCAGTGAACCATATTCCACCTTATGACCTGTACTGCATGAACACCCCCTGGCCTTTCGCCACTTGGGGAATCGATGTCATTGAAAAAATCACTCCGCCCGATAGAAGTGGCCACGAGTTCGTTTTTGTAGCCGTCGACTATTTCACAAAGTGGGTCAAAGCTAAGTCCTACAAGGTATTGACTGCCAAGAAGGTCGCCCAGTTTGTCAAAGAAAACATCATATGTAGATACGAAATCCCAAATGAAGTCATATCAGATAACAGGTCTCACTTTGAAGGGGACCGCGACAGATTATTGGCCGAGTTCAAGATCCCCGTCATAAGTCTTCTCCCTATAGGCTGCAAACCAACGGCGCTGTAGAGGCAGCAAACAAAACCCTCGAAAGAATCATCAGAAAAATGACAGTACGAGGACGAGATTGGCCAGAGAAGCTACACTTGGCACTAAGGAGCTACCGAACATTAGTTAGGACTACCACAGGAGAAACCCCGCTCGCTTTAACCTATGGAATGGAAGCAATGTTGCCCGTAGAATTGGAAATCCCATCGCTACAAGTACTTTTAGAAAATGAAGTTAACGAAGTAGAATGGCTCAAGCCAGTATGACGAATTGACCCCGAAGCCGGCATGACGAATTGGCCCTACTAGATGAACGCCGACTAAAGGCCATGACAAATTCGAGCCTATCAGAGTCGGATGGCTAGAGCTTTCGACAAGAAAGTAAAGTCCCAAGATATCAGAGAAGGCAATCTGGTGCTTAAGGAAAAGCCTCCCACCCGAATCAACGCAATCGAAAAATGGGAACCTACATGGATTGGCCCGTTTGTGGTTTCTAAAATCTTCTCAGGAGGTGCAATGAAATTAAAAGATTTGGATGGAAACCCTTTTGTGAATTTGGTGAATGGAAGCACACTCTGCCGATATTTCGCCTAAAGGATATCGAGTCCTCTCTTTCCCCCTCTACACTCTAAAAAAATGTATATATAGGTGTTGAAGAATATACCCGACTAAACTGAAAACCCTAAAAGGAAGTCTAGGTAAAAATCAGGGTTGCACCATTCTCCCCCTACTGTCGTCCCCTTTCTTACAAAAAAAAGAGTCAAACTACGTAGACCTGGGCCCCTCAATCCACTTGTAAGAGGGGAACGTAGGTAACCATCATTGGTTCGGTCTAAAAATTATATAAAATTCCAAATTTGGTACTAACAAAGTATGGAATAAGATGTATGTAAGGATTTCGTGTCTCAAAAGAAACTCTAAAGTAACTCACAAACCATTACAGTTAAAACACTTCTTGATAAGTTCAAGCACGGTCTACTCTCGACTCACAACATGCTAAAATATCATAAAACATCTAAATAACTATTGTGTCTGCAATAACAATGGGTGGATACTCAGAATTTCAAAAGGGTCACTCCATGCCGCTCGCGCTTGTTCCTTCACCATTCTTTCCTTTTTTCCCTCGTCCCCGATGAGTCTTCTTTCATTCTACAGGAACTATCCCTGTCTCCCTCCTTCCAAGCTCGGGTGTCCTCCCTGTTGTTTCTAACAGACTAGCCGCTCTCAAAACTTCATTCGCTCATGTACCGGATCGAATCTCCTCTATACGAGTCTGTAAAATAGGGCCTATCTCTGCCAATCTGTCTGCCTGGACCTCATAGTTAAACAAAACATCTCCCGTAATGTCACGAGGGCTAGCCTAAGCTTCGGACTCCTAAGGCTATAACTAGAATGATAACCCTTACCCAGAATAGCCTCACGCCTGCTCTTCAGAATCATTTAATGTCGCTCATACCAGTCCAAGTACTCTGTGGTTAGAACAATACTCTCTTTGTGCCTAAGAAGCACCCGATGAGGGAAGGCAGAATACTTCCATATCCTCATGAAAATGAAAAGAAAGAAAGTGGATGGATCAGCCATAAGGAAAGGAGCTACTCCATGGTAGCAATGTCACTCCAACCCAGCAAAGGCTCCTGCCTCATCCCGAACTGCCTGGAAACAAGGGACGGAATATAAAAAGAAGACTGAGATAGCCCTGGAACCCTGACAACATAGGAACCTTCCTGAAGAGTCCTCCAAGTCTCTATCTTCCAATGAGGAACCCACCAATGAATGTGATGTGTGCAGAGTCTGGCCATCCAACCCTCCCATCCAGACTGGTCGCCCTCCAAAACCAAAGGTCGTTGAGCAAATGTCCATGAACTAAAAGATGTCAGAGCCACAGGCATAGCTTGAAGACTCTCTCTCAACCACAAAGTGAGCAAAGTAGGACCCCCTCTGTGCATGAACCTGCCCCCCATGGCTAGCCGGTCTATACCATGGAAGGTCTCTCCCAAGACCAAAGGAACAATGTCCTCACCTGCTCGACAATGGCCTACCACATCTATCAGAGCGTTGTGACATATACCGAGAGAGCTAACCATGAAAATAGTGGCTATCACGCATAGAGCAAATGAATCCCATGACGTGTAACTCTCACCATCGCTAATACTCATGAATCTATCAGAAAGCTCAGTAATGTCAATATGCCCGAAATTGAGTTTCATACGTTATTCCTCCTCTAAAGAGACTTGGAGAAAGAGCGCTAGCTTCATGTCAATGGTCATCCCTCCGACTGAAGGAAGCGAGATTGCTTCCACTTTCGGTCCCCTGAGCAAACCCCTAAAATCCTCGAAAGTGAGAGTAATCTTGTTGTAGGAAAAGCTATAAACATGCCTCCTCGTGTCCCAAAACCTCGTGGCCGCTCGTACCAACTCCCAATCTGGGGGTAACTCTATGAGGGACCAAGCAGACTTGATCTTGTATTTTGCCTCAAAAGCTCGCTTGTTGTGCTTCATATGGTGCCTCATCCACGTCTTGAGCCTTTTAAGGAAATGTGCTTGCTTCTCCTTTGGATGTTTTGGGAAATTTCCCATGTCAAGTGTTGAATTCATGGCTTCAAAAGAGTTTTCTCCTGAAATGCAGCTTGCTGAGAAGGCAGTGTGTGCTGTTTTGAAATGTGAAAGAATGGGCAAAAACCAGATGTACTTCAGAAATTATTCCCTTTCTGAAAAACCAACCAAATTAGTGCAGACCTCCTTGCATTCAAGGTGGATCCGTACGGATCACATTGTTCCCCCAACCAAAAAAAATCTGCAACAACAGACAATTGCTGCCCGCAGTGGGATTTTGCACCCCAACTGCTCAAAAAATCTGCCAAGTTTGTTTCAAGCCCCATATACCACAAAGAAAACATTCTAGGCTCATGCATAATATGTTTAAAATATGTAGAAATAGAGCCAAAGTTATTACAAATAAAATGTAAATAAAAGAGCTCATTACGTGTGTATAAATTGTGCATAAAAGTACAAATGTTCTGTTACTCTAACATAGACGTGAAAAAAACAAAATCCTACTCTAATTCATTAGCAGCACAGCCCGATGAAGACTCCCGCATCTCCGCGCCTCCGTAGACCACCTCATCATCATCTAAAAATTCACCGCCTTCCTTAACCGAATCCATGCGGTCTAAAGAGGTGAGACTGGAAAAGGGGTTGAAGAAGGGAAAGAAAGATGAGCCCTCGACCTGTGTACTTGAGTGAAGAATGAACTGTGGAAATGGTCGTGCACCTCTGCCCTCATCAAAGAAGCTCCCATCATAATTGTACCTACCCTGGGTCTGTATATCAGGTTGAGAGGTAGGCTGTAGATCTGTGTCCGCGCCAGGAAAAGGAATGTCCACTGATCTCTTCGAGGGCATCGGCTCATGAACCGCCGAACCTTTAGAAGACCCATAAAGCATCCCCCGCATAAGCTCTTTGCAAAGGCTTACATCCCCAGATATTGGCGGGTGATCAAATCCATAGTTCACCCCAAAATTTGCATGACAAAGAACATGGGTCAAAAAAAAGAGAGCAAAAAACAAGAGTAAGATGCTAAAACACGGAAGAACACTTACAGAAGCGTCCGGATCAACCCGGTAAGCGGGAGGAACCTGCTCTGGGATGGGCACAAAGACACGTCACCTAGTAGAGTCCACGCGCACTACAAGAAAAAGGGTTTTTTTGTGACAACATTTTTTGAAAGGACTAAAATGCGGTCCCAAATACCTGTATTTGGGAAGGCAGAAATACCCATGCCAAATACTCTAGTATTTGGCACTCTTCTACCCTTGCCCTCTTAAATGCTTGAATGTACGCTCGCCGAAAATGAAAAAGTTTTTGGGAGTCGCCACGCCATGTTTAAGGTACACTTTGAAAAACCTTTGAAAATAGAGAAGGGGTCCGGGGGTCAGGTTACGTGTTGGGAAGAACCGAGAGTTCACCCAACACGCCTCGTAACACGAGTCTTTCAACAAACATCCAACGCATTCAAAAGTATGTGCAATCATATAAGACAAAACATGTGATAAATGAATTTTATTGATCAAATGAGATATACAACTCGTGAGCCACTTTATACAATGGGGGCCACATCGCAAATTACAGATCTAGGAACAAAATACAACTAAAAGGAGTTTCTTAGAAGGGCAAGATGTGTCGCGTGACACAGGATCTGCCTGGCGAGTTGTGTCGCGTGACACAGGACTCAACCTGGCAAGTTGTGTCGCATGACACAAGTTGCCGATCTGCAGAAACCTTATAATTTGAAATTAGGATCAACAGAGAACCAAACAGATCGAATTAAAACACCAATTCGCCTCAGAAACTACATGAATCAACAACTATTCGACCAAGGGGGTGTGGATATGGGGAGATCCACACTCCCTTGATGAACAAGCAACAATCACAACAATATCAACCCATGAACATGAAATTATGCTAAACAAAATGAATTAAACAGAGAGATTGCGATTCGAGTTCAATAATTAAGACAGATAGAGTCTAATTATCAAAGCAAATGAATATAGATTGCTTGAATTATGAAAAGAGCAAAGTCTATGAGAGAGAAGGAAGGAATTGGTTAGTTACCCTTGAAGATCCACGAATTCTATACCAAGTTAGGTATAGAACACTTCTATAACCAGCTTCTGGACCGAATTGAGTTTGGGAAGGCTGGTGGAGTGAAGATCTAGGTGGTAGTGTGTGAGTTGGATTGAAGTGAGGGAGAATTAGAGAGATTTGGGTATGAGAGAGAGAGGGTTGTGTGTGTTTGCAGTGTGTCTTACGCTACCAATTGGGCAGAGTAACAGTATGCCAAAAAAGGGATCCAGAAATGAGAGGGGGAGGGTCTTATTTATAGCCTGCTGGTGAGGGGTGAGTTGTGTCGCACGACCCTCCGCTGTGGCTTTTCTTGGCTCATTGTGTCGCATGACTTGGCTGGCCATGTAATCGTTTCTGGCGCTCACAACTGATTTTAGAACATTCCGAGTTAATTCCTTAAAGGTCCAACAAAAATAATACCCTGTAGGTCCTTTTGCATGGAAAAATGACTTAAAAATACTTCCTTCGTAATAAACTTATAAAAAGTTCCCGAAAGTCTCGAAATGGACCAAAAATTTACCAAAATGCCCCTAGTGCAATTTTATTGTATTAAAAGGCACCTATAAAGGGTCGCAAATTGGATTGGGGTACTTACAGAGCCCCTCGGCAACGTCACTTATGGAAGAAATGAGGTTGTCGATAAGAAAAGTCCCAAGCCCAATGAGCGGCTGATGGGAATGATAGACCAAGGCGGTCAAATTGCCAAACCTGCTGGGGTATGGAAAATGGAGGGAAAGACCGAGGCGGTCAAATGGCTGGACCTTTTGGAAAGGATTCCTACGTATCCCTAGGAGGGAATCAAGCCCGATCGTAGTTCGGAGAAGTGAGAATGTGTGACCAAGAGAATGTGTGGCTGCCTCGTGGCGAGGACGTGTAGCCAATGGAATGGATGGCTACCTCATGGCGAGGACATATAGCCAAGAGAATGTGCTTGTTTCTATGCAATCATAAGGAAACGGAGATAATGCCAAGAACATAATGACTTGTGGTTGAATGAGATATGCTTTCATACCTTTGTTGTGCTTACCTGTAGCTGTGGTGAAGACTTGCCAGTGCGAACGGGCTTTGATGAAGACATGCCGGTGCAAACGGGCTTTGATGCAGATGTGCCGGTGCAATGGGCTTTGATGAAGACCATTTGCCGGTGCAAACGGGCTTTGATGAAGATGTGCCGGTGCAAACGGGCTTTGGTGATGACGTGCCGGTGCATACGGGCTTTGGTGGAGACGTGCCGGTGCATACGGGCTTTGGTGGAGATGTGCCGGTGCAAACGGACTTTGATGAAGACGTGCCGGTGCAAACAGGCTTTTGATGAAGACGTGCCGGTGCAGACAGGCTTTGATGCAGATGTGCCAGTGCAAACGGGCTTTGATGCAGATGTGCCGGCGCAGACGGGCTTTGTTGAAGACGTGCCGGTGCAGACGGGCTTTGATGCAGATGTGCCGATGCAAATGGGCTTTGTTGAAGATGTGCCGGTGCAAACGGGCTTTGTTGCAGATGTGCCGGTGCAAACGGGCTTTGTTGAAGACATGTCAGTGCAGACGGGCTTTGATGTAGATGTGCCGATGCAACGGGCTTTGATGAAGACGTGCCGATGCAAGCGGGCTTTTGATGAAGACGTGCTGGTGCAGACGGGCTTTGATGCAGATGTGCCAGTGCAAACGGGCTTTGTTGAAGACGTGTCGGCGCAGACGGGCTTTGATGAAGACGTGCCGGTGCAGACGGGCTTTGATGAAGGCATGCCGGTGCAGACGGACTTTGATGCAGATGTGCCGGTGCAAATGGGCTTTGATAGAGACGTGCCGATGCAAATGGACTTTGTTGTTGATGAGAATACAACCTGCAGAATTTGAATTCTTTTGCCCGAATTTGGTTTGAGGGGCAGTCCACATGATCCAATTGTGCTTGTTTGATTATTGTACCCTGCGGGGGGAACACAGACACAAAACTCCAGGCACTTTATTTTGACTATGCTACTTTGTTAGCCAATTTTGAACAAGATTAAACTAAGATTAATTGTTAGTTTGATTGCACGAGTCCATCCGCTTTAAAAAATGGGATGATGATTGTATTGAATGATCGGCTTTGCCGGATTTGTACATGAGATGATGTGTTAAATCTGTATCAAGTGAGTGTGTATAGGGATGCATGAGATGGAGTGAACCCTCTCCCGGGCATTTACATTTTGGTCTACGGAATGAATATATGTGAGTATGTGTGTATGGGAGGTGTATTGCAGCGACAGCGAGTCGGGGAGTGCTTTTAGGAAGGCAAGCTTGCAGCCACTTTTCTGATGTCTGATGTGGGCTAGATGCGTCGCCCGACATGCCTTGCCAGTGTGGCAAGTTGTGTCGCACGGCTGAAGGAGGCTCGTAACAAGCCTTTTTAAATCAGCTCCGAATTCATTTGCAGATACTGCCTTTTCAGAATAAAAATCCCAACAACCCCAGTTTGAGAGATAATCGATTTCTTTGGTAAAGATTGAGACTTTCAGCTGCAATGGAGCATTATAACAGAGAAGTAGCCTCCCAGGAGTATCAATTTCACCAAGTCTTCGTTGAAATTTCGCGATTTCACCAAAAGAAACATAGGAAAACCATTGATAAGAGGTACATCATGCCATGCATTTGGTCTTCGAAAGACTGGAAGATTGATTGGGGTTTACTCCGAGCTGCTTCACGCTTTTGGAATTCGGAGCGACATGTTTTCACCTTGTCGTACAATGATTTGACGCCGAAAATGGAGGATTTCAGAGCATTGACAGGCTTGAGCAAGGCGAAGACCGTAGCATTTCCTCGAGATAGAAGGTCTATTACGGAGCAGTTATCAGACTTCTTGGGTTTACCAGCAGATCAGGTAGAACCCATGATTCTTGATGATAGGACTATAGATTTGACCCGGATGGCCAGATTGCGCCTTTCCAGTCCTGAGCTGTTTGATCTTTCTACATCTTTGGACGTATTTATGCTGCTTACCCTGTCGGCCCATTATTTTTGTGGGTACATCGGAGTCTGCCCAGGAACCTTGCTGGAGATTGTTAGACAACTCAGGGGCAATCGAGGTGTGGACCTTCACCAAATCCATCCTGGACAAGGAGAGATGGACATTGTACCGCTGCTGCTGGCCGAGACCTACCATGGCATTGATAGGCTGGCAGGAGGATCTGATTTCATGGGTGCAGGCAGCCCTAAATTGTTATCCTTATGGCTTTCTGAGAGGTTGCGCTTGATCACGCCATTACCAGAGGGTCAGACAGCGATGCCTTGGGTAACAAGGCCACGCAGGATGCTGCGAGATGCAGCCGCTGATAGGTGGCAGATGAGATTGACGCGATACAGGACCGCTGATCTAAGCTTTTGGATTCCGGCATGGAGGCTACAGACCATGAGGGACATTCAGGATGGGTCGGTGGTAGTCAGGCTGCCAGGATTGCATGTATCCTCCTTCTGCATCCCATCATTAGTGAGCAGACAATACGGGTACCCGCAACAGATTATCAGGACTTTGAGGGAGAGACTGATGACTGATACTGTCCCGATGAGCATGACCGAGCCTCAGACTCTGCAGTTTTTAGCAGATCTTTCCTGGAGGGTTTTCTTCCTACACGGACGCTCCTTCGTCACGCCCGAGGTATCACATTCTTAACCACAGAATATTTGATCTGGTATGATGAGCAACATGGTCCAGTGCAACTGACGATAGAGGCTCACCGTCGGGAATACCTTGGAGCAGACTACCCAACCATTCGATCTTTCAGAGATATAGAGGCTCAGGGGAACCCAGATGACATCACTAGTGATGTTGCTGAAGACTATCGGAGGCAAGAACTTCGGAGAGCTGCTATGAGAGATGATCCCGAGATGATAGTCGCAGAGAGGCCTTGAGGCAAGAGAGGATTGCTAGGGAAGCTTTGAGAGAGACTGGTCTGATCGATCCGCCGGCTCACACTATACCCGAGCTAGGACGAGCTCAAACTGATCTTTTCGACATTCCTAGGCCAACGACCTCCCGGGGACCGAGGAAGAGGAAGAGCAGAGACTCAAGTTCGGGAGCGAGAACGAACTCCTAGACGCTTTATTGAGAGATAGGAGACACTTTTATTTGTGTATATTTTATTTTTTAAGAAAGAGATTATTGTGTGGAACATGAGTATCCCCAATTGCTTATTGCAGACACAAATAGATGTTAAATTTTTGAAAATTTTATTGCTTTTATTCGCAGCAGGTTGTATGAGTCGAAAGCAGGCTTTGCTTGAACTCATCAAAAAGAATATTAACTTGTAATGAATCATTGAAAAGCTTTGGAGCTGTAATTAAAACACATTTTGGCAAAATGAAAGCACCATTTATTTGACAAGATTTGAGGTTTTGCAGCATTTTAGACCGAACCACAAGTGGTTGCCTACGTTCCCCTTTTACAAAGAGAACCAAGGGGCTCAGGTCTCCGTAGTTCGACTCAATTAACATTGGTGTTTGAGAAAGGGGAGATAGAAGGGGGACATGGTGTAACCCTGCTTTTTACCTAGACAGCCCATTTTTAGGGTTTTCAGTCTAGTTGGGTATATTCTTTTAGCACCTGGCGCGTCCCTTATTTTTGCACGGACTGCCTTTTGAGAGGTTTTCAGTCTCATCTGGGACAATTTTATTACGCCTTTTATTTGTCATTTTCTTTTTCTTTTTTTTTTAGAGGGGGAAGACTCGATCAGACATAATACCGCCGCAACTTGTCGCCGTTGATGGGATGCATGAATGGATTGCCATCCAAATCTGTTAGCTGCATAGCTCCTCCAGAGAAGATTTTCTTTACCAAGAAAGGCCCAACCCAGACAGGAGACCACTTGCCCAACACACTGCTCTGATTCAAAGGCTTAATCTTGAGGACTAGGTCACCAACCTTGATATCCCGAGGCTTCACCTTCTTGTCGAAAGCACGAGCCATTCTCTTCTGATATGCCCGATTATGTTCCATAGCCTTTAATTTGCGCTCATCAAGTAATGCTAACTCATTGTATCGACTCTGGAGCCAGTCGATTTCATTGACTTCATTCTCAAGCAATACTCTGAGGGATGGATTTTTAATTCAATTGGCATAACAGCCTCCATTCCATAAGTTAAGGCGTATGGAGTTGCACCGGTAGCAGTTCAAAGTGAAGTGCGGTAGCCCCATAATGCTAAGTAATGCTAACTCATTGTATCGACTCTGGAGCCAGTCGATTTCATTGACTTCATTCTCAAGCAATACTCTGAGGGATGGATTTTTAACTCAATTGGCATAACATCCTCCATTCCATAAGTTAAGGCGTATGGAGTTGCACCGGTAGCAGTTCAAAGTGAAGTGCGGTAGCCCCATAATGCTAGGTGAAGTTTCTTCGGCCAATCCCGTCCTTGCTCGGCCATTTTCTTGATGATTCGTTCAAGGTTTTTATTGGCAGCCTCTACAGCACCATTTGTTTGCGGTCTATACGGCGATGACTTATGGCGCTTAACCTTGTACTCTGTGAATAGCCGATCGGTATCTCCCTCAAAATGAGATCCGTTATCAGAGATGATCTCGTTCGGGAGTCCATAACGGCAAAAGATTTGTTCTTTTATAAAGCGAGCAACTTTCTTGGCTGTAAGTACTTTGTAAGACGCAGCTTCCACCTCGTGAAGTAATCTACTGCGACTAAAACAAATGAATGTCTGTTGCTTCCGGATGGAGTTATCTTATCGATGACATCAATCCCCCATGTTGCAAAGGGCTATGGAGTCGTCATGCAATACAGACCGTGAGGAGGGATATGGTTCAAGTTGGAGAAACGCTGACATTTATCACAAGTCCGCACAAATTGGATGCAATCCGTCTCCATTGTGATCCAGAAGTAACCTAGTCTGATGATGTTGTGCATTAGGGATCGAGCATTCATGTGTGGTCCGCAGGCACCGTTACGAATGTCTTCCATCACTCTTTGAGCTTTCTCTTTACTGATGCAGAGCAGGAGTGGACAACCTTCCCTTTTCTTCCATAACTCATCACCAAGTATGACATACTGTGCCGATAGCCTTTTCAGAGCTTGCAGACTCTTGGCTCGAATACCTTTTAGGTCACCTTCTTCATCAACAGGGAAGGATGCTTCACCATGCTTAAGAAACTGAAAGATCTGGCTGTACCAAGGTTCATTGACGGTTTCAAGCTCAATTTCACAACAATAGGCCGGGTTCTATCGCCTCCCGACTTTGAATGGCTTGATCGACTTACCTTCTGGTATTTCCACCAAAGAAGCAATTAGAGTAGCTAATGCATCAGCGAATCTGTTCTTATCTCGTGGCAGGAACTGAAATGACACTTCTTTAAACTGACCAACGAGCTCCACGATATAAGAATGGTACTTCTGTAGACACGGATCCATTGTCTTCCATCTATTGGCAGCTTCGTTGATTATTAGCTGGGAATCGCCAAACACTTCCAGCTCATCAATATTCCGCTCAAGGGCAGCCTCGAGATCAGCTATGCAAGCTTCATACTTGGCTGCGTTGTTGGTGATTGAGAAGTTCAGTTTGATGGTGATAGGAGTATGTATGTCATTCGGATCTATCAGAACCATCCCAATGCCATTACCTCTTTTATTTGCTGCACCATCGAAGAATAGCTGCCATCGGTTGCCGCTTTCTGCCACAAAGATCCCCTCATCCGGAAATTGAAGATCTGGTCCTCGGACTTCTGTACTGGGAGAGTCAGGCAATTGATCAGCCAAAGCCTGCCCCTTGATTGCTTTTCGGATCACATACTTGATATCGAACTCTGCTAGGAATAAAGTCCATTTTGCAAGCCTGGTGGATATACTGCCTCTGTCACTCTGAAACAAGTACTTAATCGGGTCCATTTTGGAGACCAGATGCACTGTATGGAACATCATGTAATGCTTTAACTTTTCGACCACCCAAACCAAAGCTGCACACGTCTTCTCCAGAGCGGAATAGTTCAACTTGCTTCCCTGGAATTTACGGCTGACAAAATAGATGGCATTTTCTACCTTCGAGTCCTTCTTTTATTGCGCTAACATGGCTCCAACGGTTGTATCCGTGGCTGTCAAGTATAAAAGTAGAGGCTTGCTCCCATGAGGCGGATAATGGATGGGAGGATTGCAAAGGTAAGTTTTGATCTTCTCGAAAGCTAATTGGCATTCTTAATTCCAAATCACCTCCTGGTTCTTTTTCAGCAGCTTGAATATCGGCTCGCACATTGATGTCAGCTGGTTGACAAATCGACTGATATACTGCAGATGACCCATAAAACCCTTTACCTCAGACATAGTCCTCGGCGGCTTCATCTCGACGATTGCTTTGACTTTTCTCGGATCTACCTCGATACCACGTTCTGTGACCATGTATCTCAAGACCTTGCCTCGGACAACCCCAAAGGTGCACTTTGCTGGATTCAATCTCATGGAATACTCCCGTAGTCTATTGAAGAACTTCCTTAGATCAATAAAGTGATGCCCGTCTGACCCCTTCGAATGAATGATCATGTCATCAATATACACCTCAATTTCCTTGTGGATCATATCGTGGAAAAGAGTGGTGACGGCCCTTTGATAGGTAGCCCCTGCATTCTTCAATCCAAACGGCATCACTGTATAGCAGTAAGTACCCCAAGGAGTAGTAAACGCTGTCTTTTCCTGATCTGTTTCAGCCATTTTGATCTGATTATACCCTACAAATCCATCGACAAAAGATTTGACTTCGTAATTTGCTGTCGCATCTACGAGCATGTCTACGTTTGGCAGAGGGAAGTCATCTTTGGGACTGGCCTTGTTAAGATCTCGGAAGTCTACACAAACCCGCACCTTTCCATTTGCCTTAGTGACCGTCACAATATTTGCGAGCCAGGTTGGATATTCAATCACCTTAATGAAGCCCACCCGCAGGAGTTTCTCGATCTCCTCCTTAACCTGCAAAGACCATTCGGGCTTGATTCGTCGCAGCTTTTGCTTGATCGGCTTGGCATCTGCATCTAGGGGTATCCGATGCTCCACAATAGACGTGTCCAAACCAGGCATATCTTTGTAGGACCAGGCAAAAACATCCACAAACTCTTTGAGCAGCTCAATCAGGGCATCACGCTCGGCTCCGGAGAAGAAGCTACCAATTTGTGTCTCTTTGGGCTCCTCGGCTGTCCCCAGATTCACCGTGGTCAATATCTCATCGGCAGCCTGGGCCTGGCTTTCCTTTCGGTCACAAACCTGATTTGAATTAATATCTAAAAATTGTTCATCTATTGTGTCTGCATTATTTTCGATTGAATCTTGCTTAATTATTTTTAAATATTTATGCTCATTTTTAGTTAAGCGTTCAATCGTTAAATTTGCAATCAAGGGATACTCGGAAAGATCGATTATTTCATTAAGAGAAAATGGAAAGACAGCATCAACAACACGATGATGGACTTCAGTCGTGAGGACATCAGACCTGTCACTAGACTCGAACTCAATTACAAGCGACTCGGAAGAACGACTCAAGTCATGAGGAGAAAATTTGGACATAAAAGGACTGGGACGAGGTTTCAACCCGAGCTTCTCGATCATAGTCTCTCTACTGGCGACTGGCCCCTGGAAGGAAGTCCAATTCTTCAAGGGCATCTTTACAACTGTCACCAAAGTTCGCGGGTCCACCACCGGCTCATTCTCAAATTCAAGCACAGCTACCACATCATCATCTGAGGAAAAATCAATCAAATCCAGGGGATCCTTAGCAGCAACAACCTTTTCCGCGGGCATATCAACTGCATGCATGACACTTCTAGATTCTAACAACCCCAGATCTCCAAACAAGTTTGCTAGGTCACTGTCTACATCCACGGGATCGACACCACAAATGTTGTGGACTACAGGCTCATTCAAAGCAAGCTTCTCAAACTGATCAACATAGTCAGGTCCCCAAAAATGATAACTGCTCTCGTACGTGGCAGTCACACCTGGCCTCCTGGGCAGACTAATAAACATCTCTTTCATTGGGTCCTGGCTGGTAGAAAACTTTCGTATCATTTCCATCCTTTCTTCCATCTGATTTAACCTCGGCTCTGGACAAGCGAACATCTCACCATTTTCCTGGACAAAATGCTTATTGAGAGACCAGCAGTAAGGACGCACATCAGGCTTCTTGTACCTCTTCCCGGCAGCGAGAGTCATCCGCTCCTTGAGTGCCTCATCTTTGTCATATGCCTTATCTTCTTCGGTCACGACATACCCAAACCTCGCTTGTTTCTTTTAGGCTCAGGCATTTCAATCTTATACTGTCCTTGTTGGCGCTTCCCTAATCCCAGGCTAGGGATGTAATTCATGCTTCGCATCATCTTCAATACAGGAGGAATCCTATCTGAGGAAGTTGTCAGATCAATGGCACAGACCTGCCCCTTTGGCTTTTCAATTGTAAACCCGCTAAGCATTAGATTTTCCTGGTCAAGCTTGATCTCCATCACAGGCATAGTACTAGTGCTAGTCCCTTCAATGGTGACACTATCTCCATAAATAGTTGTCAAATTACCGTCCTGGACAAACTTCAAGCACTGGTGTAGCGTAGAGGCTACTGCTCCAATCTCGTGTATCCAGGGCCTTCCCAACAATGCCAAAAACGTAACAGGGATATCAATTACTTGGAACTCCACCACCATTTATTTACCTCCGAATAACAAATTCAAGGAAACAATCCCCAAAACTACCCTAGAAGTCGAATCATAGGCTTTGATAGTTTGGTTGGACGGTTTGAGACTCGTTGCATCAATATCCAGCAAGCTCATCATTTTCGCTGGAAGCACATTTATGGCTGAGCCATTATCTACCAACACGTGAGGGATTCGGCGCCCCTCCAAGGGCACGGTAATATGCAAAGACTCATTGTGCTTTGATCCATAGGAAGGCAAATCGAGATCTGTGAAAGTGATAATATTTCCGTACTGAGCTGTCCCAATCAATTGACATGCTTCGTCCGGGGTCGCATTGACAGACACCCTAGTCTTGGATAGAGTTTCTTCCAACTTCAGTTTATGGGGATAAGACGAGGTAAGCAATGACCATAAAGAAATGTCGGCTTGAGTTCTCTTTAGCTGATTTAAAATTGGATCATCCTGGACTACCTCCTCTCCAGCTAGTCTATAAGGATTTCGCGAAGTTTGAGGATTCGAAACTGCAATTCCTTTGTCTTTTCCAGACGGTCCAACATTATCTGTGCCCATCATTCTCCCTGACCTGGTCAACAAATTGACTTCCCTATCATTTTCATCCACAAAGCTTTTACTGGCTTCCTTGAGTTCAGCCAGTGTCAACGGAGCCGAACGGGTGCTGTAAGGCCAAGCTGCTTGCCTTATCTCATTTATTGACAATGGTGCCTCCAAGCTAGCTGCCATCTTTAGTTCTTCCAAGGAGAGTGGAGAATCTTTCGGAGCTACAGAAGAGATAGCATTGATAACCAACTGTTCCTCATACTCGTCATAATCTACAGAATTATTTAACTCACGCAAATCATCGAGGTACAAAACATAACATAAATTGTCTTTCATTTCATCAACAAAACGGGTTACATCAGAAACGACTTCCTTGGACTTACAATCATTTCTACAGCTGCCACTTATAGACTCACCAAATTCTAACATGTTCACAAAGTAGTCATGGCCAAAATCAATCAAATTCACACCATTGCCCGGCAGAGGGTTCTTGACAATGTTCGAACGAGGAGATTTCTCAATCTTCTTTCATCAACCAACCTTTGAATGATCTTCTTCAGAGTAACACAAGCATTGGTAGTATGCCCCGGGTATTGGTGAAATCTGCAATACTTGCTTGTATCAAGGTTGGGGTTAGGAATGGGAGGACTGTAGTTATCCAGCGGTTTAATCGTTCCAGTCCTGATCAAACCGTTAAAGACCTCTTCGGTAGACATACCCAAATCATCAAACCTTTGCTACTGACGAGGTCGGAACCTTCCACTATTCTGCCCACTGCCATTTCCTCCTTGCAAGTTGTTGACACTGCTATCTTTGGTGACATCCTTCCCTTTTGGAGCCATTGAAGAAACCGGGTTAGCTGTTCGATAACGGAATCCTCCACTTCCACTGCTACTACCAACATTGGTACTCGAGGCGAGGTTGAAAAGTCTATTCTCACTTCTGGCACCCATCCTGACCATTTCTCTCAAGTCCGGGTACCATCCTTTCCCAATAGCTTCACGCAACATGAGCTTCACACAAGACAAGAAAACGTCCTTCTGATCCTGTAAAGGAATCGGTTCGGATAACTCGTTTAGCTTGGCATTCCACCTCTTGTAAAATTCAGTTATTGATTCATCACTCTTTTGAATAGTGTCCACCAAATCATCTCTAGTCGTGCGCCATTCAAGATGCTGTACCATTAAACTCCATTTTAGGCATCTTGAATTTATGAGGGAGGGGTGTCACCTGAGCCGGATCAATGACCTTGAGACCACTGGACACCACTGTCAACTTGTCAATCTGCTGCTGCATTTGTTTCAACACGCAGTCACCTCCGGAGTCATCCCGGGAAGCTGAGGAATAGTAGGAGCAATAGTTGAAGAGGGTACCGGAAAAGCAGACGAAACTTTTGGAACATGCCTAACAGGCAAAGCAGCTGGAGGAAGGCCGAAAGTACTAGGAACATTTATGTTGCTATCTAACAGACTCACCGAACTTGGCACCCTATTTCCATACATATCATACCCATTGAACTGCCCCAAATTCCGAACACTGGGCTGCTGAGGACCAAATTGAGCTGACTGATACCCGAACTGACTTTGAGCTGAAGCCCCGGCATTCACACAAGGAGCCGAGTAAGGAGTAGAACCGTACAAATGCTGAGTAAGAGGGGAACATACCACAGGCTGGGAGAAACTACCTTGAAACTGAGATTGGTTATAAGAATACTGCGGGAAACTGTCTTGGCAAACCTGACTACCCGACAAACGATACTGGCTACCCTGATGCTGCGTAGCTGCTTGTTGCTGCGAACCCTGGAATGTACCGTTCAAACTTGGTTACTGACAAAACTGCCCATACTGAGAACCATTCTGATAAACACTGTCCTGAGGCTGAGAATAACCCCCTTGAAACTGAAACCCATACTGACCCGGAGGCATTGAGGCATTAGGAACTGGAGAAGAAGTTAAGTCGAAGAAGTTCGGCGGCTGGCTACCAATCTTGCTGAATCCACCCTGGGCACCTTGACTTTGGACCTGAGAGACTGGAGGAGG
Organism: Adenophora triphylla var. japonica; assembly: GCA_022495995.1. Taxonomy (NCBI): domain Eukaryota; kingdom Viridiplantae; phylum Streptophyta; class Magnoliopsida; order Asterales; family Campanulaceae; genus Adenophora; species Adenophora triphylla. The sequence continues at coordinate 301,803 of JAFEMH010002715.1, forward strand.
AGCCCTTCCTTGGACATTCATGGCCGCTTCCTGCGCTGGCATGCGGTCAGGGCGAGGAGCGTAATTAAGAGGAGGAGGCATGGCATGATAAGTAGGTTGAGGCGAGGAGTGATAAACAGGTTGGAGCAGGGGAGAAGCAGATCCAATCCCAGTGTTGCTGTCTTCAGTAATCTCTTCATAAGAACCGTCATCCCGACGAAGCACCGCAATCCCACGGGCACGCATAGACTCAACAAAGCGAGCATGCGCTTCTTCCTCCCAGGCTTTGGCATTCTGAGCGAGCAAATGAGATTCACGCTCGCGAGCTAGAGCGGCCTCCAAAGTAGCTCTCATCTCCTCCATAGACATATCGTTCAGACCTGACTGACCCATAGAGGCAGAACCACCAACAGATTGGGTAGAAAACATCACCGCTTCCTGACATTTCTGAATCTGAATCTACCGAAACCCCAAAAACTTCTTGAACTGCCTCAGCAATAAGAACCAAACGGGCACCCGGGATGGAGGCACGAATCCAACTCGCCGTAACTGCAGGGGTAAAATAGGGTTGAGAAAGGGATGAAGGAAGAGACTCTTTAGGAGATACGGGAGAGGGAGAAGAAAGGAAAGGACTCGTGCAAGCATCTTATTTATGTTCAAGTAGAAATTGATGTCTTTTAAGTCCTAATAAAGGTTGGAAAAGGATAAGCCTTTATTTTCGCATTCTAAGACCTCGGGGGAACCTAGAGACACACCATTCAAATCATACCAAATGTTTTGTGTGAAAATTAACAATAGGTAATAACACCTAAATAAGACCTAAGCACAATATGAGACGGACGAGCGATCCAAATTTCTGGGGAAATTTGGACAGCATAACGGGTATTCTTGAAGAAATTCAAAGAAAAATCCGGCATGACCTCTCGTCGGTGCATGGTGACAATGCGGCATGATCTCTCATTAGAACACATCAAGGGAGTGACATGTCCATACGTGAAATCATGTTGCGTTGGCAACATGCCCACACGTGCTAGATTTTGGGATAGGTATGTATGACTTATTATAAACTTCGCCACAATCCATTTTTAGTATAATTTAAAAATGTTGTGTCAAAAAACTAACCATCGGGTAAGGTTAAAAGTGTGGCTCAACCTATGATGCGCTAGGGGGATAGGATTGATTTCAGGCGCTCAAGCGTAGGCGAACTACATCACCGTCCGCGATGCCGTCAATCGCACCAAATGGGTTCTAGATCTATGTGACGTAGTGTGAGGGTGACTAGGTTCCTTTATTTATGAAAAATAATTTTGAATCCATTTTATTTTCTTTTATTTGAAAAGGGATGACAAACAGAAAATAACACACACACACCCCACAGAAACTAACAAGGCATAATAGTCAACTTCATACTTGATCAAGGGACTGCCCTTAACCAAAACCTGAAAAACTGTATAGTGGCCAGTTCTGTCGCGTGACACAGCTCTTGGCTAAGACTGTCGCACGACATGGCTGGCCACAAAACTGGGACCTCAAGCAGGAATCAAACACTGCTTCTCCAAGGCAAGGGACAAACTCAAAGCCCCAATTCACAGTAACAAGAAGCAAGCAAGGACATAAAATCTCAAAATCCTCATAAAATGCATGTATCACATGAAGTCATTAATGATGCACACACAAATGAACATATTGGATGTTTGGAAGAAACTGAAAGCTTGACCCTCTTATTTTTGAAAAACAGGTTTTCAAAAGTGAATCCCCAGCAGAGTCGCCACTAAATGTACGCTCGCCGAAAATGAAAAAGTTTTTGGGAGTCGCCACGACATGTTTAAGGTACACTTTGAAAAACCTTTGAAAATAGAGAAAGGGTCCGGGGGTCAGGTTACGTGTTGGGAAGAACCGAGAGTTCACCCAACCCGCCTCGTAACACGAGTCTTTCAACAAACATCCAACGCATTCAAAAGTATGTGCAATCATATAAGACAAAACATATGATAAATGGATTTTATTGATCAAATGAGATATACAACTCATGAGCCACTTAGTACAATGGTGGACCACATCCCAGATTACAGATCTAGGAACAAAATACAATTGAAAAGGAGTTTCTGTAGAAGGGCAAGATGTGTCGCGTGACACAGGATCTTCCTGGCGAGTTGTGTCGCGTGACACAGGACTCAACCAGGCAAGTTGTGTCGCGTGACACATGTTGTCGATCTGCAGAAACCTTACAATTTGAAATCAGGATCAACAGAGAACCAAACAGATCGAATTAAAACACCAATTCGCCTCAGAAACTACATGAATCAACAACTATTCGACCAAGGGGGTGTGGATATGGGGAGATCCACACTCCCTTGATGAACAAGCAACAATCACAACAATATCAACCCATGAACATGAAATTATGCTAAACAAAATGAATTAAACAGAAAGATTGCGATTGGAGTTCAATAATTAAGACAGATAGAGTCTATTTATCAGAGCAAATGAATATAGATTGCTTGAATTATGAAAAGAGCAAAGTCTATGAGAGAGAAGGAAGGAATTGGTTAGTTACCCTTGAAGATCCACGAATTCTATACCAAGTTAGGTATAGAACCCTTCTATAACCAGCTTCTGGACCGAATTGAGTTTGGGAAGGCTGGTGGAGTGAAGATCTAGGTGGTAGTGTGTGAGTTGGATTGAAGTGAGGGAGAATCGGAGAGATTTGGGTATGAGAGAGAGGGTTGTGTGTGTTTGCAGTGTGTTACGCTACCAATTAGGCAGAGTAACAGTATGCCAAAAAAGGAATCCTGAAATGAGAGGGGGAGGGTCTTATTTATAGCCTGCTGGTGAGGGGTGAGTTGTGTCGCACGACCCTCCGCTGTGGCTTTTCTTGGCTCGTTGTGTCGCACGACTTGGCTGGCCATGTAACCGTTTCTGGCGCTCACAACTGATTCTGGAATATTCTGAGTTAATTCCTTAAAGGTCCAACACAAATAATACCTTGTAGGTCCTTTTGCATGGAAAAATGACTTAAAAATACTTCCTTCGTAAGAAACTTATAAAAAATTCCCGAAAGTCTCAGAATGGATCAAAAATTTACAAAAATGCCCCTAGTACAATTTTATTGTATTAAAAAACACCTATAAAGAGTCACAAATTGAATTAGAGTACTTACAATGCTTAGTAATTGACACTTTTTTTCACTGTCCTCCCAAATATAAATTTTTTAGGACACTTTAATTTTAAACCGTATTAATTATTGTGATTTATCTTAAAAGTTTCGCAACCCAAATTTTCCCGCTATTGTTCCCTCTACAGGATTTTAGAGATACGTTTTGAGAGTTTCTCCCTCTTTCTGTCTCCTGGTTCGTCCGTTTCTCTCTCTCTCGCTTTGTTAGACGGCTTTGGGATTTTCACTCAGAAGTTGTAATCTTCCGCAATTGTTCGACGGTTTGGGATTCCCGATCGAAGGTAAGCATATCTCTCTAGCTTTTTGTCTCTCTCACGCCCACTCCACTCATCTCACGCCCTTTCCGTATATGGCAGCATCGCCACCATTGTTGGCGGCAGATCTGGAGAATCTGATTCAGCTCGTCAACCGACTGCAGAGAGCGTGTACAGCCCTAGGCGATCAAGGTGGTGGTAAGGAGAGCGCTTTGCCTACCTTATGGGACGCCTTGCCTTCCATCGATGTTGTCGGTGGCCAGGTATGGATCTCATATCTCCAATTTCTTTTCATCTCACCGATTGATTTAGCTGTGTTTTGATTAGATATTGTTTGTCTCCATTTAGTTTTCATTTCATTGTCTTTTGAGCTGAATTTTGTTTAAAGTTGTTGGAAAATGTAGAACTGACAGTGGTTAGAAAATTCAACGCTTTAAATCCAAACCTTTCTTTGATCGTCTTCAACAATTTCCCTTCCAACCTAATTCAACTAAGTAATCCATATCTCTATCAATTTCAGGTACAATTCTTCCCCAATTTAGTTTATTTTGATTTTGACAATTTTTATGAACCTAGGGCTTTCCGCCACTTCACACAATAAGCTTCTTCTAGTAATTGCTAATTGTAAATTGATGCATTTGATTCAATTTTATTGTTCCTCAGCGAATTTTTCTTCCAAATGGATGTGATTGGAGATGCTGACCAAGAATACAAGCCGCAGAAGAAGAAAACTTCTTCCGATGAAGACGATAAAAGGTCGAAATTTTACTTTGATTATTGTTGGATACAATTCTAATTATGCGTTGAACTGTGTGTCTGTGTGTAAATTAAGGGTTGGATTATTGGCTCAAGTAGGGAAATGAGGTGTTTGTGTGAGTATGTATTTGGAATTGATCTTTGGGTGTTTGTTCATGAAGGAGGAAGAAGATTGTGCCAGAAAGTTTGATGAAAGCTCTGATGAGGCCTGGAGGTGGTGACACTAGGCCTGCTGATGGTGATCAGGTAGAATTCTAAGTTTGTTCTGCTTTAGCTATATACATAGGGCATGTTTATGCTTTAATTGAAGGCTTTTTTGTACCATTCTTGATTGTCATGGTTACATGAACTAATGAAATTCCCACAAATGAAAGCTCATTCATAGTAGGTGTATAGTGATTACTCAAAAAGCAAAGAATAAATTTTTTATTTAACACATTTCTCTATGAACCGTAAAAGCAAACATGGCCTAACTTAGCAGCATTTTCCAAATAGTAAGTTTGGGTATTTTAAGTGATTCTGGAGTATACTAAACTTGTCTCAAGAAATAAAATACAAGCACATGGTGATCAGTTTTGTAAGTGGATTAATTTTATTCAAGAAGTTTCTTATATTCTGTAGGTCATATATCATTGCACTATCCGTACGCTGGATGGGGTAGTTGTTGAGTCTACTCGGTCAGAATTTGGTGGTGAGCTCTTTGTTTCACTTGCAAGCTTATATCATTTTACTTTGAGGTGAAGGTACCTCTCAGTCGTAATGTACTGAAAAAACTGTTAATCAACTGAGAGAACATGCCTTTTGTTTGTCAGGTTGTTAACATTAAGCATGTTTCTCGTCATTGTAAATAGAAAACCCCTACATAGTTACATACTCGTATTTACTTTGCATGCTGTTTTAGGGAATACAAGATTTATGTTGTACTCCTAGAACACATGAGCCTTTTTTCATCTAAAACCCATGCACCAGTTAATGTATTTCTCAAGAGGGATAGAAACATAAGAAATCATGCATCTTGAATACTCCCTCCGTCCCACCCATCTTAAGAAAAGTTTCTATTTTGGGCGTCCCGCTTATCTTAAGAAATCCCAAAATAGAAAGTTTTTATTAATTTTATACTCTTCCTACCCCACTCATTCTCTCTCCTACTTTACTTTTATACTCACAACATTCTCTCTCCTAACTATTCATTCCACTCATTCTCTCTCCTATTTAATTTTTCACACTCACAACACTTCTTCCACTCATTCTCTCTCCTAATACTATAATAATATTCCTTAATTCCCGTGCCATTTTACTTTTTCTTAAGATCTCCGGGACGGAGGGAGTATGTTGTAAATTTTGATTGACCCATTAGACTTGTGCCAAACTTGTGCTGAATCTTTTTATTGCCTTCACTTAATGTCATGTAGGTTAGCAAGCATCCAAGTTTAGCTGTAAAAGTTTGAAGAGGTCCTTTGTTGATAGCTAGATAGCTGAGTTCTGGCTTTATGATCCTTGCTCATTGACATTTTAAAACATGTTTCAACCTTAATCTTCCATTGAAAAGTAATCGGATTAAATGGGTTTTGCATTTGTTAATATTACTACATACTTGTTGGTCTTAAAGAACCTGACAAGTCTTTATCAGTCATGAACATATGTGTAAATATAGTGATCTACTCTTTTTAGGCACTTAAAATATTGTTTTTATTTTGTATGCATCTTGATAATGGTCACATTTTATGGTTTCTCTTATTTCAGCTTAAGATGAAGCCCGAAATGCACTATGGTGAGGATGATTGTCCTGTTCCTGTTACTGATAGCTTCCCAAAGGATGCAGAACTTCATTTTGAGATTGAGCTGATAGATTTTCACAAAGTGAAGGCAAGAGCTACCATTATCTTCAGTGATGCATTGTCCGACCAAATACCAAAGTGAAGGCAAGAGCTACCATTATCCATATCCTCCGTATTATCCGACCAAATACCGGTACCGACCATCTTAGCTACAAATTTCGGTTGATTCTCCCCTTGAAGTCTCCACCATTTGATTCTAGGGTCTACCTGTGATTTTCTCTTCCTCGAAATTCTCTTACTTCGAAAATCAAGTACCACCAGTCTATGTTGAGTTGCTGTGCTCTCACCCGGAACAACCTTGCAATCTGTATAACTCTTTCTACAAGTATTTCTTACTAAGACGAAGTCAATCTGACTCGCATTACCCCCACTCCTATAGGACACCAAGTGAGATTCTCTCTTCTTGAACCAAGTGTTCATTATACTCAAGTCATATGCCAACGCAAAGTCTTGGAGAGAAAGCAAAAGAAATATCGCCTTGGGGTTTTAAGCTTTGGTACTCAGGAAAGGATAAGGGTAGAAATGGAGTGGGTATCATTATTGATAAGGAGTATATTAATGATGTGGTGGAAGTGTACAGGAAGAGTGATCGAATTATGGGCATTAAACTGGTGATACGTGATGAGATTATAACTATTATTTCCACCTATGCACCACAAGTAGGGTTGGATGCATCTATTAAACAAGTGTTCTGGAAAGATTTGGAGGAGGTAGTGCAACGAGTACCTAGTGGTGAGAAATTAGTGATTGGTGGTGATCTGAACGGGCATGTGGGGTCTAGTCGACATGGCTTTGAGAGCATACATGGAGGTTTTGGTTTTGGAGAGAGGAATGAAGCAGGAAATAGTATCCTGGACTTCTCAAGGCTGCATACGACTTCGAGTATAATGAACACTTGGTTCAAGAAGAGAGAATCTCACTTGGTGTCCTATAGAGTGGGGTAATGCGAGTCGATTGACTTCGTCTTAGTAAGAAATACTTGTAGAAAGAGTTATACAGATTGCAAGGTTGTTCCGAGTGAGAGCACAGCAACTCAACATAGACTGGTGGTACTTGATTTTCGAAGTAAGAGAATTTCGAGGAAGAGAAAATCACAGGTAGACCCTAGAATCAAGTGGTGGAGACTTCAAGGGGAGAATCAACCGAAATTTGTAGCTAAGATGGTCGATACCGGTATTTGGTCGGATAACACGGAGGATATGGATATAGATTCGACTTGGACTAAGATGGTACATACCATAAAGGAGGTGGCGAAAGAAGTCCTTGGAGAATTTAGAGGAAATGGGCCACCAAGTAAGGACACATCATGGTGGAACGAGGAAGTAAAACAAGCAATAAAGGGCAAGCGAGAATGCTACAAATTATTAGGGAAATGTAGGAGCGATGAGAACTATGAGAAGTATAAGGAAGCTAGAAGAGATGCTAAGAAAGCAGTAAGAGACGCAAGAGCAAAGGTGAATCAGAAACTTTATGATAAGTTGGATACAAAAGAAGGGGAAAAGGACATCTATAGACTCGCTCGTATGAGGGATAAGAGGACACGAGATATTGGGACGGATAAATGTGTAAAGGATGTAGACCAAAGAGTTTTAGTCGGGAATAAAGAGATAAAAGATAGATGGAGTTCGTACTTTGATAACTTGTTCAATGGCGGTCAAGAGCAGGATGTTGGAGATTTAAATATCTCTTCGAGTATTGTTAATCGAGATTTTATGCGGAGAATTCGAAAGAGTGAAGTGGAAATGGCAATGAAAAAGATGAGATTGAAGAAAGCCGTTGGACCGGATGGTATACCAATTGAGGTTTGGAGATGTTTCGGGGAGAGGGGAGTAGATTGGTTAACAACGCTATTTAATAAGATATGGAGAGTTAACACAATGCCATTGGAGTGGCGGAAGAGTACTCTGATCCCTTTGTATAAGAATAAAGGTGATGTCCAAGATTGTGCCAACTATCTGGGATCAAACTAATGAGCCATACTATGAAACTTTGGGAAAGAGTGATTGCACGTAGGCCGAGAAAAATTGTAGATATTTCGGATAACCAATTTGGGTTTATGCCAGGAAGATCGACTATGGAGGCAATATATCTTATGAGACAAACCATGGAGAAATATCGGGATCAAAAGAAAGATTTGCATATGGTTTTCATTGATTTGGAGAAGGCGTATGATAAAGTGTCAAGAGAGGTACTTTGGTGGGCATTAGCAAAGAAGGGTGTTTCAAAGAAATATATTGATATTATCAAGGACATGTATAATGGAGTTAGTACTTGTGTAAAGACTAGTGTTGGGAAGACTGAAGAGTTTCCTATAAAGATTGGAGTGCATCAAGGTTTCGCACTTAGCCCCTTTCTTTTTGCTTTGATAATGGACGAATTAACGAGGTCAGTCTAAGATGATATACCAAAGTGTATGCTGTTCGCAGATGATATTGTGCTGATTGATGAGACAAGAGAGGGTGTTGAAAGTAAATTGGAGTTGTGGAGACACACTTTGGAATCTTGAGGTTTTCGATTAGCGAAGCAAGGCGAATATTTGGAGTGTAAGTTTAGCAGAGTTGGAAGTAGGGAGGCAGGGGCGGTCACATTTGATGGAAATATTATCCAAGCTTCTGAGTTTTTTCGCTATCTTGGATCCATTATCCAAAAGGATGGAGAATTAGATAGAGATGTGGCTCACAGGATTAAAGCTGGTTGGTTGAAGTGGAAGAGTGCCACAGGGTTTCTATGTGATCGCGGCATGCCCAATAGATTAAAGGGAAAATTCTACCGCACGACAATTAGGCCGGCATTGCTTTACGGCACCGAATGTTGGGCCGTGAAACAGTGTCACGTGCATAAGATGAATGTGGCGGAGATGCGTATGCTGCGATGGATGTGCGGTCATACAAGAAAGGATCGATTGGGGAATGAGGTGATCAGAGGTAAAGTAGGAGTTGCGCCCATTGAGGATAAAATGAGGGAAAATCGTCTAAGGTGGTTTGGACATGTGAGAAGGAGACCGAGTGATGCACCGGTTAGGAGGCCGAAACAGTGGAGAAATGATAAAATGGCGAGGGGTAGGGGAAGACCCAAACAAACTTGGATTAGAGTAATTGAAAAGGATATGAGTTTACTTGGAGTGGATGAAAGTATGGTGTTGAAGAGGCCGGAGTGGAGGGCAAAAATCCATGTGGGGGGTTGATTTTTTTCTTGATTTTTATTTTTACTTTATTTTTATTTATTTATTTTTATTTTATTTTTATTTTTATTTTTTGATTTTGATTTTTTAATTTTTTTTGATTTTGATTTGTATGTTTATTTATTTATTTTTATTTTTATTATTATTATTTATTTATTTATTTATTTATTTATTTTTTCACGATGACATATGAGGATTCATGTTAGCCGACCCCAAATTATTTTGGGACTAAGACTTTGTTGTTGTTGTTGTTGTTGTAGGGACTTATGGACAGAGCATTGAGATACGAAGGAATTATAAAAAATGATTCTGCTTTTCCAACTTCAACCAAAAGTTGAAAATAATTTTGATTATTTTTGTGTTATCTTTTGTCTGTTTTGTTTGTTGCAAGCACACTTTAGCATAAGGGAAATGCAATATGGTTTATGACCATTGGTCAGCTAATTCAGTTTCCTTCAAATTTTCAGGTCATCAGTGAGGATTTGGGAGTTTTTGAAAAAGGTAGTATGTTGCTGTTAAAATGCTGTCTCACTTGTTTGATTAATCATTATTTTCTCGACCCTTGCCCTGTGCCAGAGTTGGGTGGGGGGAGTTTGGATCCAAAACATTTGAACAGGTGACTGAAGATCCTTAGAATGAGAGTTATTCAAATAAGTATATGGTACTAAGGTAGGCAAACTCAATGGTTCCTTTGCCTAGCAGCAGTCATTTAAAAAAAATTGACCACTTTTTAGTCTGTTGAAATGATCATTTGGCCACCTTTTAAAGCCTGATTCGTAGTATCATTGTGTGTATATCCACAGCAACTACAATCTTTTGTGGCTTGTATTAGGATCTTGGTTGCTCTGTGCTTCAGTCCAAAACTTTAAACAGCTTTTGTTGGCATTTACTTGATAGGTTGTAAAAGAAGAAAACGGTTGGGAATCACCACGAGAGCCTTATGAAGTAAAAGCTTGGTAGAAGTCATTCCAGATTCACTTTATCTTGTCTTTGGTTTGCTCATAATATGTGAGGTTTACTTAATCTGTGGTTGGTTCAGGATTTCAGCTAAGACAGGGGACGGGAAAGTGATTCTATCACATGCAATTTGAGAACCGTTTTTCATCACTTTGGGAAAATTTGAGGTTAATAATAGTAATGCCTTGCTGCATCTTCTATTTTATTCTTACATTGTTAGTTAGGCAGTTATATTTTTTCTTTGTTTTGTAATTTTCCGCTCCAAGATTGTCCTGTCTTTCGTCCAGTAAGAACTTCAATTTTCATCTGCTGGTTATATTCTGGTCAATGATTCAGCTTGATGAAGAGGCAGTATCCCAAGCTATTTGGTAGGAGTACTGTCAGGGTGCAACTGTCACGGATAATCATTTTTCAGTTAAGATTATGACTCTCTTCTTGTTTCTACTTTTTCATTCTAATCCATGTCATATCCCTACTAGTACGCCCTATCTTTATGACAGATTTGTCATCAGTGCCTCTGCGTTTCATTATACTTTAATCTCTTGTTTGATGTGTACCATTCTCAGACTTAGAGTGCATTTGTTTGCTCTTAAATGAACGAGTCTTAGTGAGTTTTGAAGACTATTAGTCTTCAAAACTCATTAAGACTCGTTCATTAAGAGCAAACAAATATACCCTTAATCAGCATCATGGGTTATGCAACCATCTTAAACAAAGGCACACCTGATTTATGCTATACCTGGTGATATACTCGTTACATGACCTGTAATTGGCACCTTAGCCACATTTATGCCATAAAAAACCTCATCGGTTTCTATACATTTATCCAACTAAGATGCCTAAACTGCTTAAAAACAAGTCTACTGCTGCTACAACCACTAGTACATCTGCAAATTTGGTCTGCTCATCAAGTTTTTTACCTGCTGGCCTGTCTGATTCTCAGTACAAATCTATTATGGACATCATCAATCTTGAAACTGGTACTTCTGTTCCAGATCCTCAGTCTGACATAACAGGTATGTCACATTTAGTTTCATCTTTTAGTTCTAATTGTTCAGTTCAGTTATCATCCCAAATCACATTGACACAGGGCTTCAGATCATATTACTTCCTTCTTTCATTTTCTAGTTAATCTTACTCCCATTCATACAAACATTCATCTTTCAAATGGTCAAGTGTCTTCCATTACTCTTAAAGGCACAATATATTTAACCCCTGAGATTGTGCTTCATGATGTATTGTATGTCCCTGAATTTAAATTCAATCTCATCTCTGGTAGCAAACTGACTACTGACAATCAGTTTTGCCTTCTTTTCTTTTCCAACTATTGTCTGTTTCAGGACCTACTGTTCAAGACTGTAAAGGGGATTGGTAAATTGGACAAAGGCCTATATAAGCTTGTCTTTCCATCTTCACAGTTTGTTCCTCCTTCTACTGCAAATCATGTTGCTGCCATATCTACTTCTGACAACCCAAGTTCTTGTTCTTCTGCAAATTTGTGGCACTTATGGTTTCTATACAGGCTTGGCTGAGGATGTCGAAATAAATTATGTTCCAGATCTTCAAGAACAGGTGATTTAGCTGTTCTTTTTTTCCCTGTACATTTCTTTATTAGTATGACGGCCTATGTAGCAAATTTGTGATAGCTTCTAATTAGTAGATTTCATTACTTCTGTTGCTCCTTTATTACTATTAAAATTTGAAGCACCTTAATGCAAGATGTTTCATGTTATCATCCTATTTGCACAACTAAAGTGTCCAAAGTCTTCGTTGGAATCAAACTATTATGGTTTGAGTTCTCACCTTGTGAAATAGTGCACTATTAGATCCCAGGTTTAAACACTAACAGTGTATTAAAGAATTTCTCTTGATTTAAACCTAATAGATGTATATGATGATCTTTCAAGATTACAAGTTAGGGACAAAGTTAAAACATTTAGGTCCCATTCAACCACAACATATAATCACTTTTGTGCTCCACAAGGTTCTGAATTTGTACGTTTGTTGAGTTGAGTACTTCTACTTCTACGTTTGTTGAGTTGAGTACTTCTACTTCCACTCATGAACATAATTAGTTGCTGCGTCTATCCATTCCTTATGTTTTGTGTGACATATGGGCATGGGTCATTCTATTGCTCTGTAGATTGATGCTTAGATGGCATGATACTCCAAGCTAAAGCCATGTCTTGTGGTCACTAGATTTCTGGTGTTCTCTGTTGAAAATAAATTCTGAATAGTTAGTTTGTAACCTTTTGACTTTTTAACTGTACAGAAAATAAAGTGATTACTTGAGTTAGAAAGGTTTAGATGGTGGTTGTTATGATCAGTATCATTGTTCCGATAACATTTGACAGGGAATTGCATTGTTTTCTCAAACCACTGACATAGGCTGTTTCTTTTTGTTTATTTTGCAGGCCACTTTCACAGACATTCTGAAGCTACTTGGCATGCTTCTTTTCTTATGCATTTACTTGCCAAATTCATTTCTTGCATTTACTCCCTCCCTTCCAAATGTATAGCCCCATTTCAAATAAAAGACAATAACTGCAGAAGAATTGAATATTACTTTTTGCATATACAGACTAAGTCATGTAGATATATGTTTATGATTTGAGTTACTTGACATGACTTTATACGAGTATTTTTAAGATAGTTAAATGCAAGTGTTTTTGTTTTAATAATTGTCTATATGGTGATGCCTAGATAGATTACAATATAATATTTTCTGCATATTCTTGTTTGTGTTTGTGTTTGTGTTTGTGTTTGTGTTTGTGTTCGTGTTTGTGTTCGTGTTTGTGTTTGTGTTTGTGTCAATGGTGTTTGTGAGGAACAAAACCGTCCCAAATAGTTTTTGGAAGGGCAACCGTAGCCGTGCCAAATGTATTTCGAGAGGCAATCAAACTGTGCCAAATGTATTTGGGACGGTGAACAAAGCGTGACAAATGTATATGGAAGGGCAGGAAAAACCGTGCCTAACGTATTTGGAAGGGCAAATAAAATCGTGCCTAATGTATTTGGAAGGGCAAACAAAACCGTCCCAAATACGTATTTGGGACGGGCCATTAAAAATCGTCTCAAATACTCGTAAATAAGATAGAACTGCTCAACTGTTACCATTTTCGTGCCAAATACTTTTTGGGACGGTTTTGGGTTGTCACAAATGTATTTGGCACCCTTGTATTTGGGAGGGCGCCAAAACCGTCCCAAGGCCGTCCCAAATACTTTTTGGGACGGTTTTGACGGTATTTGGCCTTCACAAATACCCCTTTTTCTTGTAGTGGCGGACATAAGTGAAATTTGCTCTCGGTACTGGAATATCCCAAGGTCGCGACGGGTCACCTCTCATCTCCCCTGGCAAAGACCAATGGTTTCCTCGCCTTCCTCCTCATAAAAGCCCCGTACTCCTCACCTTCCAAGGCGTAATCCGCGGCATCCACCCCGACCCGGTATCTCTCAATATCAAAATAACTCATCTCAGAAGGGCTCAACATGTGAATCGTATGATCCCTTGGAGCACGAGGAGTAGCCTCGTCACCATGTTGCCAAAAAACCCTCTCCCCTAGGTACGTCACATCGCAAGTAAAGCCCTGTTTTGGCAAAAAACAGTCAACAACGAAAGAATTTGAAATAAAGCTAAGGAGGGTGCAATGGAATATAATTGGTGTAACAATGTAACTAGGATGACTCGATCATGTAACGAGGAAAACTCTTGAGATAACTATCTCGTAGGCAACAAAACATCGGGAGGTGATTATGAGCACCTACCTTCCCAAACAATTGTATTAATGTTTTTGAATTACAAGAGACGAAGCTATGGCGGATTACAAACTGTATGTGAACTGTGCGTGAGTGAAGCGTGTGTTTCTGTGTTGTGTTGTGTGTTTTCAGCCATGAGCTTATAAATAGAAAAGAAAATAACAGAAAAATAAAATCCTAACAAACTCCCCTATAATCTCGGCATGTTATCTTCATCTTGACTTGGTCTTGCAAACCGTTAAAAGGAGTCCACTGAACACATATTTTTCCCCACGTTCTTTTATCCCTGTAATTTAAATATAACAGAAATAAATAATGAATTAATTAAGTAAATAATGTTTACCTTGTCCACGAGTTTCAAGATGTCGATATGCTGGTAACAATTCAAGATGTTGCAATCCTGAATTTACCCACAACAATTGTCCCCAAAAAACTGTCTTTTAAATGAATTTAAAAGGTCAGTTTTTTCTACTTCTTTTTAGAAGCTCTGCGGTTAATTAATTGAAGAGATACGTGGCAGTTGAGGAGTTAATCCCCACTTAATTAGCGTAACTACTCCCAAGATCTAGGATTTTTAACTGAAACTCTTTTCACTTTCTCCTTCACTTTTTCCAATCGCTTTCATCCATCCTCTTCTTCACGGCGGTGATTCTCCCTTGAAGGTAAAATCTTTCCCTCTCTTTTTTTTCCTTTTTCTTTTTCAAAAATGGTTAAATCAAAAAAGGGCAAAGTTGCGAAAAATCCCCTGAGTTCAAACGAGGATGGGGGTTTTTCGTGTGAAGGGTTGTTGGCAAAACCAGATGAGGAAATCTGTGTTTTCAACAATGACTTGATTGAATCTATCAAAGATCGTCACTGCTTCCCAGATTCTACCATCTTTAGGCCCTTTGATGTTTTCCTTAGGTCTGACTTTGTATCTCCGAAATGGATTTGTTTTTATGAATACCCCTTCACTCTAGGTTTCTCTTATCCCTTCCCTGCACTGATAAACGAGTTCTTTAGAAAAACTAACCGTGCTTTTGTCCAACTGATGCCCATGGTTTGGAGGATCTTTTCTTGTGTTCTAAGGGTGAACCGTGAATTCGGTTTAGACATAGGTTTGAAGGAATTGACCTTTGTGTATGAGCTCCAAACTTTTGGTTCCACGAGATACCTCCTTAAGACTAGGTCTGGCATGAAACCTTTGTTCTTGAAAGTTACCGTGAATGATAGGGGTTGGAAATCAAAATTCTTTTTTGTTGAAAAGGATTCCTTGGAAGAAGGAGATTTCTTGGCGACTGAATGGAATAGGGAAGGTATCCCTCTTTCAAACTTCAATTTTCCCTTATTTCTCGCACTTGTTGTAATTTTTCTTGTCCTGTTTTTGCAGCTTTTGATTGGGCTAAGCTTTTTCCTCCATCTGCCGAGACAATTGTGAAGGTGAGAAGGTTGTTGGAGTTCTCAGAGGGGGAAAAATCTTTCCAACCTTTCGAAGCTATAGCAATCTCTGAGGACAAGGAAATACCACCATCTACCGAAATGTCTACTGGTAAGATCTTTGAATCTTGTCTTATGAAAAATCTTTTCTTTGTGTATCTGGATTCTGTCTTCTTCCTCGGGACAACAAGCACTTTCTTTGACATGTTTCAAAGTCTACCGCTGCCTTTTCTTTAAAGGATCATCAAGATTTCGTGCTAGGGCAAACCCAGTAAACAATCGATGTCGGTGCCTAAAAGAGAGATGGAGGTACCATCTGTAGGAGCCAGGGTGAAGAAGAGGAAGAGCAGTTCCAAGGAGGTGATAAATGTGGCTGAAACGGGCTTGGCTGATGCAGAGGAGGCACTTAGTAGGGTTGTAGCGGTGAGTTTCTTGAAAAACAGAGTCTTTCAAAGGAGTTTTTTATTCGAACAATGCATCTCAAAATTTTGGTTTTTGCAGGGCATTGATGCAGCTAAGACGAAAATGAGCAGTCTCGAGGAAAGGAATAGGAAGTTGGTCTTTGAAGTTATTCAGTCAAGAAACAGAGGGAAGCTTTGGCTAAGAAAAATGAAGAATTACTTAAGGAGGTGGAAAGCTTGATGACAGGAATGTCTTCCCTTCAAGATATACACCGCATGAGGTTGAAGATTTAAAGAAGAACATGATGGCCTCTGCTGCCCGAAGTATGATAGAGATCAAAGTTCAAATGATGGAGGAGTTTCATGATGGGAGGCACAAAGAGTGGGATGTTGAACATCAATGTTCCCTTTCAAAGCCTTGGATGCTAAGGGAGAGGAGGTAGGAGAAGGATCTTCGCAGCCTAAGGATGATGATATCTTTGAAGAAGGAGCAATGACAACATCAGTAATGCAGAGCCACCCCGTGAAGGAAGAAAGTAATATGTTTTTAAAAACTTCTAGTTTTGAAAAAATTTGGTTTAAAAACTTCGGTTTGAATTGGGCTGCGTCCCGAAGACAATTTTTTGGTTTGTAATGGGCCCATAAGGGTCAAGACAATTTGTTTTCCAAGTGTTGGGTTGGTCCAACACTTTTTATGCTTTCCATAGTTAAAACTTTTGCTTCGGTTTCGGTAAAAACTTTTCCCCAAGTATC